>JAHMML010000059.1:314372-671786 GCA_020341155.1 Eciton burchellii | reverse complement strand
GAGAGAGAGAGAGAGAGAGAGAGAGAGAGAGAGAGAGAGAGAGAGAGAGAGAGAGAGAGAGAGAGAGAGAGAGAGAGAGAGAGAGAGAGACGGGACAAAGTTTCGAGAGGGAGAGGCGTATCCGCGAGATTGAATTCGGGGATACAGACATCCGCGATTGAAGAAGAAAGACGCGGGCGTGTAATCTCTTGTCGGGCGGGAGGAGAGAGGGGGGGAGTGTGGCGTGGTGGTCTCGGGAAAGTATGACGCGGACTTTTTAAACGAGAAAACAGCTCCTGGCCCGCGGTGATGCCCGCGAACCGTTCTCCGCTCCGCTCGGACGCACTCGTGATGAGGAGGAGGGGAGGGCGGGACGAGGGTACGCCATCACGTAGGGAGGCTCGCAAGTTTGTCCCTCTCCGATCGAGGGGGGAGGAGCGGCGGTCGGGAACACATGCTGATACACGAATGCGCGCGCCGCGTCTCGTCTCTCTGGAACTTTGACCTCCGGACGAGGCGGCCAGCCGCCTAATCCGTTTTCCGCGACCTGTTTTCCGCGCCGGTTAACGAGCAGGGGGAAAGGGGGGAGGGGGAGGTCCTAACTACGAGGAGCAGGAGGAAACCGCGTTTTGATGTAACGCGTGTAAAATGCACTCCTGGCGCGCGCGCGCGCGCGCGCCGCGGCTTTACGGCCGCGTAATGCGCGCCTCCCAGCCTCCGCTCTATCCCGGATAAGGTACGTGCTTTTGCCCCCTCCCCCTCGATCCCGCCCTCGTACTTCCCTCGTCCCCTCGTCCCCTCGTCCGCCGGCCTGACCGTTTATCGTCTCACCTGCCCATTCGTGTCCGGCGAGATTTACATGGTCCGTAACGCGGTAAAATGAACCTTTTAAGGCAGCACTTATTATTTACAAAATATGAAAAGGTATCCTCCCTCTCGCCACCACCCCGCTATCCTCGCGTACAACGCGTACTCGCCGCCGTAATGAGCTTTTTATCGAGCGGTATCTTTCGCGGGACGTGCATTTACGTGATCCATTCTCGGGTTAAATGACCGCGCGAGAGATCGCGAGAATCATCCGATTAATGACACATGAATCGCGCTCCTGTTTAATCTTCCAGCTTGTTTTTCCGCTTGTTTTTCCGAATTTGCAGCGGGATAATTTACAGTTTGTTTGTATTCGGGAAATGTATGAATGATAACATTCGAGCCGTGATGCGTAATGATAATAACGGCTGAGCGTATAACCGTGTGTACGCTTATCGTAAAGATTGCAGTGACATTTCGATTCTTCCCGCGCTTTTTCAAACATTGTTACAGCTTATTACGTTACCGCTCAGCGCGGTAAATTGCCGTGGATTCATCAAGTCGCCGTTTTTGTAGAGCGATGACGCGGTCATGGCCCGGCATAAAATTCCGTAAGCCAAAAGCGATTAATGTCTCGATGAGCTCGGCAACGTGCTCAAACATTGCCGTAATTATGGAATAACATTTTCCCGGCCGGAGCAATCGCGCGGCCGCGCGTATTGATCGATAGCCGATTGAATTATAATACGCGATTGCAGAGTTTGCGAGTTATAATTGTATAATATAGATACTCATCGAGATTTACGTCCTCGATCCAGACAATATGCAAAATCCCGGAATTCCGTAATGTAATCCCAATCCAGAATTATGAATAATTGCGATGCATTTAATTTTGCCGCATCAAAAATTCACGGTTCTCCTTCCTCGCCGCGGTGCAAACATCTCCGATGTTTTTCCGGCAGATTTCCAGTCCCCATAACGGGGCCGTTTAATGATCAGACGTACGCGAGTGACGATGCGAGGATCCTTCTTCAAGTCCCTCAATTCACTTTCCGGATGCTTCACTCGTTAAACCGACCGGAATTCGCAAAAGGGCACAGCGGCCGAAAATTACTGAAAGCTTAACGCTTCCTGATGCGCGACGCCCGAATGCTCGCCGCTTTCATTCAATGCCAACGAAAGAAAGAAAATTATTTTCCTGTTTTCATTTTCGTCGTAACGATGCTTTTAGCGACGCGCAATGGAAAGCCCCCCATGGATAGTCCGTATCGCATGAATTATTTACGTGTTAATTTTAACCAGATTGCACAATCTGTGCAATCTGCTCAAACAAGCCGGCACCAATTTTATTGCGGTTTCCGCGGCAAAAACGCGCGGGCGGGCGCGCGTATTCGTGAATAACGGAGTTGTTTGCCTATCAGATATCCGCATTCGTTCGCGAATTTCATGAATCCCAATCGGCCGGGCCGATTCGCGGGCGTAAAATTCAGAAACGTTAACACGCGCCCTCTACCCCTCCCCTCCGGTAAATGATCTTCCCTGTTTGCGATGGTAGCCGCCGGGTGTACAGAGAGAAAACGCGCATACCGTGAATGTGCGCGCGCGCGCGCGCGCGCACGTCGTCGTCGGCGGCAATTTAACTCCGAAATAACTAACGCGCGAATAAATAACGCGGCACGTGCAGCACGGCATCCGGAAGCTGAAAAAAAATTCTCGTCATCTTCCCGTCTCGAATGCTCGAATTCTCCGGACCGCTCGAAAATGAATCTCTTCCGCGGCGGAAGAGAGCTGTTCGAGCTCGTCGCTTTTTTCGCTCGCGCGCGCGCGCCTGTGTCCGTGTGCGTTTCTTTTTTTTAGGATTCCGCGATCCTCGCGGATTGATGTTAGCAGCGCTGTTGATGCAAAGCGGAGAACGCGCGTTGATCGTGAGTTGGTTTTGAAATATTTCTCACCGCAGAATTTTCCGGCCGCGGCTTCGGCTTCACGGCCCAACGGGCAAAAGGATTTGCGGGAATATATAATTAAAACGATACGTAATTATACGCCGCACGAGCGAGCAAGTCTTTTGCGGAGAACGTAACGGAGAATTAATTTCATTATCCGGCCGAATTGCGCGCCACTATGGTTAATGGAAAATCCTAAAACGCGAACGTCGTAATCGCGCTGCGAATGCGCATATTTACTGGTGTTTAATGTAAACGCGGTTAGTAGCTTTTTGCGAAGCGCGCCCGCAAACCTCGATATGACGTAGACAATTATTTATCACGTCGTCATTTAACAATTTTTATCCTCCTTCCTCCTTCCTCTTTCCCTTTTCACTCGCGTCTCGCGTTTTCCCTTCTCTTCTCTTTCCTTTCTTTTTTTCTTTTTGTTTTCTTTCCCTTTTTCCCTTCTCTCTCCTTCTTTCCTCGCGAATTAACGCGCCAATGAACGGCGATACGTTGCCCTTATTCGAGTCGAATTAAAAATCAAACGGTTTTAGCTTTACGCGATCGCGCGCCGATAGACGACGCGATAAATAATTCCCTTTATCGCGATTTCCATCGCGCGCCGCTGCCCGCGCCATGAATATTTGAGCGCTAGGAAAGTGCGATGGTTTCCCGACGTTCCTGCGCGCACCGAACGCCAGAAGAATCGGCAGGGAAAGGGGCGGCGAGAGGGGAATATCGAGGAAACAGGCCTCTCGCGCCACGAGAGGAGAGCGCGATCAAATTTGATATGGTCCAGACAGAACCGTTGGGCGGGCGGGGGGAGGGAAGAGAGTCGAAAGTACAACAGTCGCGGGTGTGGTTCGCGGTTCGTTCTTAAAGCCGCTTAAAATGAGCCGCCCTCAAAAGGGAATTCCGCCGTAATTCTCGCCGCGCGAAGAACGGACCGTGAAATAAAACGGGACAGTCGCGCCCGTTCTTTATCCCTCTCCCCTCCCCCCTCYYCCYTCCCCCCCGACTTTCCGATCCGCCGATCGGGGTTTCGCTTCTTCCGCTTGCACGTGTCCCCGATGACCTGTCTCGGCGATCATCTTGGCGATGAGGATGGCACCTGCACCCTTTACAGTGTTCCCTTCCTTGCACCCTCCCCTCCCCCCTCCCCCCTGCCCTAGAACTGTACGCGGTGGCGGCGAA
The DNA here is from genome assembly GCA_020341155.1 of Eciton burchellii. NCBI lineage: Eukaryota > Metazoa > Arthropoda > Insecta > Hymenoptera > Formicidae > Eciton > Eciton burchellii. The sequence goes on along the minus strand of JAHMML010000059.1, from coordinate 667,878 downwards.
CTGCGCAAAGTGTCCCGAGTTGTCTCTAGCGCCGAGTATTAAAGATGGAGAAGAATGCTCCGAGACGCGACGAGAATTGCGTTTCTTCCGGCATTTTCCTGGGCGGCAGCGGGGGGGGGGAGGGAGGGAGGGAAGAAAGGGAGAAACGCGGGATTCTCACGTGGCGCGCGTGCGGGACGAGGAGGGGGGGGGGCGTCGTGCGTGCGTTGGGATTTTTCGCGGAATTAGGTTCCGCGTCATTCCCGCAGAGCAGGGAATACGCTTGTGGGATAATAATATCATCTCGGGATGATCCGTGGAATTCGATCGATCGATCGAGATGTTCGTTACGTTCGATTCGTCCGTGTCATCCGCTTCCAAATCTGATTCATTTCGCGCTTTACGCCGTTCTGCGTTGGCATCTGGCTTTCGCCATTTGCGCGACGTCGTCGAGATCCGAGCGGATATTTAATCTAATTCGGCAGCGTTCCGATCCGCGTTTATTAGACGACGTCAATTACGGCATCGATGTTCTTTCTCGTCTTTATGAATAATTCGCTTCGGCGAACGCTCAAACGCGAGAGCGAACCCGGGCGAGCGCGCGGGGGTGGAATAATGGCTCCCTCCCACCCCCTCCTCCTCCTGCTCCCTTCGCATGGACCGCGGTGGTCCATTTCCGCGGGATTTAAGATGCAATTAATAAGAATTACCGCGCAATCTCCAGCCCTTCCGCGAACGTTCATCCGCACGCGCCCGCTCCCGTGGATATTAAACCATCCCCTTGCCAGCGGGGCGGCGGTCGAGGGTTGAGGGGCAGAGGGTTGCATTCTTGAGGGCGAGGGGAACGTGAAGAAGTCGGAAGAGCGGAGAACATTAGCTGGCGCGGATTGCGCGCAGCGCGTCCGTGGCAAACACGACTTTCTCTCTCTCTCTCTCTCTCTCTCTCTCTCTCTCTCTCTCTCTCTTTCTATTTTTTTTGTTCCGCCGAAATCTCTAGTTTTGCATTCGCGCAGAGCGGCCGGCGCTATACGTAAATGAAATCCCATGATGCACTTGGTGTGTGTCGAAAACAACACCGCTGCGCATAATTGAGTGGATCCGGAAGCGCGATGGCGGCAGTCCTTATTTACATCTGCATTAAACGGAATCGAATACACGGCCGACAACTCGGCCTTTGACGGCAGTGCCGTCATACTCGGGAATGGCGCTTAAACGCGTTATTCGCATCTTTAAAGCGGCCAGAGCGGCAATTGAATAATTGACTGACTGACTGATTCAGATTTAATCGCGTCGAAGTCGAGCGTTTTATCTACGCGCTCTAAATCTATCGCCTAACTCCTTCGCACGGGGGGACACGAGAGGAGATCGAGTGAGGTCTATCAAAGGATCAAGCTTCTTGCTCGCTACGGAATAAACAAAATCCCACCGGTTATTAATCTCCATTTCAAAGTTCCCTGTTTCGATGAGTAAAAAACGCGGAGCGCGATAATTCGCGATTCTGCGGTGATCTTGTTTACACGTACGTTCATCTCGTCGAGCCATCGTTCCAGCGGGGGACAATTACTCCTTCGATGTATCTAGATGGAATTTAATATCTGGTTCATTGGAATTAATTAACGGCTAAAAGCCCTTAGTTTCGCGCGCGGGTAGATCCGATTATTAAAGCAACTACGTGCATTAAAGAAGGCATGACTGTCGATGACTATTAAAACGCACCTGAGATCGTTGTTATTGATGCTTTCATTCGCACGGTGTGCCATTGTTACAATCGTCATTAATTATCATTGACGATTGTCTTATCGATAAAAGTACGCGTAAAGGTGTTAATAAATCTCAAATGAAATATTAATTGCACGTGGAAAGGGCAAGTTCCGCAATGTTTAAGATATTTAATTACTTCAATGTCGTTTCCTTCTTTCCTTTCTCTCTTTTCCTCGATATTGCGATATTCATTCATTTGTCGAAAGGCGATCGACTCCATCGCGAAAGCGCGCGTGTCGCAATATCGCATTAGTGTTTCCAGTCACGTGAGATAACGCCGTTTTCTTTTTATTCTCTCTCTCTCTCTCCTCTCCGACGTATATCCGATATATCCGCGGCGCGGGTTGCAGGTTTATCGACGCGCGATTCGTCGAATCTGATATTTATTTGTCGGGAAACATTCGCTCGACGCGAGCGATTTTTCGCGAGCGCGCCCCGCCCCGCCCCCYCCCCSCGGGGGRTAAAAATAATCCCCCTACGTGTGCCCCCATAATGTATCGGCTGCCTCTGATATCGGAAAGAAATTTTCAGCGCAACCTTAACGTTCCCGCGGCAACAATATCGCGGAAATCCCGCGTCGACGCGCCGCCGACAAGATCCCCCGTCATCAGAATCGAGTAAACATCCGCTCTTCAAGGAAATCATCCCGCATCTGTTCTCCTATCCTGCGCACATGTCCGTCATCGCAGATCCTCTCAACCGCTTAACGTCGGTCAGCCGATAATCTCCCCGCCTGGCGGCGAGTTTACCCTCCCGATGCTTCTCGCATTCTCGCGGCTTCTTTCATCAAGCAGCCTGCGGAATTGATTGTCGCGAAACGGAACAATTCCCAGATTGGACTCGATAATCGATCCAGCGATCCATCGCTGCTCTCGCGCCGTCCGTCCGTCCGTCTGTTTCCATTCGCATGCACGTTTCGTTGCTTTGCGAGTCCGCGATAAGAAACGCGATCGGCGGCGAGGACGCAAAGTTCGCTTTGGAGCTTCGCGCCGGTCACCGAATCGCCAACGCGAGCTCTCCGGACGTTCCTGCATTATTCATAAACGGGCGCAGCGATGGCCGCCGTGGGAGGACGTTACATAATCGCGCGTCGCGGACTGATATCGAGCCCCCCGAGGGCCGGAGGGGGAGGGTAGGAGGCAAGGGGTCACCGCCGTGTCGCCGCTCGCGGCTCGGTCCAGAGCGAAACCGAGGCTGGAGCTGGAATCTCGCGAGAGACGCCTTGCCCCACCACTCGCTTTACCCCATTAATGAATATACCCGTGTATATATGTGTATATATATATGTATGTATGTATGTATGTATGTATGTATGTATGTATGTATATTTTCCGATGCTGCCGTTTTGCAGGCCGCCTCGCGCGCAAAGACGAGGCGCACAGAAAACGAGATCGGCGAGCGGTTTTCATAAATCTCGATGATGTAAACACGCGCGCTCTTTGAATAATACGCGGGCAAAAGCGTACACAGAGAATGTTTGAGTAATGCGCGCTTATCGCGTGAAGTTTAAGTTTAAATTTTCATCGTGCCCGCTGCGCGCTGATTCGATATGCTGGTTACCGTCCTTTGAATACTGCACGCAAATGTATTGCATTTACATATGCCGTGTGATGACCAATTCATTCGCACATAATTCGCACATATTTATGCGCGCGACTCACGCCAGCGAATGGATCAGCATGTGATCAACATAACTCCCGAGCTGCCACAATGTAGTGGACAACGTATTAATTTCCACCGATTTCATCCACACGACTAACGTCCAACGTCTTTCGCTACCGCTTCCATTCTCTCTCTCTCTCTCTTCATTTCGTTAGATATAGCGAGATGTTCTTCGAGCTGGCTCAGCGAGTAATATCACATGCAATGATCAACCATCAGTGATTAATTACATATAGCGAATCGCAACGAACGTATGTAATAAACAACCACAGAGAGGGAGAGAGCTTGTCGGATCGAAATATACAAATCAGAATCTCTTTCAGGAATGAATCACCTGCGGCACTCTGTCGGCCTACGTGCGCGCTAAGCAATTTTCAGACTGTCGAGCGTCGAGATTGTCTTTCCGTCATATCGAGCGAGCAGCTCCACTCCGATAGAGATACACAGATCGATTGCGGGTCTCTACGAACAGACGAAAGTTCGTCGGCGCGCACGTGGTAAACGCCTAATGGCTCTTACGTAAGGAGCGACATTGTTGATTACGCGGATAGGTTGGTGAATCGCGGCAGCGATTGAATAAAGTCCACCAGTCCGAGTTTCGCTGGAACTTATTGTTCCCCTAATTAGCGCGTCTCCCGCGATGTCGCGAGCGTCTCTTGAGCGTAATTTGCTGCACCTCTTGCGAGAGGAGGGATTGCACTGACACATTTTCCGCCCGGGCGGACAACTCGCCGATGATCGACGCAGCTCCGATTAGCGCGGGATCGCATGATCGAGTTTCGTTAGATCAGAGTAGAGCCGCGTCGCTGCTGCCAAGCGCGGCCTCGGTCGCTTATTTGCTGGGAATTGGGAAGATGCGAACGAAATCTCGTGGCATCAGAAGTGGCTCAGAAGTCAGAGGCGAGAAGGGGATGCGCGACGCGCGTGCAATGACAAATGCACGCAAGGTGAGGAATGTAAGAGCAAAAATGATAATGGAGCGTCGCGGTATAATCACGGTAACTCGTGTTAATGTTGGAGTCTGCGGATGGAGATCGCAGGTTTTGCAAGGATCTTGCGCAGCGACAGGCGCGATCATCGGATGGAGCTGAGGAGAGACTTAATGCTCAACGCGTTAGTGAACGCGCGAGATTGCATTTGAGAGGCTGAAACCATCGGCGTAATTGTGCCGAAAGCACGCGGCAGACGTTTGCGTAGCGTTTAGAGAAGCGGCTAGTTGGCTCCGCTCGCGTTTTGGCTTTACGATTCCTCGAAGGACTCTCGACCGTTATTGGAGTTAGTTCTCGGGGCATAACGGAAGTTTGGAGAACGGTCAGGCGTGGCGAGCCGCTTAATCGAGCGGGAAAAGATTCAACGTGGAAAGGATGATCAGCGCACGCTCGTTATTTCGCTAATTAACGAACATAATCTACCGGATATCGTCGCCGGTCGTTACATCGCCGTTACACGGTGTATAATTTGGCGATTCGACGCACGCATGCGCATCTGAGATTTTCTTCATCGTCGACACGCGCGCCTTTTCGATTTGTCTTCGTTCCTCCTGTTCTCTTTGCCCTTTCACCGCTCCGTATCAGGAAAGTTTATCCGCCTTTATCTTTGAATTGTTGATTTTTCTTCTCTTTCCCGCGATCGCTCGCAAGAAGATCCAGTCGCGACGAATTGTACGCGCGATGCGCGATCGTTAATAAGGAAAAACTTGATCGACCGGAAGTGCATTAGTCGGCTGTAGGAACGCTACTTTGTACCTGTCATCCGAGTTAGCACACTTTCTAACAATGCCCCCCCCCCCTCCCTCCGACGTGGTTACGCGACAAAAAGCCGAAACTGCATAATCGTTCGATCGAACTTTGAAACTTTCTATTGTAGTCGCCGTGTCACTTAGCTTCCGCCCCTCTCTCTCTCTCTCTCTCTCTCTCTCTCTCTCTCTCTCTTGATCTCTTGATCTCTTTTCTCTCTCGGTCTTTCCCGTATCATTAATTTGCAGCTCAATTTAATTGACTGCCCCTGTCAGAACTTGTTAAGTGTTGAGCATCTCGACATAGGAAAAATCATTTGTCTTATTGACGAGTGACTCGTCAACGCGAAGCTGAGAATGAAAATGGAAATGTTATTTACGACTGCGCGTGGTATTTGCCTTGATGATGATTTCGCGGCTTTTATCCCTTGTAATTTGGCCGTTCCTAATTAATGCCAAATTAATATTTTCATGTCGTTATCATTTATACACGTCGCTTGCTTCATCTTTTCTTTTGTGGCTGTCAACGTTATACGACTTGCAGGAAGTGGGTGGCTCGCAAAGCAGTCTATTTCCTTCGTTAATATGCGTTTTGTACGTACCAAGAAGCGGATACGGTGTTGCTTATCGAGTTTCTTGTAAAGCCGGACGGCGTGACGGAAATAAAATTTTGCAAGTGACACCGGCAGTGACGGTGGCTGATGACAGTTTATTATTTTCTATGGGAGCTCGGAAGCGCACAGCCGGATCCGGAGATCCGAGGATCCGAGGATCCAGTTAATGGAACGAATGCTATTTGCATTTATCTGCAATCCGTCCCGCATAGATTATATACGGTCGCGCGTATCGGAAATGAGCCATTACGCCGCTGAAAGGAGTCCTTTTTAGACGCGTACGCGTTCAAGTATTTCTCCCCCGACCCGCGACAGGTTTCCTTCTTTTTCCTCTTATCGGCAGCCATATCGGCGCTAATCAAGTATATTGTATCTGTATCGCCGGCCAAGCCGTTCATACGTTTAGTTCATCCGGCTAGACTCTCGTAGCTCTGCAAAGCTTGCAGACTCCCCCCTCTGCAAATGTTGCCCCGTTGCAAGAGCAAGAGTGGTTTGCAAGGTGCGTGGAAGATGCATCTCGCGGCCGAGTTAACGTTACAACCGATATATAAATTACGTTCCTGCTCCTGGACGTAAAGGAAGCCTGCCCGGGATCGCGGAGTCGCGCTGTTACGGTAAAATCGTTCCTCCCCCGCCTCCCGCTGGAAAAAAGAAATTCGTGCGAGATATCGGCGGACGGATGCGCGATTTTATCTGCGGCGCATCATGTACCGTAGTCGCGTAATAATTAGGTTGCGAGCCCGCCTTACTCTGCCGCCTGCATTCCGGGCTGCAATACGCCGGCAGCAATACGGTATTCCGCCCAGACAATAGCCGCCTAATGTAATTGCGTAGCATCGAGCGGCCGATTGTAAATTTTAGCCCAGTTTCTCACGGAGGCGGGGAATCCCATCGGCTAATTAGCGGCGGCCCGCCGCGCGATTGTTTTCTCCTTTTCCCCTTCTTCTTTTCGCGCCCAATTAGCCCCATGAGCGGGCTAATGGAAAATCTAATTTCATATCGTTCTCCCTTGTTGTTTCAGGTAAGTGACCGTCAAAAGCTGACGGAGCAGATGGAAGAGAGAGAGAGAGAGAGAGAGAGAATGCAGATCGTAGATGTAAGTAATCATTGCCCTTTTATCTTCTCCTTCGTATTTGCCCTTCCCTTTGCCATTCCGCCGTATCGAGCCGCGTGCGGATAAGGGCACCGGGGACGGGGGAGGGCGGCCAGCCAGCCCTCTCCCCCTCCCGGTCCACCCTCTTTGAGAATTATCCGCCGGCTAAATTCGCGCCGGCGATTAAGCGTGTCTCATCATCGACGGGGAGATAATCTCGTTTCCGCGGCGCGCGATCCTCGACCCCGCCGATATTCCCCTCCGCCGGGGGAGCAAGAGGGTGAGGGGAGGGAGAGGAGCAAGGGGCTCTAATGAGCGGGCGTTTACGCACTCGTTACCTTTCAACTTCGCTCGATCTGCTCCCGCCTGAGGAAGGGATCGAGCTTTGAGCCGCTTCGCCGCTGCTGAATTATTTGCGCTTTAACGTTCTTCGTGCTTTTTACTTAGCTCTTCGTGCTTGCGCGAAGTCTCGCGAGAAGAGAATCTATTTCCTGCCTGTCGAACGTGCTCCGAGCGCGGGCAATTCAAGGACAATTAGCCCGACAAACTTTCGCTTGATACATTGGCGAAACGCAGGATTCGCAGTTGCGCGAATCTCTCTCTCTCTCTCTCTCTCTCTCTCTCTCTCGCTCGCTCGTCCGTTAAATTCTCTCCTCATTCGGGATACCCGATTTACGCGATATCGGGATCATCGCGATTTTTCCTCGCCACGTTCCGCGGTCGCGACGAGAGATTGTTTATCGCGATATAAAATCAGCGCCGCGAGCGAGCGTTCACGCGGAGCTATTAATCGCATTAACCGGCTATAAATTTCATTCGCGGCGCGGACACGCGGCGCGAATTTTGCCGAGCGTTTCGGCGATAACGAGGAGCCGCTTCGCGAAGCGCTCGATTTTAACTCGCGCGACTTCATTACGCGATGTAATTGTGCCGCGCGTGCCGCGCTTTTCCCGCAATTCCGCCGGCCGTGTTTCGATCGACTTTTCGCTCTCTTCCGCGAATTAGGAAACGATCCCGCCGGGTGAGGAACGTCCTCTCGAGATATATCGACATAATCCGCATCGTTAAAACGCGGATATTATGCTCGATTGTGCTCGATATTAATGTCGCGTTGTTTACCCGCGAGCTGGCACTGTTAAGGGAAACAAATACAAAACCGCGCGCTCGGTTGCGTCCGCGATCCCGAACAGGATAAAGCGATAAAACCGCGGTGGCTAAGCGGCAGGAAAAAAAAAAAAAAAAAACGGGGGCGGGAGGGAAACAATCGGGAATTATACGTTCGCGGCGCGGCGATATTCGCGTGATCGCACGGTTGCCTCGTTCGAAATTGATGAATAATAAACGAACGGCGCTAGGGACGTAAATCACCCTTGCCGTAAATCTACTTGCGGTCGCCGCTGAATATTAAGACCCCCTCCGCCCCGCCGCCGCCGTCGCCGAGAGAGTATCTTATTTTTAATCTCCGCGCACGCGCGCGCGTGACTGTAGCGAACGTTTGCTTCCATCTCGACTTCCCTCTCCAATTACCGCTTAATTAATGTACAATTCTCGTGTTGCTCGGGTAGGGACTAATGTCTTGGAGCATAATAAACGTTCCATCTGCGTCCGTGTCTCTCCCTCACCGCCCATTAGGGAGGACCCCCCCGGACTTGACTTCTACGGGGTGGTCTTGGGACGTAGCGCTTGCGTAGCTGTCTCGGCGATGTTTCATTTTCGAGCGGGATCGATTTTCTAGCCGCGGCTAGGGCGGGAAATCCCCCGGATAAATATCCCGCGATAAATCTCGCCGCATCCACGGCTGCGGAATGGCCAGATGGGAGATCGCGCCGTCATTGAACGCCCCCGAAATTACGGCAATTCGTAAGGCGTAAATCATCAAGGCCCGAATGCGAGAGTCGGCGCGCGCTCGTCGATTTGCAGCCGTAAATTAAATTATCGCCTTTCTGCGGAAACCCCACTCGCGGAAACCCCTTTCGAAACAAACAAACAGCGATATATATGCGCGCGTGTACGCACACGCAGACACGTATCACCTTGGCTGTTAATGCCGCCTCGCGATGCGATCGCGTGCGATTATTGCGCGCTGCCTAATTCGCGTGATCGAGTCGGGCGACGAGCAGCTTCCGCTGTTTCCGTGTCATCGGCTGCGTTATATCGCACTCTATTGAGGCTGACCTCGCGGATGTGCAATGCAAATCGATCGTATTATTCGCACGCCACACGTACGAGCGTAGCATCACGTCGCGCCACGGCGATCATTATTGCCGCCATCGCGGCACTCTATCATTACGAAAATGATTCCACCGTCAAAGAGAAAGGCAGAGAGAGAGGGAGGGAGGGAGAGTGAGGGAGAGGTTTTAATTAATAAGCGCGACCGCGCACTTCGCCCTTTGTGCTGCGAATATTCGCGATGACGCTCCTTCGCGATCGCCATCTTTTCTCGTGCAAATTGCGGCATATTGTTATAACATTTAACACGGACGGCGAGGCATTATGCGAGAATTTAATGTCACATATATCCATCGTTCCTCTCTTATGGAGAGAGACACTTGGCGCGCATCTAGCAAGGCAGTGTAGAAAACGCAGTGGGAATATCGACGCATAAGAATGGCTTCCCTAATGGCTGCGGAAATAACTAGAATAACGAGTTACCTCTTTTTTTTGTTGAAATATGACGCGTCACCGTCCTGATCGGTTAGAGGAATATTCTACAGATCTTTCATCGCACGAGACTATTTTTGTAGATTCCGTGATCTCATAGTCCCCGTAGTCGAGTAATCTCCGATTTTTCTCAAAATAAGCCAATACGAACGATAATCGTGAAATCGCACGATCGATGTTCGCTTCACGCCATTCGCCCTCGGTATTATAATTGCAAAAGCAGCGGTTAATCGGTATTTTGACGGGCGTATAATCGTAGATGATTGCGCGCGGGCACACGTACACACACGTAAACACGATCGCTTACTGCCACTGGGATCAGAAACGTCCGAATGATTCGCGGTCTGTTTTAATCGTGACGATAATACCGCGCTACCATGAACGACGAGACTCGATTATCGTCGCTCATTATCAAGAGCGATAATGTTATGGCTGTCGCGGCCGCTCGCCCCTGCTAACTGGCCATCGAAACGCGTTGCAAAGTCATCGTTCGATCGCTAATTTATCATCGTCCGCTCGAGCGAGCGTCGTTTTTCGCGTATGCTCGAACGTCAAATCGCGAACGGCCGGTAATCACTCTCGGCGCAAATCGCTCTCCCACGAAAATCACGGCTCCGTTCCATCCCGCGGGCGAAACGGCGGGAAAATAGCGCGGAAAATGCGAGCCGTGAGGAGCGCGATATCGATCATGCAGATGACGCGAGTCGTCGCGCCTCGACATCGCGCGATAACGCAATGAAAACAATGCGAGAAGCGAGACGGGATCGATCGACGCAAGGCGGTTCCGAGATGAGGGAAACAGAAATAAGAGAGTGAGATCTTTCTTCGAGCGGTCTCAGGTTTCGGCAGGTCTCTCTTTCCCGGCGAGCTTCGTGCTCTGAATTTTCGAGCGACGACGTCGTTTCGCGACGTCCCTCCACGTTTCCTGCTCGAGGCACCGTTCCGTCGTCGCGGCAGTAAAAACTTGGAGCTCCTCTCGAGCCTTGACAGATTTACTGTCACGGTCCTACTTCCATCCGCGTTAATTGCGAGATTTTACCGCCCGCCGTGCGGGCGAGCGCGAGAACTCGAGCCCGCGCGGAACTTCATCCTTGACGATTCCGCGGGTCCGCCTGTCGTCGTAAAGCAAGCTGGATTTCACTCGCGGCCGCCGGAAAATTCCCCGGTCTCGCCTCGCGCGCCGAATTAGCAGCAAATAAAAATTTGACCCTGGACCGATGCACGGTTATCGCACGGTTCTTCCGCTGCTTCCGCGCCACGCGCGGAATATCGATATCCTCGGGGCGAATCTAACGCGATTCCAGCGCGAGCTTTCGGCCCGTCTCCTCCCCCGTCCGGAGATGCCACCTTGCGCCATTGCGGCACTGCAAGATGCAGTCGCAATTTAGGAGAAGAGGAAGATGGAGCGAGCGCGGCTCGGAAATACGTACGGCTTGATTCATCGTGACGCGTTCCTCCACGATGATGCGATCCGTTCGGCCTCGCGTCTCGGAATTCACGCGGGTCAGCGCGGGCTTTTCAGTCTCTCTTCTTTTCGGTTACGATGAGAATAGCATTAACGATGATGATTCCGGCTCCTCGCGAATTTACAGCGCATTACCCGCGAGCACTCCGCGACTCTAAATCCGGCCGTTCTATTAGCGTCTCCGACACGCTCGAATCACCGCAGTAAAACGCATCTCTCTCTCTCTCTCTCTCTCTCTCTCTCTCTCTCTCTCTCTCTGTATGTCTGTCTCTCTGTCTATCTTTCTTTCTTTCTGCGTTCTGTGCGCGTCCTCGAAATCCTCGATGTCGGCTATCTCGTAAACGCGACAATGCGCCTAAATTTAGAAATCCAGACATTTATAACTCGGCGATCGCACGTCCGCAGCGCGGACTTGAGATTCTGCACCACGCTGATACACTTTCGCTGTGTAGCGAGCGTGCGTTAATGGAAACGTCGAGCGTGTAAAGCGGCGCGGCCGCGGCCTGGCCGCGTGGGACTTCCTAGATGCGCATTATCAAGTCTAATGTATCATCCGCATGGTGCGGGCGTATAGGGGAAATAAAGCGTCGCTTTGCATGCGGCAAGTGCCGTACCTCTCTCTCTCTCTCTCTCTCTCTCTCTCTTATTGCAAAGCAAATATTTGTACGGGACGAAGTCGACGGGAGCCAAATTTGTGCATGGGAACGAGTCGTCATCGTCATCGAGATAAATATTTGCCGAGGAACGAGGAGGGACATTGTCTGGTTGTTAAATTAACGCCGCCTGAGGCTCGATATCGCTTGGAAGCCGCGGCGAGAATGTTTTCCTTATCGTCTTGCATCTCCAAGACGCGTTTGGAGACATCATCGGAGAGTGCAGAGTTCAAGCGATCTCTGTCCCTTTCTGTCCTTCCGAGTCCTTAGAAAGGCACGAGGACGTTGGGACGTCCTCTTTGTTTTGCTTAAGGAAGACCTTCGTTGCACCAACTGTTCTTTGATTCGTTCAAATCAAGCAACGAGAACGAGTTCGAATTTCGCGCGTCTCTTCTCTTTTTCTTTCTCCTTCGCGATGCCTTTGCTGGCCGGGTCAAAGCTTTTTATGAAAATCCGGTTTACGAAGATCTCCGGTTGGGATCGGCGGGCAATCGCGCAACGCGGACATGCAATTTGTACATCGAGCGGAAAATGGCGCTACGCGCCAAAACTTTGAGAGCGGCGAGACCTTGGCGGTCTCGTGATAATCCAGGATTGTCGCGATTTTAATTTACTTTCGGTAGCGAATCGCGCGCGTTATTCGCGCACGTCATTACGGCTGTTGTTGCGAAACTATGCGCGGTGCTTGCCGAGCATTTCAGCATTTGCCGAGTATTTTAATCCTCCAAGCGTGTGTCCGGCATTGCGGTTGAGTTCGCTCGATTGAATTATAGTCGAGCGTAACTGCGCTTGGCGATCGTCGGCAAATCTTTTTGGAGATTTCACTCAATCTCCGAGCGATTCGATTCCCTTCGAACCGACCATCTCGATTAATCTCACCGTGCGAGGGGAAAGCTAAAGACTCTCGACGCGAATTATTCTCCCTTTCTCTCTTTTTATATTCTCCTCCTGCCTTTCAGTCGAAAAATTTATGTGCGCGACTTACGTAAAGTGTCCTCGTCGAGCGCGCGTCTTTAACGCAAACGCAAATACGAAATTAGCACATTCAGCTGAAATAAAGTCGCGAACGCGGGAATTCGCGCGCGCATGCGCGCGCGATGGAATTCACTTGTATCTATGGGGAAAGAGGAAAGTCGCCGGATAAATCGCCATCGCCGAAAAGAAAGGGAAAAGCGGAACGAGATTTTCGGACGTGTCCGCTGGAAAAATCGTCCCTTTTTATCGCACCGCCGCTTCTCGCGCGGAGATTTATCGCGCGCATGCGCGCAATCGCGCGATCGGCGACGCTTCCGAATGGAGTCCGAACGCGTCGCCGAAAGGGAGAAAGAGATGGACGCATGGATGAACGCGCATCGATCCATCGCGTGCACGTGCATGGCACGCACACGCGCGCACGCGCCGCACGCCGATTAATTATCGAGATATCTCACGTCGGGCCGCCGCGCGCTTGCGGTCGCCCATGCGCATGCACCCCGATGCAACGCTCGCGCGATGCATTCATGCGGGTTCGGCGCAACCTGTGCACGTAACGCAAACGAGACTGCGTCGTGTTTTTAAGCCGCCGATCGCTCCGGAAACTTGGACGGAATGTGTCGAATCACTTGCGAAGAGAAGGAACATCGCCGGGACTCTTCGTCATCGTCGCCAATGGCAACCGAGTTTCCGATGAAGGCTCAGGGTCGTCGAAGGCGACCGGAGAATATCTCGTCAAAGATGAAAGTCTCTCTCGTTGCAAAGAGATTTTGATTGTCTTGACGAGAAGGCAAGGAATTAATTTGTACACCTGACGAAACGACGAAATGTGAAGTGAAACTAGATATTACATTTTATGTAAATTCCCTTCTGTTTATGCTCCAGATATCACGTCTTTGATGTAACTCTTAGTTAAAATAGCGGAGCGAGCAGAGGACGCGATTCCGTTGCCGAGATGCGCAACGCTCATCCGCATCGTCGTACTTGATAATTGCTGGCTGAAGCAACGGGAACGGTAATACGCGGAACGGAATAGCCTTTTTACGCTTGTCGGGTATTAGCGACGCGCCAAAACGACCGCGGGATTTGCGCGCGTTGCGCGTGATTTACAAGTCGAGAGTCGCCGTCCGCGAGGCGTGGACGCGCGGAATTTGACGGAAAATCGAGCGCGCCTCTTTCGCGTCAGCAAATGGGCCGTTACGCGGATCGACTCGCTTCTGGCTTCCGACAGCACATCGCTCGTCGCAACGAGCGAGGGACTATGAATCGGTTTAATTAGATTAATGGATCTCTCCGGCGGCCGCTAGATAGGTTCCGGCTTTTACTATTATCGCTCCGTGCTCACCGCGCGTTTTCTTCACATGCACGTTCGCACTGTATCGATACATCTCGTATCGATGGCAGCGCAACGCGGAATGGAAGCGGTATGTTTAGCGTTCATGCTCACTCGTTTACGCGTATAGATCACTACGCGCGACGTAATCTTTCCCTTGATGATAACTGCAAAAAGATAGAATCGATCCAACCTGTCCAGGCGATGAGCTTTCGTGGAGAGTCCCTTCTGGCATCTCCGATGCGTCGTCCGGCCGATGTTTCCTCTCGCCGAACGGCGAGTTAATCAATTTTCAAGTTCCGTGCAAAGTTGTCGATCGGGGACGGACATGTGCCTGCGTGATCGCCACGCGACTCGGAACAAAGCAGTGTTCGTTCATGCGCGGAATGTTCAGGGATCCAGCTCGCCCGAGATCGTCCAGCAACGTCCACGTTGACGCCCGGATCTAATTTAATTTCCAGAACGCTCGGGAAACGAGTTGACCGAACTTTGACAACTGTCGTCAATACTTGATGGAAGACGCTGCTGGTAGATCTTGATGTCCGACTACACGCGTGAACATCGGCGATGCTGGCGATCTATCGCGGCAGGAGGCGAGCGAAAAAAATCTCCGATGTTTCTTCTGGTTTCTCGCCAAACGGTTTAATTAATTTTTAGGTTTCTTGAGACTCGCAGATGCAAAGTTGTCGATCAGGGACGGACATGTGCCTGCGTGATCGCCACGCGACTCGGAACAAAGCAGTGTTCGTTCATGCGCGGAATGTTCAGGGATCCAGCTCGCCCGAGATCGTCCAGCAACGTCCACGTTGACGCCCGGATCTAATTTAATTTCCAGAACGCTCGGGAAACGAGTTGACCGAACTTTGACAACTGTCGTCAATACTTGATGGAAGACGCTGCTGGTAGATCTTGATGTCCGACTACACGCGTGAACATCGGCGATGCTGGCGATCTATCGCGGCAGGAGGCGAGCGAAAAAAATCTCCGATGTTTCTTCTGGTTTCTCGCCAAACGGTTTAATTAATTTTTAGGTTTCTTGAGACTCGCAGATGCAAAGTTGTCGATCAGGGACGGACATGTGCCTGCGTGATCGCCACGCGACTCGGAACAAAGCAGTGTTCGTTCACGCGCGGAATGTCGGTTGTTCAGGGATCAACCTCGCCCAAAATCGTGGAACAAACGTCCTCTGAACGTTGGTTCAGAGAAAGAGAGGGAGGGAGGCAAAGAAATTTGATCGAGATATTGTTATATCCATTGTTGTTAGCAAATGCGTTTCAGCTTTTGTATTTCAAATACGATTAAGCTGAACTTAATTAATGCCAGTATTCAGTTAATGCTAATAATTTTAATTAATTTCACTGGCGCTCTATGGGGCTTCGACGAACAAGGCAGCGCAAAAGTTACACCAGTCGAGCTTATCATATTACCGGAAGTTAAGAGGGAGAAAGACGGCAGGGAGATACGAGTAATACGATAACTGCGTTGCTGCATAACAGCTCGCGGGCTTCGATCAAATGAACTCCCATTTACGAATGATAACGAAAGTGCCAACAACAATGGCGTTAAATTACTGCGCTCTCGATGGCGGTACCTCGTGTCGTGTTTATGCACGGTTATCGTGCATGGAACGAGAATATGGAGCGAAGAGCATGAATTCGAGAGAGCGGGGAACGCAGAGAGAGAGAGAGAGAGAGAGAGAGAGAGAGAGAGACAGAGAGAGACAGAGAGAGCGAGAGAGAAAAAGGGAGGGAAAGGGAACAGGAAAAAAAAGAGGCCCTCTGAAAAAGGGTCAGCGGATCGCCGGGAAAAGGCTTCTCCTCTTTCTACTCTCCCTCCCCCCCCCCCATCCGCCACTCCCATCCCGAGACCCGAGCGCTGCGGAATATTAAACTGCGTCCGCCATCGTAGCGCCTGCTCTCGGAAACTGTCGAATCCAACTGATTCCAGTCGGCGACTCTCCCGCAGGGAGACGCAATTGCCGCCGCCTGATCGTGATTCGTCGTTCGCGAAATTCGAATTTGCATTTCGGCCGCGGTGGTCCCCAGCCCCCAGATGGATCCTCGAGAGTTCGGATGTTTCATTGGGGGAGGGGGATGCACAATCCAGGGTCTGCAGACTGCAGACTGCAGACTGAGCGCGAATGCGTTTCGAATTACCCCCATCGGGGGACGGCGGCGGGGGGGGGGGGGGGGGAGGAGGAGGAACCCGAGGATCTTTCAATCGTTTCGGCGAATCTGCAGATTCCTCTCCGTAGATTCCCGTGTCCGCGGTCGCGCCGCGGGGATCAAAGCGGGTTAGGTTGGGTCCAGTGGACTTGAAATCGCGTGGCTCTTTATTAGCGAGGACCGGCTCTCAAAGTGGCGGCTCGCGCGTGCACTTTCAGTGCACCGATGTGTACCGGTATCGCGCGTGAATGGCGGGCGATACGTCGAGCCGGGTTATCGCGCAATTCCGAGTTACGCGCGCGGAAATTCAGTCGGGCGATCAATTGTTTGTCAAGCGATGCGGCGGCGGGCCGGTGGGAAGACGCGATCCGGAAATTATTGGACGCGCGCGCGATCACGTTAATCCCCGAGCGAGATTACATCGCGGCTGCATCGCGCGGCGACGAGCGAGTATCGGCGCGGGCCTCGCGCCGTTTCCGTTCGTATCGTGCAGGACACGATAAACCCCGGGATTAGATTTATTTTCTAATCGCATACGCGCGTCGCCCGCATAATCCGCCGCTGTCTGATACGCGCATCCACGAAATTAATCCACGTCGATTTGTGGATCTGAGCGAATTCGAATTCGCGTCCGGCGCGAGTGCTTTCATCCGTTCATCCGGTCGGGATCGAGTCGAGTCGTTACGAGGTGGTCACTTTCGACAGAAGGAATCGCCGGCCCTTTGCGAGATTCTCGCGCATCTCGATCCACGTGTGCGAACGCACCCGCGCGCATGCGCGCGCGTCTATCGGCGCGAACACGCCCGGGATTTATATCTCGCTTATCGCCGCGGCCGCGCGAGATTAACGAGCGGCATTAGAATTTATCGTCACATTGCGCGCGTCGATATATATTACGGGCGACGCTCCTAATCGCGTAAACCAGTCCTGGGCTGACAAGTCGAACGAAAAATGATGACCTCATCGAGGATCCATTCAACTGGTAGCCTATATCTCTCGCGGCGGTGACATTCACGCTCGCTTAGGAATAACGAGTCGGATCACCGTTCTGGAATAGCCTTTACGCTTTTAATCGCGCGTTATCCGCGGGCGCGACGTGCGTTCCGCCGTAAATCGGTATGCCCGCTCGACCGTCGCGGATTTATGAATATCGTTCGATTTTCATCGCGCGCGCATGATTATCGCGGCTGTAAAAGCAACGAGCGCGCTCGTAAAAGACGAAGCACGCGCGCCGTTTTTCCCTCGCGCTCGTGAATTTCGCACGGAAAAACGTAACGGGTCTCGCGTAAGCGGCGCGTTACATGTTTATCGCGCAACGGAGAGCGCGCTGCTGCCGGATAATTCTCTCATTAATCGGGTTTCATTCGGCGGAACGGAAAAGAACGGCGAAGAGGCTTTCAATCGCCCGATGAAACCTGATGAGTTACGCGAGTGTTTCATCTCCTCTCTTAATTCCGTCGAGTTCCGGTTCTAAGCGCGAAACGGCATCGCGCCGACTCTCGCTCAACTTTGCCAACTGTCTCGGAAGAATTTTCTCGTCCGCGGGAGAAACGTTTACGAGAATCCGCGGGATTTTCGGCTCCTTTGATTTACGACGTGCGGCAGGAATAGTCCTCAAAGAAGGCCATCACCTTCGATTCCTCCTCTCTCTCCCGTTCCCCGCGAGTCTCCCTTCGCGCCCGTTCGCGATCAAAAGATCGGGGCTGGAGGGTGGTTTCCGGCGAGCCCTTCCGCACTCGTTTAAAAAAGCAGAGAGGCAAGAGGCAGAGAGAAAGAGAGAGAACGCACTCGCGACGTCGATCGCGACGCGTCGCGAATTCGAATGCGGCGAAGCTCGCGGCCGGATCGGGAGATTGCGCGTGCGCGGTCGTCCTTGATTTTCCACTTTCGGCCGTATTTAACGAGCGGCCCGCGCGCGTAATGGACGAGTGCATCGGATGAATACGACCCGCCGATGAATGCCGACGCTCTCGACAGGTCGAGCGTCCCGATCGTGACGCGGAAGTGGCCGGTGCGCGGAGAGGCGCGGGGATTGGAAACTCATCGGGGCGGCGGCAGCGGGGGGGGGGGATGATGATGATGATGATGATGATGATGATGGTTTAGTGATACAGGTGAAACGATGAAGTCGGCACGGTGGCACGCGCGCGATAATAAGCGACGCGGGCGTGATAATTGCGAGCACGATTCGTCGTCGCGTCGCGTCCTTCTCTTTTTTTTCTTCTTCTTCTTCTTCTTCTGCCTTTATTATTTAGCTCACGCTAAAGATCGGGGATCTATTTATGGGGGGGAATCGAGATCGCCGCTCGCGTGAGTGGCGTTATAACGAACGGTCACATAAAACGAGAAGCGCTCCTCGTCTTCTTGCCGGCTTCCATTACGCATGATGATTCTTTACGAGAACAATTCTCGCGCAATGGGCGCGATTTATCGAGCTCGCTCCACTCGATCGCGAGCAGAAAGCAGTTTTGCCGTCTATAAATCGCCCGTTAATTGCCCGCAACTTGTACGCGTGTCAAATGGAAGTGCCGGCTACCGAGTTTACAATGGGCCACAATTTCAATACTGGCGGGTCTCTGATCCGTGTTTCCGTGGGAGTAGATATCTCGAATAGTCCTGCCCTGCCCCCTGCCCCCTGCCCCCTCCCCCTGCCCCCTCCCCCTCCCGCCTTCTGGAAAGGAATTGCACGCGGATTTCGCTGCTGGGATGCGCGTGATCTAATTCGCATCGAGTTTTTGTGCTCGCATGATCCCGCGGCGCAGTCTCGCGTGTCCGAACTGTGTGTCGGTGATTTTCCTCCCTTCGAAGGGAGCGCGATAACACAGAGAAGACAGTCTGCTCAGGGATCGGCTGATGGCCCCGAAGACCCTGCGGTCTTTTAGCAAGAAGCGAGGGTGGACCGCGAGCGTTCGGCAGCGGTTCAGGAAGTGGCGCTGTGCTGCGGACAGATCGCTGTCGGATCTTCTTCCGGCGCGTGTTTTGCGTAATTGGCTCCCGCGAAGAAGCCGCGAGACGCAGTCTCTTCCGTCTCGGCGGTCCCTGCCGGTACCCTTTTTACGGTAATCGCGTAACAACGGCGGTGTAAAATTCATAAGCGGGCACCCGATAACGATGTATATTACCTAACAAGCATCCCCGATGGATCATCCCCCGGATGATTATGATTATTTTCACAGAGAATATTAAAGGAGTGCCCGAAGGCACTCGATCGGCAGAGAAGGATCTCCGTTCCCTGAAAGCGAGATGGATTATCCCGTTAGTCCTGCGGTCTTTTCAATCGGAGTCGCAGCTGTGTATACGGATGATGCTGAGAGAAAAACGAACCGGGGATAATTGGGCGAATGAAAATTGCATAGAGACAGAATCGCGTGCGACTATTAAGTGTGCAAATTAATTTATTGTTTATCCTTTCTCTCTTTTTTTTTTTTTTTGTAAAGTTCAATTTGAAAAGGGAGGATACCCTTGCTGGGAGGTAACTCCGTGCAGCAAGTTCTTTTTCTGTTTGAGTCGAGTTTTCCGGTCCGCTGGATGCTGCAGTTGCTCCTCGCTCTTTCAAGTTCTTCAGGCGGCATTCTCATCCGCCTTCAAGGTTAAGGTCTCCTTCGCGGAATCTCTTATTAGCCATTTTTGCAAGTCGTATGAACCGCAGTCGGCTTCACCTCTCGACAGCACATCTCGGCGTCCTTTTCGGCTGAATCGCGAAATGAACGCGGTTATAAATATATGCAAATATGCTCCTTATCAGAGGCCATCCTGTATACATCTGTCTTTGGAGGTTATGTTACTCGCTAGTTGAGCTGCAAAAGCGTAGTTGCCAGCAGTCAAAAATCAGGAAAGAATCGATAGGCACTCTAGTTTGACGTAAGTTTCAGGATCGGCGAAAGAGAGAGCAAGAGATTAATTTGTACGTTGAAATCGCGAGATCGCAAGATCGGAATACGTGTTTTTATGATATCGAGAAAATACTGCTCAATCTATCCCTACAACTGATAGTTTCCCGGACGAAATGAATGCTGATTTAATGAATCTCTCGGTGTCGTTTGCGAAATTTTCTTGCGCAGCAAGACGACAAGTGTCGACGACGTCTCCGTGACCCGCCGCGTGCAACCCCGTCGATACGTATCTGCCGGGGGATGCACCCTTCGATTATTTCCCCTCGTTGACTCGCACGCTCGGGTGCACGATAAAACGCGATAAAAGCCGAAACTTATGTGCTCGCGAGTGCACTTTATGCTCCCCCGGGACGAATATCCGCAAGGAGCATCCTTGCTCGATGCGTTATCGCGCTTTATTATTCAGTATGTTCGTGTCGATGGGCTTCGAAACTCGAAAAGCATAACCTGAAGAATGGCTGCGTGAGCAGTCGTAAACATCTGTCGATAGCGACGCAGGCATGATACTTGTTCGATATGGCTTCCTCTAAAGCCTCGAACCCGCTCGACGACCAAGTCAGAAATTCGGAACGGCGTTCGAATTTTGATCAGAATTTTAACGAACGACGATTCGATCGCATTCGGTGTGCGATAACGCGACCGCTTCTCCTCGGGATGTATCGCGCATTTTATGACGACATTGTAACGACATTCTGCCTGCCGGGATCAAAGCCGAGAATTACAACGGTTCTGTTAACTCTGAAGAATGGATACGCGTGCGAGGGTATCGACTTTGGCAATTTTGAAAACTCGGAATGCCCTTGGAACGAGAACGCGAACTGGACACACCGAATCTATCATTAAAATCCGTGATGCGAATACGGACTGTCGCGCTAATTGAAGCTAACAAATGCCGTGATTATGGACGACACTCTCTGTGCATCCGAAGACGGATGCGTTTCTCGTTAGAGAACATGGCTGGGGGCCTTTCCTCGGCGCAGGAGGTTTAATTTCTTTCCTCGTGAGCTTCGGATCGTCTTTCACTCGCGCGTCGCGCTTTCTTTGTTGAGGGAGTCGCGGGATATTATTTAATGCCAGGGAGAGCGGAAAAAGAGAAGACCCGACTGCTCTCCCCGGCATGAAACTTTTTCTTGGAGGCCAGTCTCGGCACTAATCCCTTGTTACATAATTAGAAGTTAGAGCGCAGTATATACATCAAGGCGGGGAGAGAGGGGAGGAGGGAGGAGTAGCGAAACGTGTTGCGAGAGATGAAAAATTCTGACGAAAATGCAAACGACGCGAGCGAGACCTCTCGAGATCCCTCTCTTCGCGAGGAAGCGTGCGTCCACATTGATTACATGATAAAGAAGAAAAACGGATAACGGAGAATTTCGGAAAATTTCCGCTCTCTATTTCGAAGCGAGTCATTCGATGAGAAAAATCAATAAAAGACTACGGATTTTCGAATTTGCACGTCTTATTTACTCGCGGAATCGCACAACTGATTCCGAGAAGCAGATTCTTGCAACAGACGGGAGATCTACGTCAATCGCGGGCGAAATTAGAACACAACGTTTTCACAATTTTCAGGCCGTAAGCAGCATCATGCCGGTGCATGTCGCTCTAGGATGCAACGTCGTGTAATACTTCAAAGAAGAATACCGCGGATGCAACGTTGCGTGAATTAAACGTCGCCTCGCAAAGAGAATTGAGTCAACTCGGTCAAAAGTATCGAGTGCCATCGGATGACCCGCTGCTTATCTCGCGGACACGTAGGGCGACATCGATCGATATCTCGTTTATCCGAACGGCGAATCCGGATTGTCGAGCGAACGATACACCCGCGCAATATGTCCGATAAGATCGGGACAGCGAGAGCAGCCTTGTTTTCTCCTTGCTTGTTTCTTATTTCGTTTGCCGATCGTCTCCCCTTCCCTCATCGCTGTTTTCATCTTTATTCCCACCCTCCCTCCCTCTTTTTCTTATCGTTCTTCCTCGGCGTCCCAGAATCGCGGATCGCGATTCAACGCGCGATAGCGGTGCACGCCGAGCCGAAAATCGACAAATCGAGGTATAAGGTAGCGTAATTGAGGTGACGATAAGAAAGTTAATTTACGCCGCCACGAGTACAGGATATAATGAAATAGCTGTTACGACGACCGCTCGACACGCGACGTTCGATCTCGCTTCCTTGTGTGCTCATTAACCGCTCCTCGTTACTTAACGAAGACGTGATTTTTCCGCGCTCGGGAGGAATTCATGGCGAACACCAGCTTTCAGGCTTTCCCGACCCGCTATTGTATCACCATCATCCGTGCACAAGCCACGCAGACCCAATGGGAGAGCGTTTCACGTGAAACCTGATCGGCGGCTTCTTTGACGGTTTCGGGAAGTCGGTAATCTGGAAACGAGCGACTTTCTTTTTCTGCGAAACGCCCCATGTTCCCAGAATTATCGCGTTTCAGGAAGAGGGGCAGAGAGAGAGAGAGAGAACGGGAGAGAAAGGAGGAAGACCAAGTGGAACGGAGCAGAGCGGGATTGAATGATAACAAGAGTCGAGTAGTTCGACCAACAGATCTCGCGAAGAGATCCCGACCAAGGCCGGAAAACGTAAAGGCGAGGATATGCCGTACATATGCCGTGCGCGCGATTAAGTATAACGAGAAAATGAGTCGGCAGGCATTTAATTACGACCTAACTAGGTTTCTTCGGCGCGGCGTTTATCGACGGCGTTCGTAACGGGCGTTTAAGAGTGCTGTAATATGCGCTTTTCGTCAGCCGCAATGCGCACTGCGTTTCTTTTCTTTCTTTCTTTCTCTCGCTCGCTGCGACTCGGACAAGTATGACGACAGGTATCGCGTGCGATCGGCGCGGCAAGTTGTTAACGAGTAATTTGCGGCACGATAATGAGCATTCCGCTGTTAACCTTGAGCAATCCGATGCTGGCAGTATCTGTTTCACGCTCGCGCGCCCAACTCGCGCAACGTCCGTGCGTCGATTTTATAACCTCGATCGGGAGATTCAAAGTTCCAAAGAAGCGAGAGATCGTTTCGGTCTTGCGGTCGTTTGTTCGGTTTATTCAGCTTCCATCGCGCCAGAGATGGTACCTCTGCAGATTATGCAATTAAATTCTTTTTGGGAATCGAATTGCATCGAGAGGCTCGTTCGACACGGAGCGCAGTCGAGCGCTCGCTACGCGCGCTCCGTGCATACTGAACGTCCGTGTTCCAGCAATTGGGGGATTCCCCGGCGCGGAGATGAGCTTCTTCCGCGCGCGTGCGCGCGCGCGCGCGATTACTTGGCGGCAACAATGGACTTGTAAATCGCCGCCGAGGCCGTTGTGGCCGTCCCAGTCGTTATAGAAATACGCATTAGCGTCGGTCGAGGGGGCAGGCGGGGGAGGAAAATAAAAGCGCACGCGCGCGCACGAATGCCGCGGGAATGCCGGGCCTGAGAAACGTTTCTATTATCGGCCGGAAAAAGGACACGCGATCGCCCGGAAAGGCAGGCGAGGCGCGAGGGAAAAGCAGAATCCGCCATAATAACACGTTCGCAGGCCGATAATAAGGATTCGCGAGCGGCGTTCTTGAGTTAATGAGACATCGCAATGGCCGTGTCCCGGGGCGCGGATGCGAGAAAGGACGACTTATGTCCGTCGTGATGTTTGTGACATCCAGAAGCGTCTCGGAGCTGCTTTGCATTCGTATTGCCTGACGGAGTAACGCAAAGTGCCTGAAATTCCAACGGAAATCGGATATCGGAGTAACTACAGCGAAATGAAGAATGTAAGGGGCTTAATTAATATCCGCCACTTTTTTCGCAATCGTCCAAAGCACGCGTCGTGCTTTTTAGCACCGACGTGCTTCTAATTAAATCGATTGAGATGATGCAAATTAATTTCTTGCTTCTCTGAATGAAAGTAAAGTTCAAAATCTATTTACAAGAGTGCAAACGTCTTGCGACTCGCTCTGAGGCCTCGATTTGTTGCAGGAATTAAATCGATCGAGATATCGAGGTATATAAATTAATTTCTTGCTTCGTATAAAGTTCAAAGTCTATTTACAAGATTTACAAGAGTCGCGCGATATCTCGATATCGCGCAGTTGCCGGTACTCGAAAATCACGAAATGGATCGATAAACTAATTCTAATTCGAAGTAGCTTGCGAGATCGCTCGCGGGAAAGCAAGAAATTAACTCGTACCAACACAGAAGCTCCGTCTCCACATTCCGTGGAAGCGGTGCTATTAGAAGCGTGCTATTTCACTCGGGGCATTGAAAATCGATTTTCCAATCCCTCGATCATCGTGATTAAACCTGTTCAGTGTCGGGATTCGTTGACACCGAAGGTGTCAACTGGCTCCACACGTGCGTCGTGATTCTCATCGATGGTCGCAAGGATAAGGGGGAGAAAAAATGGGGGGGAGGAGGAGGAGGAAGAAAGCGAGCAAGGAAGGAAGGAAGGAAGGAAGGAAGGAAGGAAGGAAGGATCGCCCGTCAATTCAGCCGAGGCTGGTCGCGCCGTTGGTGGTAAAACGAACACGTTTTTGATCTCCCTCCGCTCCCCCTATCCTTTCTCCACCGCGCATTTTTCCCCGCGCAGCTCTTCCTTTTTCGCAGCTTCCACGTCCCGGCGTGTTCCGTAACGGCCGAACGCTCTTACGGTGATCCTTTCGCGCTGCGAGATACTTTCGGCCTAACGGTCCTCTCTCTCTCTCTCTCTCTCTCTCTCTCTCTCTCTCTCTCTCTCTCTCTCTCTCTCTCTCTCTCTCTCTCTCTCTCTCTCTGTCTCTCTGTCTCTGTCTCTGTCTGGCGCGCGCGAGCAGCGCGAGATTATGCAAATTAAACGAGCGTGACGAGCGATCGTCCCCTCGCAAAAACGGACGCCAGATCCGAGCCGCGTCTGAGATTTAAATAAGGAAGCTGCCCCCTCGAGCTAGTCGCGAATCATCCTTGCATATTTATCGACGGGACGTTAGTTATTATTACGGTGTCAACTGTGTATCAAGCGCTTGCCCGGTCAACGTAATTCTCGAGAAATCACAAAGTGTCCCGGAGCTACGGAGCTCCGCTCTCTCCGTTGCTCCCCYCCCCCCCCCCCCGCCCGCCCGGCTCGTCATAGATCACGGAGACGCGGGACGCAGATCGCGAATGAAACCGTCGCGAATGAGGTCTCTCAAGAGAGCGCATGAAGAGTTCCACGGCGGTAACGTGGGAAGCGACGCGGCCGGAAGAGGCTTAGCTGCCACGCGCGCGCGACGCCTGATGATCAAATGGTGATTAATGGCGCCGAAATGATGCTGATTCGCGGGCGATTTGTCATGTCGCCGGGATGAGGTGCGCTCGAGCGGGCGATAATCAGCGTGGAATTACGGCGCGTACGGGCCGTTCAAACCGCCGACTCTGCAGCGCGATCAGCGCCGGCCGAAGAGAGAGAGAGAGAGAGAGAGAGAGAGAGAGAGAGAGAGAGAGAGAGAGAGAGAGAGAGAGAGAGATCGTGACGTCTGCATGATCACAAAGTGGAAGCAGAATAACGGTTTGGCGCGCGATGACGAGACGGGTGACGTTCATTAGAAAGTTAAATGCTGAGACTGCGCTACTTCGCGCGGTACCGCAACTTCCGCCGATCGTCTCGTTAGCGGAAGCCGCCCCGCGCTCGTCCTTTCAAAATCGGGAGAGAGTTGTGACAATCCGACAGATCCGACTCGCTGGTGCGTTTCACCCGCGACCGGACATCGCGGCAAAGTTCAGGTTCTAATACGGCGCTTCGTGCCCCTTATTATCCGCAAGTGGGGAGAAATCGCAGCGATATCGGGCATTAAGTTCCACCATTAAGCTTCTCCAAGGGAGAACCATGATCAGACGAACGCGTGGATGGAACGTCGCCGATATGGAACCGTCGCCGGGCTGTCGATATATTTAAATCGGCGGGCCGCGGGTCCCCTCGTGCATTTTTTATTCCCGGGAAAAGAGATACGCAGGAGACCGAGGAGACAACGAGGGCTGGTGGATGGGGCGCGGTGGGGGCAGGGGGAGAGATTACCGTGTCTCCTGGTGTGGCACGTGCCCGGGTCCCACGACGTAAATCAGCGCGCGTGCCTCTCGCAGCCGCGAGAGAGCTTTTTCTCGGACAGGTTCAGCGATCGATACCGAAGGAGGAATGATCGATGCCCCCCGTGGCTCGTAATAGCCCCCGTATATCGCTTCCGAGTATAGGAAAGCGATAGAGAGAGAGAAAGAGAGAGAGAGAGAGAGAGAGAGAGAGAGAGAGAGAGAGAGAGAGAGAGAGAGAGAGAGAGACGATTTCTGCGGAGCGTTTCTCTGGCCAAAGTGAAAATCGCAAGAAATTCGATACAATTTTTCTCCAGAGAAAAATCATTCCGTTGATAATTATCTCCGAGGTTGCTCGATTGCCTCGTGAAATTCAAGACGAATTCGAAGCGAGACGAATATGATCGAAGTTGAAATTTCCATTGCAATCCGACCGGGTTTCGCGCTTACCGTTCGTGCGCGCCATTCGTCTCGGACAGATTCGGCTTTGCCGTCTACTGATTGCCGCCATTATCTCTTCTTGATCCCTAGACTCGCAATCCTGCCTCCAGCAGGCGACTGATGAAGACACGCGACGATGATTTGCCATTATCGCGGAATGGACGCGGCGATGCCGCGGATAATATTTGTAGGGCCTCGCGTATTATCGCCTATTACTCATAATTAGCGGGCGTTTGCTCGATCGTACACATCCGTATCCGTATAATGCATCTAACGAGCACGTATGGCAAACGACCGCGGACGAGGAAGCGGAGTGCTGCGAAGTGAAGAAGATATTTCGTCGGCAACGAGGCATCCACGGTCACGTGCCGCCGAGTGAATCAAAAGGTTGCCGTGCACGGTCATTGAACGGCGGGCGCAGGTTGGCGCTCTCGTGTGCGCGCGAGTACCCGTTTGTTGCATATGCATATTCACCGACCAGAGGGCGGGGGGAGGGGAATATACGAGCGGGTGTAAGAGCGACATATTTATATATCGCGCATCGCGCTCCCAGCCGGGTCTCGCGATGCCGGCGCCCGTGCGAACGAGATTATTACGTAAGAGACGCGGCCACGATCGCGGCTGAGATCGAGGGAGGGTCGGGAGGAGGAGGAGGAGGAGGGAAGGGATATTAAATGGCCTGGAACGAAATCCGCTGTGAAAATGCCTGCGAGGAGCCGAACACGGCGAGGCATCGCGAGCGCGAAAAGGAACGTGACCGAGAAATCCAAGCGATCCAACGATCGCGATCGTACAGAACCGCATCCGAATGAATCGATTGGAAGAAGCGCACGCTCGCTCTCGGGACAATCGTCAGCCGAGCCATTGACGCTTGAGCAATCGAAGGAAAGAAAAGAAAAAGAAACCCGCAGAGGCCACAGGTTACTCATCGCGATCGAGTTATCTTCTTTCTCTCTGTTTCCTTTCTTTTTTTTTTTTTACATAATTCCAGCGCACGTGTAAAGTGTACACGCGCGTTGTGTGCGTGCAGAGAATCATTGAGAGTTATCGTCACGCGTGGTCAGCACTGATGCGAATTGTCGTAGTGGTAGCTTCAGGTTTCGCAACCGCCGCGATTACCCTTGCAATTTGATGGCTCATCGTCGTCTGCCCCTCCCGAGGCCGATTATTACGAAACCTCTGGTGCCGGGCGTTCATATAGTGCGGCCTCTATCGCTTTTGGGTCATCTTGTGGAGTTTCAAGTAAGCACCAGGCGCAAGTTACGGTACGACTTTGCAAAGTGGCGCAATCTAATTTCTGCACGCGTAACCGTCTAATGGACGCCGCTCGTCATCGAGTATTGTGCGTCAAGCCACTGCTCGCGGATTACTGATCTACGATCTATCCTAAAATGTAAAGGAAAAAAGGAAAAATAAGAAGAGCAAAGAACCAAGCGAACGCGGACAGGCGATGCCGATCGACACGGTGCAGACCGTCTTGCACGAAAGCGACGAGGAGGAGAAACGCAGAAACCGGCGACCAAGTGAAAGTGAACGAATCGTCTAACAAATCCCAAATATCGACGAAATCGCCGAACAGATTTAGGTAGATAAGGGGTGAGGCGGGTGGGGGAGGRGGGRATGGGAGAAAGGCCCCGGCGTCGTCGTACATCATGTGCGAATTGCATGCGCAAAGTGTCGAGAGCGGGAACGGCGAAAGAACGAGAGAGAGAGAGAGAGAGAAAAGGGGAGGGGAAAAAGAGGGGGGAGGGGGAGGAGATTCGAGGGAAGTGATTTACCGCAAATTGCCCCGTTCGCCGCATTATAAGCATTGGGCAATCGCGTGCATGCGCCTAACGTCATGCGCGGCGAAAGAGCACGTGAGCCCTCCTCCTCCTCCTCGCCCCCCCCCTCCTCCCCTCTCCCTTTCTAGCGGGGGAGCGACCCGCGAAAGAACCCGAGGACTCCTTCTTACTTATCGTTGGAACAGGGGTGAGCAGAGTGCTGCCTTCGCTGCGGAAATGAAGAGTAAATGCGTCGTACGCGGCGGTGATCGATCCGCGGGAAAGTTTCGCGAGCGATTCCGCGCAACGGTCGGCGCCTTATTTATGTAACCGCCGGTCAAAGGGGGAAAGAGAGGAGGGATAGTGCAGGCAGATTTACCGCAAGATAGTGGCTCATGGTTTTTAGCGGCGTCGATGATGGTCGAGAGAGATGGTCGTTATCGCGTCAGGCAAATTGGAGAGAGCTAGTGAACAACGCCGTGACGCTGTTAGCGGGACGGTGATTATGTCGCCGCCAAAATGTGTGATCGAAGCTCGCCGTTTTTCACGCCGTCTCTCGCGCGCGGACGTCCATTACGGGACGCATTACGCATTCCCCGGGCATATTCCCGGGGAATTATTGCGTTCAATCCTCGATACTTACGACGTGGCCTCCTCCGATGCTTCCCCTCCGTGAAAACGACTTTCTATCAGCCGCTCGCATCGGCGAATTTGCGCGCGCTCCGGAGATACGTCCGCTCGTTTCGACGCGAGGGACCGCCTCGCTCGCAATTTCTTCGCAGCATTGTGCGGCCACGTGTTCTCCGTGGGCGTGTTCCGTGTAAATAATTCAAGTCTCGTGAGCGTCTCGAGCGAGATGCGATTTACAGTTTCCGAGTGCGCGAGCCTGACCCCGCGCAGGGAGCGCGGGGAGGAAGCCCTGACCCTGTGCTGCTGTTCCGGCATGGGCTGTATACGTGTATCGTGAATCTGGTGCAGCTTAGGTTCTTCTCACGGCAATTACACCTTACTCGATTCACCCGCTGACCCCCCCCCCACCCCACCCCTCCTGCAGCCCCTCCCGCGACTTGGCGGGTTATGCGTTCCACTTGCGGAAGGTCGCGAAGTCCGCGACCGAAAATCCACGAGAACCGATTCGCTCGCGCGAGAGAGGCTCTTTCAGGATCTTCCTCGAGATTCCTCAACCGCGTAGCTTTATCCACCTAAGTGCGACTCGAGTAATCGATCGATCCATCACCAGGAGTTATATCTTGCTTGAAGATGCGCGCGAGATCAGCCCGGCTCTTGTCATCGTACGATCCGACACGTGCGCAAGCGCAACAGCGGCGTCGGCCAACTCGTCGTCGAGGCATCGCGATATCTTTCACGAGGACGTATTCATCGAGCTGGATCGACCGTCGCGCATTCGTCAGTATACGCTTGACGAAACGGGGTCTACCGCGGGCGCGACAGTCTGCAAGTTGGCAAATTTCTCCGGCCGCAATATCTTGACGCGACACAACTTGGCTGGCTGTCGTCGCTTCCGCGCGCGCGCGAATTCTCTGTCCCCCCTCTCTCTCTCTCTCTCTCTCTCTCTCTCTCTCTCTCTCTCTCTCTGGTTATCTCTCCCCCGCGTCGCTCCGCAGGGACTTTCCTGCTCGTTGAATATTTCCGCGCGGTGATAAAACCCGCCCGCTCATCCGCTCGCTGTATCGCGAGCGAGCGATGTACACCCTCGATGGCCCTAATCGCCCCCCGTGTACGTGTGGTTAACACCCTTAATCCTTTGTACAAGCGAACCTCGCGCTAAGCTTGCCTCGGGGATATCAGAATGTCGGAACTTTCCTCTCTCTCTCTCTCTCTCTCTCTCTCTCTCTCTCTCTCTCTTCCTCTTCTTTGTTAGCGTTTGTATCGACTAATCGTGCGCGTGGTCATCAGGAAAAACGCAATGATGAGTAGGCTACCGCTTCCTCGATAGGGCGAAAACCGCGGCGGCTCGCGAGCATGAATAATAAAGGACGACGGGCAGTTTTCCCGGGTGAGAAATTACCACTTCGCACCTAGCTGAAGGACTACGAGCCCTGGCAGGTCTGTCGATACATCGCGAGCCTCTAATTAATGGACCTAGTTCGCGCGTTCCGCTCGCCGATAACATCACGTTAAATCCCAAGTTTCGTTTCCGCAGTAATTCCATTAAGGGCATCGGGAAAAGACTCCGCTCCCCCTGTCCACCCCCCGTAATAATTACGGGGCTCGCACGCTCGCTTCCGGGGCTCAAGACGCGCTCGCGCGACCCACGCGGAAGATTTATGTCGCGTCAGCGTGCACGGCGCCGCCGCGACTTGTGTTTCCTCGGGGGAGTTTAGCACCTGTCTCGATGACGCTCGAGCTACCTCGGGCGAGTCATTGCGCGTATCGTGTCACGCGAATCAAGCCGAGCCGGGTTCTTTCACTTCGGCCGTTCGTCGGGAGCTCCTGCCGGGAGAGAATATAGCGATGCCATTGGAGCGTCCGCTCCAAGCGCGCGCTCTAAGCCGAAACGTTACACCCTTGGAATTCCCGTCTCTTTCCAGCTTCTCGCAATGCCACTCCTCTGCAAGCTCTCGTAATTTTATGGATCTACTTCCCATCCCAGTGCCAGTTGTATCACTCGCCCTGCTGACGTACCTTCGATGGGGGGTAGACCCAGCAGCGAGCGAGCAGAGTTATGAAACGAAACGCGGGAGTATTCACAGATGCGAGTGCCAGACGCATTCCCGCGCGGTGTGTCCAAAGCACCCTGAAGACATAATGTTTTCATCGTCCACCAAAAGCTTCCTACCTATGACCTAACGGCAATATTTCATCGCGCTGCGACGTATCATCGGAATGATCGTCCCTCGACAAAGTCGAGTTTGTTCTCCGGCTGACGGCCCGTCTCGAGAATCAAACGTCGTCTCACGTTCCGCTCACGTGCCGCCCTAATCGCGATCATTAAAAATCTCCCTCTCCCCCTGCGCCGCTGCGAAGAGCCGCCGCGGCAGGCGGTGCAGGTGCAGCGGGCAAACGAGATCGGATCGGAGCGCGATCTCTCCCTCGGACACCGTTATCCCGAAAGCCTTGATATCCCCGGCATAATTACGGGTAATTAGCTGTTACGCGCAATTGGTAATGATAGCCGCGATAGTCCGGTTCCCGGCGACTCGCCTGTACGGTTCCCGCGAACCGCCGCTCCCCCTCCGCGCGCGTCACCGCGCGAATTCCGCGGACGCGCGCGGCGCGTTTTGTTGTCGATCGTCACCCAGCCGGCCCTCCCTCCCTCGAACCCCGCGCGGCGAGGGGGAGGCTGAAATCTGACGGGTTCTCCCGCTGAAGAAACTCCTCTCCCTCTTCCCTCCCACTCCCCAGCCTCGAGTTTAACTTCTTTCCGGCGATTGTTCGGTCGCGCCGGCCAGTCTCGCGGAACGACCCGGCGGTTTTTCGTCGAATGTCGGAATCCTATTATACTTAAGTGAGCACCCTTAAGTGATATTCCGCCCCGTGGAATTCCGCGCGCGGGGAACGACCGTGCGCAAGAAGCGGCCCATTACACGGCTACTCCGGTATGAATGAAACTCTTACGACGGTGGGGCTAGCTTAATGCGGCTCGGATTCAAGCGTAATGGACGGCAGAGGATTAACTCGAGTGCGTTTCTTATGCAATTTACGTCAAATTCATATAAAATTCAAAGGATTCCGCGTTTCTGGGCAAATGGCGGCGAGGCGAGTCGATAACGGACGCTCTCGTTTATCGAGAAAGCGCAATGTTAACGCGCCTTCGATGCTCATTTATTTATTGCCGGTTCGAGAGAGTGCCGGTTGAGTAAGGATTAGGAGTCATCAACAGTCACACTATCTGGATACTCGCTCTAGCTAAGCAACAAAGATGCGACCGTCTGCTAAGTGCCGAGGAAAAAGGAAAAAGCCCTTTGTTTCGGCAACGCTCGCGACCTTGACTTTGGAGACAGATGCTCGTTTAGCCCGTCTAGCCCGATTCCGAACCAAAGATAACACGGCACATCAGAATCCTCAACACACAGGAACGCGTTCACGTCAACGTTGCAGGTCGCAACGGTAAACTCTCATTTACCCGAAAAGTCTGGCTCCCCGGCGCTCGATTGGAATTTCGTCGATTGCCTGCGAAAGCGAGCGGCGAAACTTTGCAGCGTCGGCCATCCGGAAAACTTTTAGCGCCAAAGAGAGAGGGAGAGAGAGAGTTACGCCCCTGTTTCGGGCTCTTGGATCGTTTTGCTTCTACACGCCGTCACTTGTAAAGATTTGCCCGGCGAAACTCTCTTATACGCGCGCGTTCCCGCGAATCCCGGGCGAAGCTCCGACAACTCAATCCTGCGAATGCAAAGTGTCACTTGCTCTTGCAGTGGGAATCATAAAGTTCCACGTGGGGGAGAACCGAGCAGCTCGTCGGGGCAAGTTTGAGATATCGATCGAGGAGAAAATGAAAATGAAATTTGTCGAGTCCGGGACTTGTCTTCTGTTTGTTTGTTCGTTCGTAATGATGATGACGGGATATTATCTAACTATGAAGCGTAAGTTTGTGCGACCAGAAAGATTGCCCGGAAATTCTGAGGAGGAACCACAACGGGAAGAACTGTCCCGTGATTCGTCATTCGCGTGTTCGTGATTGGCCAGGCGCGTTATCGGCGCGGCCGAATTTCAGCTCTCCTGTCCGCGATATATCGCAAACCGCGGATACTCCCGTGGAAAGCATAAGAGGGAAATTACGCGGACGAAAATTGCGAATTTCCATACTACTCGTGCGGAAATAAAACACACCCGCCGGCGTGCTTCGACATTTATCGCCGTAACTGTTCTTGCTTAGCATATACCGCGCTGCCGCTAACGCAACCCAGCCGGAAGTCGCAATATCAAGCCGCAGTGTAACTTACCCACTCGGCGGAAAAGCCGGCGAGTTAAAAGTTAATAAGCGCCGCTGCCGGCGCGAATCTATGCGACTGCCGGCCGGCGGCGAATATTACGATCAGCATGTCTCCCGTTTCAAATATTCCTCGAATCTATTCCCGTACATGCTTCATTGTACATTTCGCAACACGTACACACACACACACACACACACACGTGTGCACTTTGGATGAATAAGTTACGCGGGGAGCTTTATAAAACGTAAAGACACAAATTGTTACGGATTCGGAGAGACGATTGTTCTCTCGTAGGATTCCCGAACGTTCTCGAAGCAGAGGTCTCCTGGGTACGAGCACGTAAATATAAATATTAGCCGAAGACTCGTGCCCAGGAATGTTGTTATCGTTCGTTTTTTCTAATGCGGTAAGAAACGGGTCCCTAGTTTACTTGGTCCGCAGAGAAGTAACGTAGTGTCAGTGTCTCGCGAGATATCCGAGGCAACGGTCGCTTGTACAGAGTAAGCATCGACATATTTATAACTGTTAATTCGTTTGCCAATTAAAGAGGATTGTCGTATATTCTACGACTCTGGTCTTTACTCGTCACGCTATCCTTGAATCGGCGAATAAAATAAATATCTAAACAGTGTTGGAGCGAATTTCTATCGAAGGCGCTCTAACACAAATCATTTTGCATGGTTAGTAAAAGTGTATAGAATGTTGCGGGCACAAATTAATTTCTTGCCCTTCAAAAAAAAAAAAAAAAAAAAAAGAAAAGAAGAAAGACAAGGGAGAAAATCTCTTCCAGTTTATGCAGTCGAAACGGAAATGACTCGCTGGGCAACCACGAGCGCGGCAAGTTCCTTCTCTATTTGAGCCGAGTTTTGGATCCGGTTTTGGATGCCGCAGTCTCTCGTCTTTGAGATTAAAATTTCCCGCGCGAGATCTTTTATACCAATTCCTGCAATTCCTGGCAACTTTTGACCAACAAACACAACAAACCATTTTAGCGATTTCAGCGGCGATTTCTTCTTCTCGCTTTTAGGGAAAAGGATGTGCCCCTTATCAGAGGCCAACGCGTGTGCGTCTTTGGAGGTTGCATTACTCGCTCCACTGGTTGATACAGCATTTTGAGTAGAAGGCGTAAACGTCAGCACTTAAAAATTACGAAACCAGATATTTTAATCTGAAATGTTTTCCAAGACTGGCGAGAAAGAAGGGGAAACATTAATTTGATAACTACGGGGAAGAGCGATACGTGATTTTCGAGATGCCGATAAGCAAAGACGCAAACAGAATATGTGTCAAATTTCTTGGAATAGAATCTTGAAGCAGACAAAAATGCATGCATCCGTCTCTACTGAACGGAAACGTTTCCTTAATCAAATATGCATAGCCGAAATCTCGTCCGGATCAACTAGCGCTGTAACAGAGATTGCTTATCGATTCGGAATTTAGGTCGATACGGACAATTAGGCAACGAACAGTCACAGTGTAATTTGCTTACGAGCGGTACGCGAGTACGATGCAGCGAAATAGCTGACGGCGTGTGCGTGTGTCAGCTTGTGTGTCCCGACACTTCCTTCGCGGGGTCGATTGCGATTCGCGCCGCAGCACGATTTCCGGCGATACCGTTACCGCATTTCGCGCTTCCGCCGTCCTGCGCGCACGCTCGCTCGCTTCGTTTTCAGGAGGAGCGCGTAATTTATGCGCGCCCAGATAATCCGAGCGAGCGAGCGATAAATCATTCATCGCGCGGTACTAAGTAGCGTCGCGCGCGCGTCCTCCCCGCCCCCCCCCCTCCCCCCCCCCTCCCCCCGCTGGCTCCCTTCCCTTGCCTTCCCTTGTCGTTACTCGTTTACACGTGAGGAGGAGCACTTTGGCGAGGGCGGAAGTTGCAGGGTGGCGGGAATACATTAGAATAGAATAGCGCTGGAATAGACGCTAGAATCTAGAACGCGTCCCCCAAGAGACCTGCGCGAGGGTGAGCAAAGGAAGCGCGGTTTCGCGAGACGGAGGACGGACGTGGTTGATGGATAAATGGAGCGAGCGAGGGATCTATTTGGGTCTCGGGCAGCGAGCAAAATCAGGAAATCAGTCCCGAAACAAGAAGCGGCTTCCTGAAGAATGGGACGCGTCTAATCGCGTCCACGTGGCCGATAAGAGCCCGATCGCGACGCGCCTGTGAGTTTCCGGGGGTGTTCTCGCGCTCGCGGGTGGAAATTGTGCCCCGACCCACCCGCGAGACGGCCCTCGTCGGCGAGCAGAGAACGCGGGACGATGGGAGGGGGGAGGGGGAGAAGAATGATCTCTCTCTCTCTCTCTCTCTCTTCTCTTTCTTTCGCCACTTCTCTCTCGAAGCGCGCACTTTGTCGCCCCTCGTCCTCCCGCTCGCGCCGTTTCGGATCGTATCGCCGAATGATGGAGCGCTCATTGATGATGCTGCTCGTTGATGATCACGTCGGAGAAGAGTCCTCTCTCGTCCTACTCCCCGACGCCGACCGGAATCCCCACGGCTGCTTCAGAGGCCAAATACGCGCTCATCGCGACGCACCTGTGAGTTTGTATCGCACGCGTGTGTATCTGTCTACCTCCCCCTCCGCCGCTGTCGCGATCTCTCTCGCGGTATACGCACTCCGTCCCGCATGAAACTCCCACGGGAGAAGGCTCGTTATGTCGCGCGTTTATTCATGAATCCCACGAGTTATCGCGCTCGCCGCGCTACTGACATCGATGTGGGTCCGCTTGCGTTCTCCGATTGGCTGCTCGTCCTGTTCGAAAGAAAGTCTGCGCTTTTTTTCCAACGGAAAGGCGCGAGGCGGCATTGGGAATGTTTGGTGCGTTTCGGTGTAAAAGTGATGTTCGATTGACGCGATTGATACGGGAACGCGAACCAGGGATTTAATGATGATAAAAATTCGGATAACCATGATAGAGATAATGCGTAGAGGTAGTTTCTTCGACTCTTGGATATGCGAAAGGAAATACTTTTAACGGGATTTGCCTGATTGCTTGTAATGTTTAATCTGATGCAAGGAGATTGACGACGCATAGAGTGGTCGTGGATTGCTGCGCTAAATTTAAGGTTGGGTCTCTTCAGCTTCAGGAGATTCCGATCAAGAGAGTAGTAAAGTCAGTATTGCTCGAATCGAGCTTTCCTCGGTGTCATTTTGCGAGGAAGGCAGAACGAGAGCAGGATTATCGGGTACAGATACCGCCCATCGGGCATCGAATGCTTTGCGTGTCTTACGTTTGCGTTCAAACCGTAAGATAACAATTTAATTACAATTCCGAGATATCGAATTAATGAGAAGATCGCGGCTTTTTATCGCACGAAACAACCGCGAGACCCGTTACTCCGCATCTGTCATGATTGTTACTTTGCAAATTGTGGATACATATTGCTGTTCAATCCGGATTATCCGCACGATTATAAATATTACAATCCTGTTTTTCCCCCGCGAATCTACAAACTTGCAACCCGGCCAGGAGAATATAAAAAGAAGGAATTGTGTTCACGATATAAATCGATGTCGGGGGACAAATAACACGAAACAGAAAGGAATCTTCCTCGGGAAGAAAAACTAAAGGCGGATAAAGCTAAATGTTTTCGAGGCTTACGCCTTCAAAAAGAAGGAGCCAGGGGGCCAATAAAATTTGCTTAGTTCGAAGCACGACAGTCCCGAAAGTCCCACAGTATCGCCCATAAATAATCTCACGATTTCCAGGAAAGCGATCTGCGATCGATGTTACCATGAGCAACCGTCGTTTCCCTGACAATCGTCTTCTCGCAGACTTCCTTATCTTGTCGATACTTCTCTCTCCCTCTTTGCTTATATCGAGGAAGGCCATTGTCATTCAAAGGGTGACCGAAACGAATTGCCAAAGTACTTAAGAACCCCGATTGTGCGTTTTGGATCCATATTGATGGCTAAATCCGTGACAGCTTCCAATATCTTCCATCATTCCCCAGAGAGGAAATTAAATGGCTCCAGCTGCGAGAGAGCTTCCCATTTTTACGACCTCCATTTTTACGTATTAACCGATCTCGATTGACAGTATCATGCATATGTGTGTGTGCGTGCGTGTGTGCGTGCGTGCGTGTGCGTGCGTGCGTGCGTGTGTGTGCGTGTGTGTGTGTGTGCGCTCAAGTGCGTACTGCTTTGAGATGTTTTTCTTGATCGAGGAGAGAGACAGAGTGCAGCTAAAGTATTGCGAAGAGAAATCATTTCAGTTTTGGCGCTTCAGCTTCGCTCTTCTTTTTTCCTCGGTGTCTGAGAGAATCGAATGTAGGTCAAATCTATCCGTATCACCGATTCGTCATGGCTCCTTTAATCCCTGTTTTATTTCTTGCCCAGACTCTTAGGGATTGTTGTGCAAAATTTGTTGGATCACCGGAATTAATTTCAGGACAATGATCGCGATATTTTTTCCCTTTAAGTTTAAATTCAGAAATTCAGAATATATTAAGCGAGATGTCTTAAAGACAGGCGCAAGGATTTTCATTTTTTTTTTTTTTTTTTTTTTTTCAACGACCAAGCTCGTAATTGGAAAGCGGATTAGATTTAAGTGTACATCCGGGGGGAGGGACAGAGGGAGAGGGGGAGGGGGAGGTGTGCTATGTCACTTGGCGGATAGCGCTTCTAAGGGAGGAATAAAAGCGGGCGGGCACTTTCGCGGCGGCGGCGGTAGTACACATTTTATCTGACGATTCTCTCATCTAATGCCGAACGATAATAATTATTATCACCCTTCCTTCTCTCTGTTTCAGGTAAGCTTCCCTTTCGACCATTAAAGCGCGAGTGTGCCACGCGGATACGTCGGTAAGTCCCGGCCAGATGTTACAGTTAATTAAATTTAATCACCGCTCGGCGTTCTCATTTCGCGAGGCGGACGGTCAAAGCGGAAAGGCGCGCAACCATAATCTCGCGCACGAACGACCCGCATGCGTTAAAGCCGCCACGCACTCAGATCTAATCCGCTGGTTCCACCTGTCGTGTTTAATAATAACGAGAACAATAAAGCGGAAAGAGAGAGAGAGAGAGAGAGAGAGAGAGAGAGAGAGGGAGAGAATTAGATGGCGCACGCGCGCGCTTCTTCTATGCCGAGTGACGCCCAAATCGGCGAAAACGCGCCGCTTGCCGGCACTCTGGAATGCCGAAATGCCGGACGATGTAAGGTGACCTTCCGCTCTGGACTTCCGCGGAATTATTAAATCAGCGGCTCATCTCGCTCCGCGATGTCGCATCTTCCCCGCGCGCGGGTGCGTCGATCTCATTTCGAGCGTCTCCGCTGGACAGCCTCGCGGCCACGTTCGCGGGAATGTAAATGAAGCGGACATCATTAAAGTCGAGCCGCATCCGCGCCTTACAGAGTCCTCTCCGTCTCTCTCTTTCTGCACATAGCCGCACATGTCGCCAGTTTCATTAATATCATTAAACTTTTCGCATTAAGTGCGCAGTCTCTGCCTCGCCGCAGCCTCCCATTCTTTGCCCGCCGAGTTTGCATTGAAACTTCCCCCTTCCCCCTTCGCGCAGATGTATATAACCGAGAGAGAGAGAGAGAGAGGGAGAACTTCCCCCGGCGTGCACAAACCACCCTCGTCGCTTCGCGGTGGTTTTAATTCCCTGTTCTCCCCGCTTCTCCGGACTCGCGAGGATTCCTCCGAGATCGAATGATCTCGCCGTCCGAATCCGCCGTTTTCCAGTCGCGCTTATATCCTATTTTATGGAAGTAACGAGATAATGACGGCTCTGAATGATGCAGCGACTCGCCGTAAACGCGTAATGATTATTGATAAAATGGTCGAGATTGGTATCGCGCTCCTTACTTTTCAGATGGATTCTCGCCAAGTCTCCGGCTCGTTATCTCGCTCGCGACTCGTCTCGTCAAATCTCTCGCAACGTTCGGTAAACCGTTCGTAAGCAGGCTTTACGTTTCCGCTAAACTTTCATTCGCGTAGAATAAAGTACGCGAGAGAGAGAGAGAGAGAGAGAGAGAGAGAGAGAGAGAGAGCGCGCGCACGCGCGACTTCCGCCGTAAAATATCCATCGTCGGCGGTGGATTATATCCTCCTCCCCTGCCCCGTTCCGCCTGTGATATTGCCTGTATATGCTTTGGATTCCGATACGGTAATAATAATTGAACAGCTCCGCGAGCTCGCGCTCGCGCTCGCGCCCGCGTCAGCGCAACGCCGACCGAGCATAAAATCGGTAAGCAACAGTAAGGAAAGTCGTTTGAAATTTTAACTATTACGCCCGAAGATGTTTTTACGGCGTCGTTTACGTTATTGACATTTTACTTGTTACTTTTTACGACGAGCGTAACTTGGACGCGTAGCGTAGCGTTGGCGCTAGCGCAGAACAGAATAATGCACGTAACATCCCGGATGCAACGTATGCCGCGAGATGATGATGGCCGAACCGTGAATGGCGATCTGAAATTCCGGAGAATATGAAAACTCGGGAGGGAAACAGGATACCACCAGTCCCATCCCTTCCCTCCCCCCCCCCCGCGCGGGCTAAGGTGTCACCGTCTGACGCCTTGGCTGCAGGAATGAAAGCATTCTTCCGAGCCTCCTCTTGGCGCGCGCGCTCGCTCACCGAGAAATCATCTCGCAACGAGCCGAGTCCCCCCCCCCCCCCCCCCCCCCCCCCCCCCCCTTCTCCCGGCATATTTATGCCCCGATGAGTTGCGTCGCCTGTAAATAAGGCTTCCTAGTCTCAAACTCCATTAATTCGCGACCTATCAGGATACCGTAGAGAGCCCTCTCTCTCTCTCTCTCTCTCTCTCTCTCTCTCTCTCTCTCTCTCGGTTTCTCCATTAGCGCCTCAATAATTCGCCGAGGCACCTCGCGCGAGTAACCGTACATCCCGTATGCAACGTCGCGCGAGTCGCCTTTTTCCCCTCTTCCTTTTTTTGGGGAGGCTGCGATGACGACGACGACGACGACGACGACGACGACGACGACGACAACGTGTAACGTCAGCGAGTATCTAATTAACGGCGCGCGCTCCAGAAAAGTATTCCCGTACCGTTATTGCCGAGGCTGCGAGCAATATCGCGTAGGAATCGGCTTGTCGCCTTCGGGTTTTTTCCCATCTCCGAGCCTCCGAGCGCTTTCTCTTCGTCTTTTCTGCCGCGCGATTTCCTCTGGCCGCCTCCCCTCCGACCTCTCCTCAGATTAGCATTTTCGGAAGGAAAATGCGACAGGCTTGGATTAAATGCGCCGATTAACGGTGATCGCGAAATTTGCGATATCTGTCGATATTCGCAGATCTCAATCGGTTCATCGATCCAGGCGGTCTCGCTGGATTGATCGTTAATATCGCGGCTTTATCGAATTTTCGTTAACGACGAAAGCACCGCGGCGTGTCACACGCGGACTCTTTTATCTTATTTCGTAATGTTATTCGTATTTTATTTTATTTCGTAGCGGATGGAACCGCGTCACTCTATAATGTACGACTATATCTGCGGGCTTTCCCAACAAAGCTCGCTCGCAAACCTCTCGCAAAGAAAGGAAATTGTTTTACGGAATAGAAAGTAGGGAAAGAGAGGGCGAGGCAGACGGAGGGGAGAAGAGGTGAAAGTCGAGAAATGTGCAGAGAATATCATTCTCTGTACCGTAAGGCGCGTTTTACATGTATTTTCGTATACTTTATATGAATTAAAAGATATATATATATATATATATATATATATTCTTTTTTTTTAATACTTTATAGTCACGCATGAAATACAAGAGATATTTATTTCACAAACAGATGAAATGAATAAATGCTCTGCAAATCGGATTTCGTTTTGCAATGAATAAGCGCCGCGAAAGTACACACAGATGGGTTTTGGCTATTTATGGGATACGCAGTAAAAGTATCGCCGAAAATGGATCATTCGACCCGCGTGAAGGATAAAGACCCGCGAATTGCCGGCATTAATCACTCAGAGTGGAAAATAAAGACACGGGAGATTGCAAGATGCGGCGCTGTCGGAGCCCCAAACCCGCGTGAACAATTTCACGATGCGCGTGCAGTAAAAAGACGAAACGAAGAAACGAGGGAAGAGATTCGGCGCAGATCTGTACCAGAGTCTCTCTCTTTCCCCTAGTTCCTCTCTCTCTCTCTCCCCCCCCCCCCTCCCTCCCTTTCTTGCCCCGCGAGAACTTCGCCGTCCGCGAAGTGGCGATCGAGAATTGATTGCCGATCGGACGTTACGCCGCTCATAAAACCCGCTGCACAGTTGCAATTCTGGACCGAGTGCTCTCCAATTTCTCCCCCCCTCTCTCTCTCTCTCTCTCCCCTGCCCACACCACCCCTTCTTTGTCCCTCGAGACCGATATCGCGAGCTTGGCCGCGCGGCTGCGGCACATGTCAAAAATTGACGCGCGCGCGATCGATGGACGGACAGACAGACAGACACGGAAAGGGGCCACCGGGGAGAAGGGCGGGTCACCTCTCCGCACCGATTAAGGGACGGCTTTTACGCAACACGCCGCCGCCGGCGTAACGCGTAATTCCCGGACGGCGCGTTATGTCCCCGCAGCGGTCGTCTATTTTTTTTTTTTTTTTTTCTTTTTTTTTTTTAATACAGGCCCGACGGGATGCGGTCCGGCGGAAATGATTGTCGCCCCCGTCGCGGGGGGGGGGKGGTAGACGTCACCGCTCTGCCGTCAATCTGGCTTAGCGAGGGGGCGGCGCTCTCATTAGAGCGTCGCCAAACGCTGCAAGACGCTCAAGTCTCACGGCCGCGACACGCGTGATCTTTCCCGCTCCCGCTTAACAAGCGGCGGATTGTACAAGAAGGGGAAACCCCGCGAGAAATTTGATCGGCACCGGCAATAATGCGATTTAATACGCTTAAGAGACATCGGCGAAGAGAATTGCGAGGTAGTACTGGTTAGTTTTCTGTGAAGAACTGATCTCTCATCGCTCGAGATCTCGCGTCGCGGATCAGCTTCTCGATTATCGCCGTGCGATGCCGTGGAATTTCGATTGATCCTACCGCAGAGAGTCGAGAAAGCCGTATCCCGCCGCAAATCCGCGTAACGCGAGAGCGTAACGTATGAACGGATTGAAAAAAAGGGGCGGGGAAACAATTGATTTCACTGAGTGAGTGAATTCCAGACAGCCGGATTATTTCTCATTTCTCTCCCGTTTTCGAGCTTCCGCTATGCCGTCCGTTGGCGGGGAAAAACATGCGCTTGCGCAAGAGAGCGAGCACATTTTATCGCTGCGTTTGCTCGCCGACGACGCGCCCCGCCTTCCCGACAGACAGAGAGGGATAGACAGTTTGGTCGATGACACGTTTTAACGGCGATCGGCGTTGCGATCGTTTTAACATCGTTTAAGACACGTTAAGTGGACCCGCGACCCGCGAATCGATGCGCGTTTGATCGTATTGCGCCCCTGCCGGCTATTATTGCGGGGCGATACGTTTATCGTTCTCCGCACGATAAGCGTGGCAGTCTCGTTTGATGGAGAACGTAACGGGAAATGGTGATGAGAGACGGGACGACGCTAAGGATGATACATGGGACTTCATTAGCGGCGCGCTGCGTGCGGACGCTAGTGCGCCGGCGTAAATACGCCGATAAGAAGGTAATAACGGCGTAAAAAGTGGGATAACGCATAACGCGCAGATTTAATTACGGGGGAAGCATAAATCGCGCCGCACGCGCATACGTTTGGCATGTTTAATTACGCGAGCGTTCCTCCAGCCTGGATTACGCCGTTGGAACGTGCTGTCGCGCGGCTGGCTCGACTAAGAACGGTACCGTTGGCGGGATCGGACGTAAAACGGCTTTATGGCTTCCTAAAAAATCTCCCCCGACGTAATTAGCAAAACTCTTTTCGGCGAGACTCGCGGATGATTGGTTGTCTTGAAACGCGAATTATCACAGCGCGAGGTGTCTTATCTCGCGAGCAGTCGAATGCAATAAGAGACTGCCGATGGCACGGCCGATTGGCCCCGAAGAGATCTATCCTCTCAAACGGTACTTCCGAATGTTGGCGTAAAGTTCGAGAGATGTCTCGCTGGCATATTCAAAGCCGGCATCGGAAGCCCAACATTAGCTTTTTACGGAGGCGCTCGTCAAGATCGAGCGAACGGAATTCAATCTCTCCCACGGCGGAGGAGGTTTCGGCAAGAGGACGCGATATTTAAAGTTTCCACGTCGTCGAGTCTTCCTCCCGCTGGCAGTCTTCTCAGTCGCGAGAGCGGCTATTCCGCATCGATTCGCGGCTCCGCTCGGATCGATCCTCGCGACGACTCGCAGGGAGAGAGAAAGAAAAAGAAGAAGGGAGAGGAAAAAAAGGAGTCGCCGTTCAGCGACTTTTTCTCTGCACCGCCGCCGCTTAAACCAGGGTCTCGAATCGATTGTGCAA
The DNA here is from genome assembly GCA_020341155.1 of Eciton burchellii. Lineage (NCBI taxonomy): Eukaryota > Metazoa > Arthropoda > Insecta > Hymenoptera > Formicidae > Eciton > Eciton burchellii. The sequence continues at coordinate 624,401 of JAHMML010000059.1, read as the reverse complement.
TCAAAACGCGGCCGGGTCTCGAAACGGGAATTCTCCTCGCGGCGAATCGTCCTCGGAATCGTGCTCCGGCGAAACTCCACGACCCTTCCACAAAAGGTACTTAAATCCCCCGTCTCCCCTCTTTTTCTCTCTCGCCTCGCCCCGCTAGGAATCGTCGCGGATCACTCGAGCGACTCGTAAAAGTGGGAAAGCAGTTTCTCAGTAATCGCGGCGATTCTGACAAATTTCCAAACTGCTACCGACATACGCCACCGCTCGATGATGCACCTCCAAAATCTCCCTCTCTCTCTCTCTCTCTCTCTCTCACACGCACACACTTTCCCTCCCCGGTGTCTCTCGCTTCAGCATTTCCTGACGAGTCTGACAAGCGAATCTCTCGCGGTCATCCGCGCAGAGTTGCGTTTCAATCCGATTCCTCGAGGAATTTCTCGAGGAAGGGCGAGGAGGAGGGGCGATAGTATCCCGCGCGATTTACATAGCGGCGAGTTCAAATATTGATTCGTCGCGCGCGCGTCCCCGTCCCCGGAATCGACTTCGTCAGGGGCTGCAAAGCCCGGAAGAGCCCTCCGCATCCGCCTGGGGAGGCCTTCTTCGTGGCGGAAAGCGTCCCGGAGCGTATCATTGCTTGTTGCGGTAGTCTGTCACGCTGGCGAGAGGATACACACGTATCCTCGTGCGCGCGCGCGCACTCATACATTCTTCCTCCGGAGGAAGCGGAGGAGAGCACTCCTCCCCCAACGGGGATGACTTTCCCGGCAGCCTCGCTCCCTCGCGCAATTACTAATTACTCGTTTAACGAGTGACGTACACCCGGAAGCAGAGAGAGGGAGGCGGATGGCAGCAACCCTGTAACGATCTTTTGTCTTAACGACTCTCGGAGAGAACGAGATCTCCCTTTAACCTGCTTCCCTCTCCCCCTCCGTTTTCCTTCGTTGGCGCTACTCTTACCTCCCTGCTGCTTCCGCCCTTCTGAACGCATCCGCTCGGTTTCTACTCTCTCTCTCTCTCTCTCTCTCTCTCACTTTCTTTCTCATCTTCGTCTTCTCTGGCTGCTCCATCGTCGTCGTCGTCGTCGTCGTCGTCGTCGTCGTCGTCGTCGTCGCGCTGCAGCTGCGCGCTCGATCTTTAGTTATCTTGGAGCGAATTCCTCGACACCGGCATGAGATTTATGGCGGCCCCGCGTAAATAAGAAGAAGAGGAAGAAGAAGCACAGCCATAGTCATCTTCTCGTTCCGCGGAGGAGTCTTATCTGCTATTATGTGCTATTTCATTAGCCGCGGCCGCGGCGCGCTCGAATTGTGAGTTACGGCCTCCCAAAGCGCCGTCTCACTTTCCTCGCCGGATACACCGAGAGCTGTACAAGCTGTTTCTTTCCGTATCTTCGCATCTTGCCTCTCGTTGCGTCCCGCGCAACGATACCAATCTGAAGAGTACGTATAATAATACACGGGATGATTTACAACCGTAAACGAAAAATACGCACCCGCGGGCACGCGCTCGGCCATCTATGAACTTCTATGAGGGGGATCCGCGCCCTCGCGAGAGACGGATGTCCGATCTGGTCCCGGAATTCCCGGTATCTCGCTGAATCTGCCTGTCCTTTCCCTTCCCYCCCCCCCCCCCCCCCCYCCCCCCCGCCGCCGCCCGCGGATCCATCTGAAAAGCCGGGATGCGCGTCATCCGGCCTGCCGTACTCGCGAGCGATATTTAGCGACATTACGAGATGTCATTCCGCAGAAGGATGCGGTTCGGAGGGCTTACCTGGCGGCATTGCCGCCTTATCTTCGCGGCGCGAAACGCGATCGCGACCTGCGTCTCGAATCTCGACGCGGAGGAGAGCGAGAGAGAAGGAGGGAACCGAGGTATCCGAGATGTGCGCCGCATTACCACCGAGGAACGTTAAGCCGAATGTAAATGCCTTTGGCGCATATCTAGATTCAATCACGGCTATCTGTATACATTTGCGCCAGCTCAGCGTTCTCGCTGACACTTACGTTGTCGTTCTGTCCTTGTCGCGATGACGTTCCCGGGAGCGGCCGATCGAGAGGGGCGCTTTTCATGCGCCGCGTTTAAAAGTGAACGAAATAATCGGGGATAATCGCATGCGGGTGATTATAATATCGCTGGCGCGATCGCTGATCGGTTCGCGATTTCGGATTCCCGAGAATCCGATCAGATAAGATGTCCTCCGCCGTTGATGAATCCGTCGATTGATCGTTTCGTCGATCATCGATCAGAAAGCGAATTCGCTTCTTTCTATTTTTCATCGATCATCATTATCGATCGCTTACGAAATTGGCGAAATTCGTTGCGGGTCAATCCGCGCAATTATCAAACGAGCACGTTACGTGCCGAGGTCGATTTATCATTGTCATTTACAGGTATACTAATCGATAGAGATAAGCAGCATTAATTTGATCGTTGAACGCTTGTCACGTCAGCGAATACACGCGGAATGGAATGCCGTGGCTCTGTGTGCGTGTGCGCACGCGCGCGCGTTCCCGAGCACGCGCGACGATCCAGTCGCTGCAGTTTTCCACTTGAGGATCGCGTTAAATAGGAATTCACTGGCGAGTGGTATAAATGTCGCCTCATTTCGTGCCGGACATAACGTTACAGCTAATGGCATATTATAAATAAGGATGGCAAGAGAATTTCATTATTCTCGTATTTAACGCTCGTAACGAGCCATTAAACGCTCGCTCTTATTACCGCTGCGTTTATCATCTTTTATTATCAATTTTCATCGCGTTGCGTTGAATACGTCATGAAACGTAATAAACGTTTTAACATCGGGCTGGATTTTACGCGGAACGCCCGGCTAGATGCGCCAACTAGGCATCTGTTGGCGTAAATATCGCCAACTTTTACGTAAACGCCGGCGTGATGCAAGAGCGTAGCGGATTTCGAACAGTTTATCCGCGAGCGAGCGAGCGAGCGAAGATTTGCGAGCGAGATTTGTGTCAGTTGAATTCTATTAACAGGTGAAACTGCTTCTTGGAGCCTCAAATAATTTCCTCGACGGCTCAACGCATAATTTCCTCCGAACGGTCAAGTAATGACTTTCAAATATCTTGAGGCTAACGTCACGAGTAATGGAAACCTCAAAGAAGAGGTGCAAGACTTGCAACGACCAAAGCAGCCATGATGTCCACGCGATACATGAAACTTGTGTGAGACCTATAATGACTTATGCCATTGAAACGAGAGCAGAACCAACCGACTCCCACTAACAACAACGGAAATGAGAACCTTAAGGTGCATCACTGGCAGGATCGTGTAAACAGGATGGATGATAACCGGCTTGCAAAAATTGCAAAAAATGGAAAACCAAATACCATCAAACCTCTTGGGCAAAATGTTGCGAGAATTGGACATCAACATCGCACTGGATAAAGTACAGGATATACTCCTATAAGAAGAAGAAGAAGAAGAAGAAGAAGAAGAACGCTGAAATAAAAACCCGATGCGCATAATACGATCGACATGCATATTTCGATCGACCGACACTTTTGCCGAGCGACTTCGAGATTCGACTTCGTCGAGATGGACGACGTCTGTCTGCGATACCATGCGCATCCGCTTTTTGGAAGGATAAGACGACTTAGCTTCGGATAAACGCGAGAGTTCAAAGAGACGAAGGTCCAGGATGCTGCATCACGCGAGATGCGAGACTCGTCGTCTTTCCGTCTCGCACATGTGTTACATAATACACACGCTTTTATTGAAGCCTGAATAAACATCGCTGCAATCTTCCTTCCGTCGATCGCATCATTGCAGACGCTTGCAGACGGATCTTCCATCATTCCTCGGGCGTCACCCGTGAGACAAGAAAGTAAACAATGTAGGCATCTCTGTTACCGGATTTGCTTTCATCTCATCGCTGGATAATACTCATCTGAAATAATACGAATGATCCGTCGAACCTGTCGAAAGTTCATCAAATACCAATCGCTCTCTGATTTATAATGAACTCACCAAGGTTCGAAGAAGCCAATTATCACCGCACGCTATCGGTCCGCGCGCCCGCGTAATGTAATTCACGGACTAATTAATTAATTAATTAGCTCTCCCGAAAGTAGACGACGACTGCAATTCCGCGAGAAGAAGGAGAACGGCGCGCCGAGAGGAGGTACTTACGGCACAAGTTACGGCACTGTCGCGGTTTACGGTAGTCGCATTCCGACGCGTATCTAATAATGTTCAGTGAAAGTCCCTCTCTTATGCATGGTCGCCCATGTTTACAAGACTGCCCAAGCGGACGACGTGCCGGCAGTTTGCGCTGCTCGCTGCTCTCCAGCTCGCACGAATACGCGCGCGCGTCTCCCCTTATTAATACAGCAGAACAGGAGGGTGGGAGGGTTGGAGGATCATAATTTCCGACGTCGCTGTATTTGGCGCGGCCGCTCGTAAAGCCGTCGGCTTATTTTACATCGGTAATAGAATATTATTCTCACGCGTCCCTCGCTCGCGGTTCCGCGCAAAAATCGACTAATCGCTGGTAAACTGAATTCGATCCGCGGTGCAGCTCGACGCGAGTGTCAACCGATGAATTATTTACCCCAACTGCCCAATCCCTGCGACGATCCCTGCCCGATCTCGCCGTTGCGGTTTAATGTCGCGTTTTAATGTCGCGGCCTGTCGGCCGGTTGTCGATTCTCTAACGGCGGGCCTCGTTAAATGCGAAACCGACGGCTCTGAATAATTTACATTCGCGGATGATTGCCTCGCCCCCCGGCTTATCTTCGATAAGCGGGATCGATAAGACATTACGTGGGGATGAATAACGCTCCCCATCCTCTCTCCCTTTCCTTTTCTTCTCTCCGTGCACCTCTACGCGCGCAACGATGGACTCTCAATTGACTATGACGTATCGGGCGCGTAACTGAACATCGATCGGGCTTGAAAAGTCTGCTTTTACGCGATATCGCTTCCCCGACAACTGACGTACATGTGCTCGCGTTCGCGCGCGCGCGCATTTATTCTCTGTCTAATTTATTTTTTGCGGAACGTTACATCAGAGTAACGTCATTTCGGTGGCCGGAGGCAGGCAGGAAAAGAGTGCGGGAGGAGGGAGGGAGAGAAAGAAGATTACACGTTTGCTCTGAATTGGAGACAAACGGACATTGTAATTATTTTTGCGTACAAAGTACGCGGGAACGCGCGAAACCGAGCGTCAGGAAAGACTTTGGAAGCGGCTTCGAGAAATACCGCAAGCTTCCAGCGAGACCGCGTTTCCGCATCCTAGATATCCGGAGATGTCCAAGAAATAATGCCCGATTTTCGCGGCAATCCCCCTTTTTTTTATTCCTCCTCAAATAAAAATCGCGCGTTATAAAATATCCCGCATCGTTGTATGATCGGCTGTTGCTCGCATTGATGGGAGAAACGCGCGCGATGCGGACTGCAGCATCGATCCTGGCGTGCAATCGATCGATTCTCCGTTTCTCGCCAGCTACCCTCTCATCCCTTGCGCCCTTGCGAGGGAGGAAAGATCGCTCGCGACAAAGTCAATCGCTGTCTTCGCCATCAAACGCGAGGAATCTGTTTCGCGATCCATGCCGTCCATGCTGCGAGCTTAGATCGTGCGTTAGCGAGCTGCTAAATCGAACGTGCCCTTTTCCGGGCGACAGAGAAGAGGCCCTTTCGTCCTTCCGTTCGGAGTCGCAAAGCTCCGAAATCCTCGGAAATAATCGCGGAGCGATTTCATAATAGGCCCCCCGTGAAATAACGGTACGCGGGATGGTAACATGGTATCGCGAAATAATTTCTTTGCGGGATCGTGACTCCCCCCCCCCCCCACCTCCCCCATCGAACCCGAACCCGTATCGCGAATCGCGAGCCCGCCGATCAGGCTCAGCGCCATTCGCGGAGATTAAGCGGCGTGTTAAGAAGCTAAATCGGCCTCCTAAGTGTATTATACATCTTCGCCTCACGTAATTCGCTTCGCGAATCGCCCCCTCGCCCTTTCCCCGCGGGGATCGCACGCGCGAGAGACCGCGCCGATGCGTGATCGATGGCGGTTACGCGCGCGCGAAAGTGATTTGACTTTATGGAAAGAGCGATGCGATGGGGAATGTGGGAACGGCCGCGAACGGCCGTGTCGGTGAACGAGTTAATATTACGTAATCGACGCCTGCACACCTCGGCGCTGGGTAATTATGGTTAAATTATCGATCGGCGCGAACAGCTAGCTAGCTCTAGCTAGGGAACACGTGCGTGTGCAATAGAATAAATAGAATGCGTCAAGGCGCAATGAAACGCGGCGAGTTTCTGTTCCTTCTCCCCACATTAACCGTCGTTTACGGTTTCGTTTCTCCTCGTCGCGGGGAAAATTATCGGTAATTGCAAAATATACGGACACGACGAATGATAGAGAGACGGCGTCACCGGGTCTGTTTATTCGAAAAATATCCCTCGCAAGCCAACCTACGTTCGAGTGCCGTTCAAGTGCACCTGTCGCGAGATCGTGATTAATGTCAACAATGTGATCCACTACGTGGATCATCCCCACGTGGCTCCCCTCGCATTTTGAGCGATAGCTCGATACGATTCCCGTCGCGATTACGATCGCCGATGGGAACGTCTCGCGGGATTTAGATGCGAGTCCGATTGACTCGTTCGCTCGATCGCTCTTCGATCGAGATCGATTATGCTCGCGGCGTCGGCGGACACGCTCGTTAATTTCCGCGGTCGAAATAAACTCGAAACACTTCTTCTGGCCTGCCGCCGATTACGCGAGGAACGCCTTCGAGCAAGAGAGAGAGAGAGAGAGAGAGAGAGAGAGAGAGAGAGAGAGAGAGAGAGAGAGAAGAGACGGTCACGTGCAACAAGTGCGACTGCTTCATCAATCTCTCCTCGTGCGTGGGCAGGCGTGAGAAACCACGCTGCCGGGCTCTCGCCGTTGTTAGGTCGCCGCCGAGAGAAAGAGAGAGTTGGAGGGACCCTTCAGCGCGCGAAAGGTCACATTTCTGAGATTTTCCCCGAGTTGCACCGAAGCGAGCGTGGAGAGCCGAGAGCGGCGAAACTCCAGGCTCCACGCCGAGGGTGGCGGTGGACGCATCCACGTGTGTATAACGCCCACGTGGTCGCCCTCCCCCTCCCGCTCTCGTCGCTCTCGACGGAATCAGGAAACAGGAACGCGACAGAGCGATGGCTGCAGAGAGAAAGAGAGAGAGAGAGAGATCTTCCGCGGGAAGACCTCTCTCTGGCGCGCGTTGCGATTGGCGACGTTCGAGATTCCGTCGAGATCGCGTACGTGCCATCCTTGGCTCCATTCCGTGTCGCGTCAGGAAGCGCGCGGCGTCAAGTGCGACTGTTATCGATATATGTGCTCGATGGACTCGTGACTTGTACACTTGACAATCGATTACGTGGGTAAACAGCCCGTCGTCACGGACGCCGGCTCAACGCTCGTCGGCGGTTGATTGTCGGTCGTTTGATTGAAGTATCAATCGAATAATCGAATGCCGTCCACTTGACTCGCGATTTACACGAATCATTCATCATCGGGACGGCGGGGAAAACACTCCGCGCCGCGCGGATCTCCGTGAATTCGCGCAAACAGTTACATCGCTCCGCAGTGGAGTAGCAAAATGTCTTCCTTCCCCTCTCCCTTTCTCCTCCCGCAGCCTGTCCGTCCGCGCGAACGCGACCAGACGGAGGCGGAAGCAACGCCAGCTGGGGTCGCGCGCGCGCGCGCGCGCGAGCATTCCCGCGATTGTTTCCGCAAATCCGCGTCATCAGTCGCCGTCAGTCGCTGCCGCGACGGTTTGTTTCGCGCGCGATAACACGGCGGGAATCGGCCTTTTTTTCGCCGATGCCGTCCCGGTGAGAGATTAACGGCGACTCTCGCCGTTAGAAGCGTGAAATCTGCCGCGACGCCGCACGTGATCTTCTCTCGGCGAGGAAAGTCCTTTCGAAGGATGGAAAGGGAGACGCGCTTAGCCACGCGAAACAAGTCCGGCATAAACGCCGAAAGTAATTAGACACGTATAACGGTATGGGTACCCCGCATCCTCTGGATTTATGGATCGATAGCCCCGTTAAGTCCGTTGGACAGTTAGCTCCATAAATTGCTAGCTCTTGCGCGGATTGCCGGCTTCGCAAATTACCGGAGAAGCATCGCTCGCTCAATCGCGCGAGCCCGCTCATCCGTGGCTTCGCCCCGCGCCTCCGCGCGGCATTACATATTTACGCACGTAATGGCCTGGCATTATAGATCGATTACGCGCTCTCTTTCCCGTTTTCCCATCATTCACTTTCTATTTCTGGCGAAACTGGCCCGCGGCTTCATTTGGCGCGATCTTTTCTCGAAGATTCCCTCCCGATGCTCTCCCGATTTGTAATCCTTTACTTTTTTTTTTTTTTTTTTTTTTTTTTTTTTTTTTTTTTTTTTTTTTTTTTCTTTTTTTTTCTTTTCCTTTCCTTTCCTTTCGTTTCTTGCGTTTATCTATCCTGACGCAGCTACGTGAGACACGCTGACGATACGAGAGCCATCACAAGCTCGATAAGCGAAAGTCGATTCGACTTTCGAGATTTGGAAATTTTCCCCTTGGAGTCGCACAATATCTAGCGTTTTATTAACGATCATAAACGCGCGAGTCGGGCACGTACAAGCGAGCCGGATTTTGAGGAGATCTATGGGATCTTGTCATGCGAGGGGGAGAGGAGGGGAGAATTTTTGGCGGCATCACGCATCTGTTTTTCCGACGACGACACTCGCGCGTAATCCGTGCCTGTCACGATGTTCGGATATAGCCATCGATGGCGATGTGTTCTGATTGACGTTCGGAACTTAATATCCGAAATGCGTCAAAAACAAAGAGAGAGAGAGAGAGAGAGAGAGAGAGAGGAGCAGCGTGAAAAATGTATTGAGGCCGCCAGTTGCAGATCTCTGGGGAAAACCTTATACAGAGCCTTTCCCAGAGCGAGCGCGCGCGTCGAGTTGAATTCGAGTAGGCAATTATTTATCGGAATAAATAATTGCGATACATCGCGTCGATTATCGATCGATGCAACTCGACGAGAGCAAGTAGGTAGTAAGGGAGACGCGCTCCTTGTGCGATTTCGATTCACGTCGGCATGCCATTTTGACAGAATTTGAACAGGGGATTTGATCGATCGCGCGATTGCAAATTTGACGTGAGATCTTTTTTAATCTACGATCAACGACGGCGCGTTCGCGCCGCAAGTTGATCAGAAAATTTCGCGGCAGGGGGTGAGAATTTATTTATTTTGAGGCTTCCTGTACACCGCATGATGCCATAAAGACGTTCCCGCGACGGTAATCGACTTTCATGCCATTTTCCCGCACAGATGTGATGCTTATACGACGAGCTGTCACTCGGGAAAACTCGATTCAGCTCGTTTCGATTGAGCGAGGTGTCTCCGGATGATCCTCCCCTGAATTATATCCGCTATCGCTATGTTGCGACGCTATATTACCGCGACTTGAGAATGAATTAAATTGATGGCTGAAATTAAACTAGACTGTCGATAGTTGGATGCAAGTTCGCAACATGGCAGGTGTGCTCGAGAAGATTCGATGGGATCTCGCTAGTTCTCGGGGAAAAGAGTCCGCGAGTTGGTGAAGAAAGAAGAAACTTGCGCAGAGATGTAATCGCAAGCTGCGATCATCGGAACTTGAGGCTTCTTCGTCGTGATATTTAAAAAGTAATAATTATTTTATGTCAAAGTTAACGACTCCGTGGAGAATCGATGATTCCTGGAAAAAGCACTGCAAGCTTTTAGCTCCGAAACGCATGATTGTGCGTTTTGCGTTTTATGCCGTTCCATCGCTCCGTTTCTTCCATGTCGATCACATCCGTGTTGTGTTTCACAAGCGTCCCGTCGTCGTCACCATTATGCAATCTCGGCTATCGGCATTGGCATTTTGGCGTGGATCGGTGCTCAAACACATTCGTAAAAGCGTTTTAAATCCAAAGAGAGCGCGATATCCAGCATAGAAAAAGACAGCGCGGTGTGTATTTGTTCCCGAGGACCGAGAGATTTGTAATTCCCATAAAGGCGCACCAACGCGAAGCGCAGCATGATGCAATACTCTCGCTCGTGCGAGCCAGCGACCGATCTCTGCAGCTTCAGTGACGTGTTTGGCTCGCCGATGTGCCCCGAATGGAGTCCGAGCGATCCAGGAAATTTCCAGAGGGGAACTGCTCTCTGAAAAGTGGCGGGAAGTTGCATTAGAGCAATTTATTTATTTACTTTTCGCGCCTTCAATCGTAAATTACACCTCGATTACGACTGCACGTGCATCAGAAATCGTTCTACGGCTGACAAGGCAAAAAGGAACGCGTTCTTTCGAGAGAGAAAGAGAGAAAGGATCCTCTCTCGTTTATTCATACCGACAAGACGGTACGATACGAATTGCAACGCAATTCATGTAACTCGTTCCGCACATTTCGCGCGTGTTTCCTCACGTCTGCCGTGGCGTCTATCTCGCTAAAGTTGCGACTCCAAAATATAATTGGTAATGTTGAGGCGCCCGGTCCAGCTTGGACGATTAATGAGGGCTGTGGCGCTCGAGATAATGCTCGAGATGTTTTTCGGTAAGCGGCGGTGAGTACGCCACTGCAATTTCAAGTCTCGTGTACTCACGGCCGTACGACGACAGGTTCTGTCTGTGTAAGCACGTTTACGAGAGAGGTTGGCCAACTGAGACCCGTAACGTAACTCGCTGCTTGGGAGTAACGTAACACGTTACCTAATCGCGCTCATGGCCTCACCTCACTCCGTCTTACCTCATTTCCTCGCGTTACGACGTGTTGTGTTTTAAGTTACGGGCTCGGTCAGCCGTCGAGTCGATTAATTTTCTGGAAACGGTCATAACTCGCGAGGCCGCGAGACGCGGCGCGTCCGGAGATCCCGGGAAATTGATCCGAGAAAAAACTCGCTGCGCAGCGCGAGTTCATTACGCACGCCGCGGGGGAGAGTTTAATTATCGATTAATTATTCGTCGATGGCGGATCGAAGCGGATCAGAACGTTTACGAGTCAACGAAGAGGCATGAAAGAAGGGAAAGCCAAGTAGAGATCGATCGATCAGTCCCATTGTATGATTCCGTAAGAATCTCTCGCCGCGGAAAGAAGCCGCGTGAAAGGATAAACGACAGTCCCGAGATTGCACAAAGTCATGCGGCTCCTCGCTCGCCTCGTCTCAAATCTCGGCACAGTCTCGCACGGAACTCCGGGCTAGAATTCAGCCGCGGGCGTGCACTTGGAATACGAGATACGGTAATTGTGAGGAGCCTGTTCATTGACGGAGTCAATGTGTAAGAGGCGGCGATAAAAGCCCATGGGCGCATGTACGTGGCCGCGACCGCAAATAAACTCCGCGCCCGCGTCTTCCCGTGCACGCTAACTAACCGATGGTCAATCAAAGTCGCGATAAATTTTCCCGGGCGCGAGTGGTACCTCCTATTTTTTTTTTCGTTTTTTTTTTCTTTTTTTTTTTTTTCGTTAAGGTCAGGCGACGGTTTCGCCGTTGACGGATGCCGCGCTCGCGTGTCAATGATGCAACCGGAAGAAGAAGTTCCGCTCGTCTCGCGGCGAACTCCGCCGGTCCCGGGCGTTGTTGCCGACCGCAAAATGCGATAATAAGTTACGCTCTTGTCCGCGGACAAGGGGTTGCTGATATTGTATCAGGGCTAGTCGGGGAAACCGCTCGCCCAGATGAGAAATTCGCCAACTCGCGTTAATGCGCCGTTACGCGGATGCAATTAGCGTTAATTCCTCGACACGATAGCCGCGATTATTATCGCGTTGGCGATGTTGTACCGGTACGTTATTAGTTAACACGCTCGCCCAACATTCGCGTCTTCGCTGAACTTCGTTTCGATTAGCAGCGACTGCGGCATTCCGCCAACCTGTACAACAACGGCGGAGTTCCTCGATCGGACTTCGTTGCGCGATCCAGCTTCGCCTGGAATTCGGATCGGGAATGATGCAATCCCGTCTATCATTCTCATTGCGCTCGATCATTGGGCGTGATTGATTTCCTGGCCAGCTGTGGCACGTATACAACATCACGCGCCGATAACATCGCGCGCGCACCGGAACACGCGTTATGGAATGCCGGATGCCGTATAAAGGATCCCGCATCGATCAGATTCTCTCTCTCTCTCTCTCTCTCTCTCTCTCTCTCTCCGTGCCATGCACGATCGAAAAGAAAGACGCGTATCGAATATAACCGGCGTGTAACCGCTGCTGATCCGCTGCTGAGTGAATTAACAGCGCGCCTAATGGTCTCGACTTTGACAACGAGCGGAGCACCTGTTGTGGTGAGAAGCGCGCTTGACGATGAAACCTACGAGAGCATCTCTACGGAAAGAAAGATCCTGCTTTCCTGGAATTTGTCGGCTCCTGTATGACGAGAGATCTCGCAAGATTCATGAGCATTCATGATAATTCGACGTGAACGGAGCCAAATGGTACACTCCGCCGTGGAGAAGTTACATGTTACATTCTTATTTGAATTTCATCCAGTGTGGAACCATCCATTTCCATTCAGTCTCCATTTACAGATACAATGCGGGCGAGGCCGTTCCAGGCGTTTATCTGTGTTTTTGCAGTTTCCACTTGCCTGCGCTTGGTATTTGTGTCGTAATATTGGCTCCCGGAACTTCATCATTCGGGGGAATGTAATTACGAAGTTGCAACGTGTATAGGTCTAGAAATGAGCTGTGTCGGTATAACCTGTCGGTGATTACCAAGTTTGAAGGTAGCAGAACTGTCGGGTTTGCGTTGCGCAAGTTTAATGGCAAACGCAGCTTTCATTGTGCGTACCTGGCCGCCTGCGTTGGCCAACATGGGGCCAGTCGATTTCATTCGTGAGAACAGCGAAAGCGCGCCCGCCCGGTCCTTCTCATTTGAAAGTCAATGAAACGTGAACAAGCGATATTGTTTGTCCAGCGTTTCCGTAAAATATCGTAATGTATCGCGGACCAGACGGACGAGCCTGGACGTAGTCCGATAAATAATACTATGATCAATTGGCGATACAATCTCGGCGACCTCGGTCCGAAAAAAGATTTCAAGGTCATCGGGCGCTCGGTCTCTCCGCGAGTTTCCGTCAATTCTCTTTTCCTGCCCCAAATTCGTCGCGATAGTGTCTCGCCCGCTCTTGTGCAACTTCCATCGCAGTCAGCGTCAGCGTGTACGCGTCTGAAAGCGGGAGAGAGACGAAGAGAGAGACATCGTCGGGCGGGATAAATTGGCAGCTGTCGCCTCCGAAACGGCTCCCCGGGGTCCAGCGCGACGTGTTACACCGCGACGAAGGAAAGTGATACCTGCTTAGTCACCTCTCGTCTGCACTTCCGGCCTTGCAACAAGGCGACACGGCCGACATCCGTCCCGCACACCGAACGCATCCTGTTCTTCGACATCTCTCGCGAACAGCGGTCTGCAGTATTCGTCGCGTTTTTCATTTTTGCTCTTGGCGACTGGTTTTGCCCCCGTGCAGCATCCGTGCATTTCCGGCTCTTGGATCTCTCTTCCGCGTTCTGCTTGTTCATTTGGAAATTTTCATGTCGTCCTTTCCCCAAATCGCCTAACGAGCGAATAAGTTCCCCATTTTGGCGTGCGCAACGTGGAAAGTATTAAGCGGAGCACAGTTTTGGTGAGCAAAGTGAATGCTTTCGCTGTGCGACTTGCATAACATCGTATTGTATCTCAATTTTGCATCGTTATTATATTCACGTTTAGCCGCAACACAAATTCATGAAATTGCGCATTGAATTATGAGAAATGTATCGGTGATCGATGAAAAATTCATGAAGCGAGTGGAATTATACGAATGAAGATGGAATTTCACTTAATTCGTACTTTATAGCACGTTTTCTAAATATGCATAGTGTCGTACATCCATTGTGGCTCATCCATTGTTTTCCATGAAAATAAATTTGATTAAATAAATTTGAAAAAGTTGTTACACTACGACCGGATTACACTGAATTACAGAAAATTAATCATGTTATTATATCTTCTCGATAATTATGGAATATTATAATTATGTCGAATTTTTTTCTGGATTTACGCAAATGTGGATATAAGATTAGACATAGATATAAAGTATTTCATGATTAATTCATTATCAAATGGATGAAGCAGTCAAGTAAAAATTGATGTAAATTTGATACAAACGTAAGATGAGCCAAGTTTTTGTGCGTGAATTAATTCTGCTCAAATTTTCTTTCGACCTTGCGGCTGCGTTTTGCCTGCATTTTCCAAAGATTTGCAATATTTTTTATGCGATATCCACTGACATTACGCGGTGCGACTGCGGATAAGTCAGAAACCGCAGGGTTACAACAGGACTTTGTTGAAGCCGTGCGAAAGCAGTGCGTAAATCAAGGTGTCAAACGAGCAACGGACATCCGTTCGTGAGCGTCCAGAATTAAATTGTAAAATTTCATATTAATTACAGCACGTAATTTCGTTCATCATGCTTTATGCCACGATTAATTTATCAATTAACGCACTCCATTAACGCGCGAAATAATCCATGCCGATTTACGTGCCGTTGTAACGCACTTTTCGTAACGCATTTTTGTGAAAACGAGAAAAGCTCGTACAATTCGACCAAATGAAATTCGAAAAGCATCATTTTTTGTTGCGTCGTGGGAAGAAACACCCCACGAGCAGGATCTGCCAACCCAGTCTGCGGTTTCATACTTAATGGACATCGCCGGGAAGAGGCAAGCATCTTCACTTCCATCTTCCTGTACGCGAATGAAAAGGAATCCGTAATTTCATTATTTTAGAATTTCGTTACCGCGCCGTTCTCACGCTACGCGAAACGCCACGGAAAACTGCAAAATCGTTGAAATGTCACGTGCGGTAGCTGGGAATGCCTTCATCCCCTCGCGCGGGCATGCAACAGGGCTATTGAACTCTGTTCGACCAATTTTGCCCGAAAACTGGATTCCATGGTCAGCGATAAGTGCCGCATTGTTGAAGAGCTCGATCGCGCATTTTGCAAGTCCTGCATTCGTACTCCGTGCTCCGTCATACTATCATTCGAGATCTTCTTTCGAACTGATACGAATCGTTTGAAGGTTTTTCGTTCAAGCTCGCTTTGTCTTGTACTTTATGTATCTTACATTTCGCCTCTCGCCCGATCGTTTCTTCGCTCGTATTTCTTTCGTTCGTTCTTGGCTGAAGAGGCTGCCGAGAATTGGAATAAACGCTCTCCGCTATTACGGAGCTAATGCATTTTGCGCATTAAAGAACAGAGGAGATACAATTACGGCGCGGCGATACGCGGACTTTTACGCGTGTGTTGAACATCCACTCCATGGAGTTTACGAATTTCGTGTGGTTCTTAACGGAGGGCGGTGTACGCTATTGCGAAATCGCCGCGAGGAAACTAATTAATTGAGACGCCGGAAGCGCTCGCTCGCGCGGTTCGCCCGCGATGCTGATTGAAGTAGTTCGCGCGGCTCCCGTTCTTGCTGCAACTTTGGAAAGCACGGAACGCGAGAAAGAGAAACACAGAGAGTGAGAGAGAGAGAGAGAGAGAGGAGGCGAGAGGAAACAGCAGCCGCTAGAATACCATCGTGTCTAATACCTATCGTAACTCTGTAATTTCTCATTCCTGCGAGCGAAGATGCAGATCGCGGCCGGCTTTAACGTCAGATCTCGGCGCTCCCGCGTGGGAATCGCGAGGGAATCGCGAGAGTAAATCGGGGGATTAACCGGGGAAAGTAGCAGAGTTCATTTTAGCGCGCGGCTGATCCGCGCCCTTTCTTTTCCCGCGCGCGATCGCGCGCTTAGAGGGACTCTTAAGGGGAGAGCGCACTCCTAACGAACGCGTCGGATTACCGTGCGCTTTCCCCCGCGAGCGCGACCCCGCGACCCGAGCATTTCGGCGCGGACGCGCCGCGCGCGGCAGTAAATCAAGCGGCAACTTCCGTCCGGCTGGTTCATCTCTCTCGCTGCTGTTCGCATTAAGCGCCGATTCATAATTCAACCGCCGATGCAATATGTTACATCGGACGGATAAATATGATCGGCAATCGCATTGCCCGCCGGCGATGCCGGCCGAGCGAGCAGAGAGCATCGCGAAGCGGACTTTTTTGGCGCTTTCACTGTCAAGTATTGATTTTGCTATTCGCTCTCGTGTTTGTGTTTGCTCGTCCCCTTCCCTCCGCCTAGCGCCGACTTGTCAGCAGCGATGTCGCCAACTACTTCCGCAAATTATTCCACAAAGCAGCGGAGTGGATTCGTTGATCAATCGCGCGTGAAAAAAATATCTCGTTCGGACTTTCGCTGCGTATCGAGCTTGGCGATCGGCGACTAAGAATAAGCGCCGCGGTGTCGCGACACTCACCTTGACCTCGAGAGTATCGGGGAGAAGAGAGAGAGAGAGAGAGAGAGAGAGAGAGAGAGAGAGAGAGAGAGAGAGAGAGAGAGAGAGAGAGAGAGAGAGAGAGAGAGAGAGAGAGNGAGAGAGAGAGAGAGAGAGAGAGAGAGAGAGAGAGAGAGAGAGAGAGAGAGAGAAATCCCGGCTAGATTGTAATTATGGACAACAAACGGTGACATCGTTCGATGTCAATGACATTAGTCGCGCGCTTGTTTTCCGACCTTCAGCGATCATTGCCGATGAGAACCTGGGTTGAATCGTAGTTCGAATCGGGCATTCACGGCTGATAGACGTACATTTTCGTATTTGATATGCCGAGCAACGCTCAACCGCAGATTGCTTTTTATTAATCCATATCCGAGCGTTTATCCGCAAGTTCGCCAGTTCAACTGGCGAGTTTCCAACATACTCTGTCATTGTGTAGCCTTGTTCTTCAGTGGTTGTCCAGGTGCGAGGTGTCTCGTTACGTGTGTGAACCTCGTCTCGTTACGTGTGTGTCAAAGTGACCCTACCGTGACCTTACCGTTTACCTGAAGGAAGTCCGAATCCGTTACGATCCCGCAAAGCTATACTTTCTATATATTCTTGTAATTCTATTGTGATCATCAATTTTGTGAGACGTGTTTGCAGTTTTCCGAGAACTGCTGATGCCATCGCTGGACTGAGACATTGATCAGGCGCATTGAGCCTGATCATTGAAGATCGTATCGAAGTGCTACGCTCGAATAATGAGTCGAGCAAATCCCTTTCGCGTATCTCGCGAATTCTCCCGGGCAGCTGCCTCTTGGTCCTATTAAAATTCCGAGACGACCGGATGCTGTCGTTCTTATCTCGCGCACTGAATATTCGGCGAGGGGCACGAATACGTTGAGATTTAAACGCGAGCTGCCGCAATTCCGCGGACGGAGTGAATCTGCCGCGGCGCTATCTCGATCATCGGCGCCGGCAGGACCTAAAATTAATTACCACGGAAATCGCGATGCCGATCTGGGCCAGATGATTCTTGGACGATCATCGTAAAGCCCCACGGTTTTCCATTACACACTCCTCGACATTTCCTCGAGTGTTACGCCGTGAAAATGCGCGTGGAATCGCGTCGATCGCGTGCATCACGACGCCCGATTGCACGTTAAGCAAAAACGGGAAACAACAGAGAGAATGGAGGGGTGGGGGGGGGACAGATCAATCGCGCATCATCAGAACGGGGCAAAGTGATATAATGCATAATACCGCCAAATATTACCGCCAATAACGGCAGCGATTGATTGATTGATCGTAATCGCGTAGCGCGCAATCGTCCGCGTCCATTAACGAGTTCGTTGGGACTGATTGCGGCTTCCGAATCAGTCTAATTTCATTCCGACACATCGGAATATTATCTGACGCGTGAATATTATCATTACGAGCAGCGCTCGGCTAGCAGACCGCGAAACGTTACGCGAAACGCTTGGTGATTCCGCTCATGCGCATTTGAGAATCTTAGTGCTTCAGAATGTAAGAATTTCCTCGTCTGCAACGTGCGCCGTAATCGACGAGTTACTTGCTAGTATTAGCAATTATCACGTGTTCCTGATGATTTCCTGCTGAATACTAGAAAATATTCCGAATAATCTTGTTGCACAACATGCATATGAAGGGAAAGAGAGAAAGAGAGAGGGAGAGAGAGAACTGTATAATATTTGCGTAATGTCGTGCCTTGAGCGAGAAAAAAGGAGCGAGATAGCGTTAAAGAGAAACGCGACGCGATAATCGTTTTCCCGGGACCCGAGGTGGTTTGTAAAAGCCTAATTAAATGCGCGTAAAAACGATCATCATCATCACTGTGGATTTTTTTTCTTTACGAACGCGACGCTCGGAAAGTTCGATTTGTGCCGGAATATTGCACACCTCTTATCGTTTTGATCGTAATGATCGTAATGATAACATGAACGCAACGCGATCATTTAAGTGGAGTGGAGGAATTTCTCGAATCATTGGACAAGAAATCGATTTATTTCGATCGAGTAAAGGATGAGAAGAATGTTGGGACATGAATGGCAATCGGAAAACTTCGTCCAAGAATGAAGATATTTCTACTCAAATTCAAAGTCCCTGAGATTGGACTTGATTATTCGAATTAACCGGTAATTTAATGGATCGATAAATCGAGGAAGAAACGAGTCGCGTGGCATCGTTTCTAAATCGCTTATCATCGATGAAGCGGTCCTAAGCATCGAGCTACAGATCTCGATGCAAGCTGCGAGCCGGGAGATGAAACGCAAAGCACGCGTAACACGCGTCTACAAAGCCGTGCGACTCTCGTAACGTATCGGAGATCGATAGCTCATCAAAATTGCACACTGCACACGCTCATTAGGGAGCAACGGGAGAGATAACGCGCAGGGATAACGGAACCGTAATGGCCGCGCACTCGCGAATTCAGTCACGGCGACTGAAATGCCGCTTTTACACAAGCCACAGACAGTAGAACTTTACCAAACGGCATTTAACTTGCACGGGAAATGCCTACGAATCGATTTATGGCTCATCACGCTGGCCTCCGGCGCGGCCCGGCGAACGGGCGAGGTCGCACGATAACCGTGACTTAATAATCCCACAAATCTAGCTTCGTTCAAACGTGAAGAAACTAATCGCGTTCGTCGTCGTGTCGATTCCCGCGAAATTCTCGCCTGCCCTTCTCGTTCACAGAAATCCGAATCGCCTCTCCCTTTCTCGCTCCCTCTCTCGTTCGATCGTCGCGCAGCATCGATTTTCTGAATTTCTGTCTGAGCGTTCGGCAATTTTTTTACAGATTTCACGATTGCAAAGAGATCCGGCTGCAGCCGGACCTGTTCTCCATCGTACGCATACGTGTGACGTATTTTTAAACGCATCAAACGGATATTCCGCCGATGGCGCGCCGTAAGCGCATCGCCGGCCATAAACGGCGAGTCGAACTGAAATCCGGCACGATAATGGCTCGCAATTCGGAAATAACGCGTCCGGAGCATTATCGGTCGCGTTTCGCGTTTCGCGCCGCGTATCTGCATCCCTCGCATCTCTCGAAAACAGGAAGAGAAAAAAATGGGGGAGAGGGGAGCGCAATGTAAATTGGTTTAACGTGAAAAGTACACAAACGTACACTCGAGCAACTCATAATGCGCGCGCATTTCCCGGCGAGTGCACGCGGATAGCAGATCAACGCTCGGCCTCGGCTAATCATAATGACGTCTTCATCGCGCACACCGGTGTGTTACCGTCCCCGGCGACGATAATGGGCCGATTGATATAATTGATAATGCACGCTGCGCGACCAATGCCGTTTTTCCATTCGTGCCGCCGAGAGAGAGAGAGAGAGAGAGAGAGAGAGAGAGAGAGAGAGAGAGAGAGCGCTTGATTCGCGCGCTTCATTCTGGAAGCTGCGTTTCCTCCTCTCGGAGTCGTTTCCAACGGTCGCGTTCGAGTCTTGGTGTTCCACGTGTTGCGTGGAAATGAAACTTTATGCTCGTTGAAGCTGACGTCATTCCTGACGTCAAAGTTGGTCGAATTTATTATCGGCCGGCAAAAGACGGCGGAATGGCGGATAAAGCAAGGCATCCGATTAAGATACGCGAGCGTATCTTGATTAAAAATTGCGAGCGTTGCCGCGAGCGCGTCGTATAAATATACGCTTTCATTATTCGTCACCCATCGCACGAATGATTTACAGAAGTTTACAACAATATCTCGCGGCCGCCGCACGGCTGATGTATTTTTAATGCCGGATACGGGCGTCGCTCTTTCCGCCGCCGCCTCGGCGGGACGAAAGTCCCGCGAAACTTTTTTATCCGACCGCCGTTATTCGTTCCTCGGGAAACTTTCGACGTGCAGGTGGGTCTTAAGACAGATTCCATCTAGCGCGCGTATCTTGCCGCGCGATATCCTCCGAGGGATTAGGGCCAGTATATCAGTCGCGCCGGCGAAATATAAATCCGTATTCCTCTTAGCCGATATATCTTTCTATCTCAGCGCCGCCATAAATGTAGCAGCTTCCTGTGTCCTCGTCTTATATCGATTTAACACGCCGGCTCGCGACTCTGACGAGTCTCGTCGGTTTCTTTTCACGGAGATGCCAAGGCAACGATACGCTTCCGCATGACGGGAAAAAATTTAAGCAGGCCAGATACGCCGGGATTCCTAGTGACGTCATTTTAACTCCATTCTAACGGAGTTTCCATTCGAGATCTCGATTATCGTCGCGCAGGTCCGCTGTCCAAGTTACGCAAGATAAGATCAATAAGCATGCCGCTGCGAATATTATCCGAATACTCATTCGCGCCGATGTAACCAAGTGCAGATAACTCGGTAATCGAGCAACGACATTGCTGCAAGTTGGAGAATTTTTATGAAGCAATTCTTTATTCCGGAACTGACACGCGCGCGCGTTATGTTATTTTTTAATTATCTCCCTTGCGAGAAACATTTTGTTCCTTCGATTGCGTCGTTGCTACGTTGGCAGCAGTTTAATAAGTTTCATCGATTTCATTTAATAAATGTCATCGCCGGCGACGTATAACGGCAAAGCCGTTCGATGTAGCGAGATTTCAAAGAATCCCGATCCACGTCCCAGCTATTAATTGCACTCGAGTGGAGGAGGAGCGTGGAGAATCCGACATATTGGGGAAGTAATATCAGTCCGCGCAAAGGGTTGAAGGGACCAACTTACGTCACTGATTTCAAGCGCACTTCGGACAGGTTTATCGAACTTGTCTTCCTTGTGTTCTCCACTCGTCCCTTTCATCCCCTTTGCCCACTCCCTTGTCCTTCTTCGGCGACTGGGGGAAATCAATATGGCCCTCGTTGCGCCTTGGAGTTGCGATGTCGATACAGTAAAGCGTGAAAACTGGCGCGCCGTACTTTCCGGCACTTTTGCAAAGTTTTCGTATTACACGTCCGCCCACGTCTACCCGGCGGAAAGCGAGACAGAGGGAGAGCGAGAGGGCATTCTCTTACAGTTGGAATATACTTCGAATCTCCCCTTCAATCGGCCGTATACTCACGGAAATGTCCGCTTCATATTCCACGCTTACCCTATTCGGGAAGTTTGTTCCTTCCCCCGATCGAGCATCGGGATTTTACGCAGCTGCTGTTTTCCCGACGCGAATCCCATGCATTGAGCTTATACTTGTTCTGACATATTGGACGAATCCCTGAACATGTTCCCGTTGTTGTATTAATGTCTTGAAGCGCCACAGGATTATTTCTGTCCCATTGACGCAGCGTGATGCAACTCTTATGGACAGGAGAACAAATGTGGATATGAGAAAATGTGGATGAAATTTTTGTTAGAAAATCAAGCAGGCTTTCCGGTTGAGATTCAGATTTTCACGCATGCCTACGAAAGCGATGAAAATGTCCGCAACATTCAAAATGTCGTAAGAATCAGGAGACGAGCATGGAGAGGTCAAATAGGATGGATGATAACCGGTTTGCAAAAATCGTACAAAATAGAAAAATAAACATCAGCTACTTTGACCGTCTCCAAAACGTTGATGCGAAAGTTGAGCATCAACATTGTAAGAAAACAGGCACACTGGATAAAATATAGGACATAAATATAGGTCCTGTTAGAAGAAGAAAAAGAAGAAGAAGAAGAGCTTTCGTACCCCAGTAAAAACTGCGTTTACGCGATGCTGTTTGATTTTCCGACAAGTATTTGATTTGAATGATCAAACTGATCGGATTAAATGCAGTTATGCAACTGGGGAAATTATAGCGGACAAAGGAATAAGGCATAGATTTGTAGATTGATGCAATTCTTTTTTGGTTGTTACGTTTCTGATGTCGCGAATGCGAAATTTCAGATTCGCGATTTTTTTTCTGATTGACAGCGGCTTCGCGAGCCAGTACGGCGTCGCGATATTTAACAGTGGCATAAATCGAAGCGAGAAACGGCTATTGTTGCGCTCATCGCTGAAGAAACGAGCGCTCGTTAATACGAAACGAACATGATTGCGCGTACGATTTTGTCTGTCGCGCGTTTAGAGAACTTAATCGCGCGAATCTAATCTCGTTCCGTCCGCTTCATTTCTCGCGGCCGGCCTCGGCCGGTTTCGTGACTAATCAAGTGGCGGCAATTTCTATTTTTGCGCTCCGTTAAGCAGATAAAGAATTCTTTCCGCTGTGTTCTTTCTGCGCGCGCACTGCAAAGAGAAAAAGAGACACGAAAGAGACAGCGTACTCCGAGCAGGGCGCTCGCGGGCGAGAGGAGAGGAGGACGAAGATAAAGCCGAGTGAAACAGGGGAGAGGGATGCAGCAGATACTTTGCAATTAACAGTGAGAAGGAACAAGTTGATAGAAATCAGCCATTGTCTTTACACCACGAGCCAGCGATAATAAATCGACGTAATTAAGATAAAGCTTTGCTGGGCGAGTCGCCGAGTCTTCATGGCTCGGTCCCTTGTCCGTTTCTCACAAAGAGGGTAGTTTCCTTCCCTGGCTTGTATGTTTATGTCCCGGCATGGGGGATTTTGACCCAGATACCACCGTCGCCGTTATAGGTCCCGCTTCTCAAGAAGGCGCCCTTTATCGTTTCGTCGAAGGGACTCGGGCAAAGCAAACCGTCCCGGCGAGCGGGAAACTTCGATTTTACGTTTATTGCTGGAAAATAAGAAACCGAGGCAGTAACGGCGCCCTTAGCGACGGTGCCCTCGAGTAATATCGTGAATTCGAGCACCGATCCTTATCGTTAAAACGGTAATTAAATCTCGCAATGGGATCTTTTTTATATTCCCTCTCACAACGAGTGCGAGTTGGAGTGCGCCCGCGGCGCTTTAACGTGCGCCTGTAAAGCGCAATCGCGCATATAACGAGCCAAACAGCGAGCGCGATAAATTTAATAAACGGTGAGTTTCGTGGTTTTTGCCAGAAACACCTTACGTCAGCGAGCTTCGAGGCATTATGGCGTATGGATGAAAACGGAAAGCATCGCGCGCGCATGGCCGGGGACGCATGGCCTGATACGTAAGCGCGCGTCCAGTCTGGAAATTAACCGAGATTTAACCGCGGTAAGTTAATTACCTGACCGGCTTATCTCTTTGTGGCCGTATTCGCGAAATGTTTCACGATTCAGGCAGTTCCGGGACCTGCCGCCGTGTTGCCGTGGTGAAAATCGCCCAGCCAATGGAGCCGGCGTGCCGGATTAAGGAACCACTGTGGCGCGGCCATTAAAAGCGCGTCTCTCTTGCGGACGCGGTGTCTTTAATTACAAAGATACGATGAGCATGCCCGCCGCGTTGGCGGGTGTAATTAACGCAAAATACCCGGCGACTATAATCCCGCGAGCCACGACGGAACCTCTCGCGAGAGGTGCGGATATTTATGTCGCCGCGGCTATTACCGGCGTGACTGCCGGCGATAAAACCTTGATAGAGCAATATTATTCCGGTAATTTCACCGGCTCGTATTGCAACGACAAGCTCTGCGTAACGGGACGAACGGGGATCGAATCGTCCGCATTATTTTGCCGATACACCGTGACGGACGACGCTCGCGACTCTTTCTATCCTCATTTGACGTATGCGATACCGTATCTGACTGTAAAAGATTCCAAGTGAGGTCCAGCGAAATTTTTACCCAGCGGAATCGACATCTGCGCGATCGCCAGTTTCGATGAATTCGCGATAGGCTAGAGAGAGCCGCGATTTCCGGGACATTGTTGCAACCGATGCACGATACATACCGAGAGGATTAAAGTCGCTGGCATGAAAGAGTGCGACACGACAAGAAAGAGTAAGAGAGAGAGAGAGAGAGAGAGAGCCCGGTAAATAATCGAGCGCGAAATCTCCGACTTGGGAGGACGATCATTCTTCCTCGCCGGAACGATATTCCTTCGTCGATCCTCAATCCCGATCACGATCACGGTTTTGTCTATTTCCGCGGTGATTTCCATGCAAATCGGCTTAGGTACCCGACGTCGTTTCTTCGTGGGCGATCCACGTCGCCGCGACGACAATCCGATATCTCCTGCCTTGTCGTACTTGTCGAAGGGACGACAAGGCCGCGATTTTAACAGGGACTTTCTCTCGCTTCGCACTTAAATGCATATTTATTGCCATTTTTTTTTCTTTTTCTTTTTCTTTTTCTTTTTCTTTTTCTTTTTTTTTTGGTGACGTTAATTCCCGCGTAATAGGATTTCTGAGCTATTAAAAATGCATTACTTCGCCTGCCTTCGGTTCTGTGAGAGAATTTGAATAACAGGGAATGGAAAGTTGGAACGTTTAAAGACGGATAATGGAGTTTATAGATAAGGAGAATCATTTAAGAAGAGATTCACATGTTTCGGCATGCATATAATTGTGAGTAACATAATCGACCTTCAAGTCGAATTTAATTTTATTCCCTCATCAGAGGCGCGGCTGTAGCTCTTTCCATGCGTTAACTTTGCACCTTTGGAATTGACAATTCAAATCATCAGGCGATCATCATCGATCGGCTTATTCATTGCTCACGCGATCTCAGAGCTCAGAGGCTTCCGCTTTCTTCCCTATCAAGATTGTTGCAAGTGATACTAGTCGGCTAGTCGCGTGCGGTGTCCAATCTGCACAAATCAAGCAGCAACGCATACCGAAAATATATGTCACAGGAATTTATGTCACGAAATAAAGGACGCGGAACCGGATGGACGTCTACCGCGGATAAATCGCGAGAATTAATTGGTAACGATCGAGATATCGCTAATTGCGTGCTCGGAGGTTCTCAATCCCGCGATGACAAGCCGGGAGTACCTCGATTCAGCCTTTCTGCTGAATACCCGCCGAGATGCGCGAGCGCACGCGCTTGTAAAGCACGTGCAGAGATGCACAGGAAGTCGGCCGATTCGATACTAGGGACTTTTAGATCGCGAGCCGTGCGTTTGCTCGACGTGCTCGACTTCCGTTATGAATATCGCGATAGCAGCAGCACCGTGCATGATGACTGCGACTTCTATTCACTTTAAATGCACGGCGTGATTCATGACTCACTCATGGCAGGCCTTCGCTCGTAAATCCGTGGATCCGCCGCAGATCCGCAATGATAATTAATAATGTAACACGCACCGTGTCGCGTCTCGCGTTTCGAGATAGTACATCTCGAGCGTTGAGGACAGCAAAAGAAAGTATTGCATTGTATCGTAAGAGGCTGCAAAAAGACGCGGATTACTTGAACAGTTTGAAGCTACTCACCTCGAAGGCTACTGCATGAGACACTGTATCTTGTATCCTTTCTCTTCACTTTTTTTGTGAGCACTAATCCAATAATTGGAAAGTTCAATGGAATGGAGATGTCGTAATATCAGCGCAAATTGCGACGTTTCGGTGTTTATAAATCGACATGATTATCCCAATCTTTATTATTCTTTTATTCGTATATTATTACCTACGATCTGTTTGAAGCTTTCATCGGCTCTCTCTCTCTCTCTCTCTCTCTCTCTCGCTCTCTCTCTCTCTCTCTCTCTCTCTCTCTCTCTCTCTCTCTCTCTCTCTCTTTACGTCTTTCCGAATGCTTTCTGCATCATCGCTGCTTACATGCCTACGCAAACGCGCATGTTACACATGGGGTGGTTTATTCGCGCTAAACGTCAATCACGCGTGTTCCCGCGCGCGCAAAAAGCCGTCCGCGTAGCAGATGAAAAGCTTCGCTTCGCGTTTATGCCATTTTACGCGACGACGCTTTCCCTATTTTTTTATGAGAAAGATTATCGGAGGATTGACGAAGCCGAGCTTCGGAACGCGCCGGATCAATCTGATCGGCGAGCTCGACGTTTTTCTTTGTGGCTGCGTCCGCGCGGCTTTCTATTTATTTATACTGGATAGATGCGGAAAGTTTGATATCAGCGAAGATTAAAACGTCGGATTTAACGTCGCGGAAAACTGGCAGCGGCGTTTGTAAACGGTTTCGCCGTTCGATAACGCGCAACGCCCGCAACGCGAATGGAAATTTTTATCACGCTATCGCGAGACGCCGATTTTGTGATTGCTCGCATCTTTTACCGACGATTTTATCGACGAGCAAACTCGATCGAGAAATAGCAAACATATGGGGGACATGATCTCCCCCCATGATTACTTTTCGGCTCGACAGAGCCGAATCAGATCACTCCCCGCGTTTGGGAAGGCGATTGCGCCGCTGCCTATCTTGCCTTCCGTGTTTCGCATTCGCGTAATTCGGATTCGCGAATAGAAAGGGCGCTTGAATAAAGCTTAAATATGCTCGGATACCTCGATAGAATCTACACGAATGTGTAGACCGGTAGCTTGTTTCATCGATTCGGCTGCAGACTCGGTCAGCGTCGCGGTGATCCTCAAAGCGACGCCGATGGCACAACTTTCCAAAAGTAGAACCGCGCGATGCTGAGTTCCCGCGAACTCCCGCGGCGATAATTAGTCGGAGCAGCCGGATTTGAGGCCGTTTTTCCTCCATCATCAAGTGAAAAAGTCTGCCTCGCAATTCGGCGAAGCGATTCGCCCGGCAGGTGATGATAATTTCGGTTGATCCCGGAAGTCCGCTTCGGGTGGGGCGCGAAGGGGCTCCTGGAGAGACGCGCGAATTCCGCGCTTAAACGCGCGGCGCGTGATAATACCGCCCCGTAAATTACACCCGGCAATTATCACCGGACACCCCCCTCCCCCCTCCCCCTCCCCCCTCCTCGACCGGATGGGAGCGCCTAGGTTGCAGGCAGGCATACGGTGCGCGCTGCCTAGTTATTCGCTCGGTTGCATCCACGATAGTAAATCGTAACGCAGCGGCGAAGCCGGAAACCTTGATCCTCCCTGTCTCGTCCATCCTGATCCTGGATGCGCGGAGGACGACGGATACGCGGGTATTCCTCCGATAGCGAGGATATACGCGCCGGCGTAGGGAGGCCGGCATTTTCATAAATCCACCGTCGTCGGCGTTAATTGCAATTTGCTGCAACGCGGTCGCGATGGCGTTTCGGTTAAGGTGGCGCGCGTCTTATTGCCACACTACCGGGATGCCGATCCGGCTTTCAGTGGCCTGCATGGATCGAGCAGGCGTATCTCGGCTGAATCGAGCACGTGGAATGCAAAACGCGAAGCTAGTCGGTAAACAGCGAAAGCTCGCGGATGCTCGGAATCGACGGTAGTTGGGGATCTTAAGACCGATTCGATCCGTTTTCTCCAGCAGCGAAGAAAGAGGACGGAATCTCGTCCTCGCGGAGGAGGACAAACGTCGACGAGAGAGACGTTCTCGCTGGTGGTTTCTTCGTGGTTTCTTTTAGATTCGACGCCTCGAAAACGAAAGAAAGAAGGAGAGAGAATTCCGTCGGATTTTATTTAATATGTGATACGTCACGCGGAGAGACGCTTTAGCCGGGAAAACGAAAGTCACTGCTTCAAGGGGCGATTCGAGTCGACGCATATCGCACACGGCTGGTGCAGCGGATGACGCAGCGGTATGCGAGTGCAAGTCGGACGAGTCGGTCTTGAAGCAGGCAGGATCGTTACGTCTCGGCTGTTCTTCCAGCAGGCTCTCGAGCGCGCTTTATGCGCGCGCCAAGTCGCGTTAACGGCGCGCGAGATGAAGCTAACACGCCGTAATGCGACTTCAAAGATCCACACGTCTAGCCGCGTTGGACTACGCGAAACTAAGCAGGTCGGAGTATTTTTATGGGCTCGCGGAAGCAATTCATCCTCTCTCCTCTCCGGAAACAGGCCACTACAAGCCTTTGCCTTCAGCGCGTGGTTCGGGCCTCACCGAGACGAGGAATTGTTTTCGTGATGCATGAGGAGATGCAAGAAGATGATTCTGCTGGCCGAGGATATTCTACTCGGCGCGAATGACGTCGTTTTGCGGCACGCATTGTTCCCCAGTGGTCCCCGAAGAGACTGATCTCTCGTGGATCGTGGTGAACCCTTAATTTCAAAGATTCGAGCCTTTTCAGAGGCTCAGGCCGAGTTGGATACGTGGAACGAGCACCAGCGGGGCTCATAAAAAACGGAGTCATCGTCATTAGAGCTCGTTACGCCGAAAGTTTAGAGAGCTGCAGCCATCGCTGATCTGTCGACTTCCAACGTGGCAATCTTGTTGCAACCGGCTGTTCGCAGCCTGTTCCGAGTTGGTCGAGCAGTTTCCTGCTAAATCCTCGTTTTCGCTTCCGAGACATTAGAACTCTCGTTGCGAGGCTGGCCGGCGGCGATGGCAGTATCGCATAACACCGACAAGCAGGCGAGCCAGCAAATTGCTCTCGAATCATTTCCAGGATCGCCATCTCGCAACGAGACGCGATTTCGTTCGTCTTTCCCGTCCTGGCCCGCGGTTTTCTTGCGGCGAAACACGCCCATCCGCAGTAAACCACCGCCGTTCCTTTATCCCCTTTTCTCGGCTGCTCGCAGCTCGTTAGCGTGCGCACGCTAAGCTTAGGTGCACCTAGATCACAGTTAGCGTGGTGTTAAATCGTTGCTTTGATTGCGTGCGCGCACATGCCGAGCGAGAGGCGCGTCGTTAAGGCGAATTTACTGGCGCTGGATTCGTGCGATGAATCGTTCACGATGAAATCATACAGATAGGAGGAGCTGCAGTGAATCACTCGCGAGGTTTCCTCGAATGTGCGCGCGAAGTGAAGGCGATCGTCATTTGCCGCCGGTGATGACTGATCAGCGGGGATAAGTCATGCAGAGTGAAATCAAGGGACTGAAATAGAGGATAATCGAGGGATTCTCGGGAGAGAACGCTCCCAACACGAGAGAAGCATCAAGCTGCGGTTCATCTCCTCAGGTTCATACAAATTGACCTCTCGCTCTCGACTCCAAATTATCGATGATAATTTCGTCGGTCCGGCTTCCACCCTCATCGAAGCTCATGTCGATCAGAGTCATCGAGAACGAGGGAGATTGACTAGAATCTTTCCAAGCAAATATCGAACTTTAGAAGCAAGAAATTAATTTCTTATGCCTCCTGGCTGGCTGGGACATAGTATGCACTTGTTCGGGATGCATCCCGAACAAGTGCATCCCAGGCGATATTTTTCCATTTTACCAAATCATCGGCAGTATCGCGATACAAAGTCCGCCGCTGCGGATGAAAGGCGGCGAAGGGCGGCTTCGTGCCACGTCAGGCTCCTCGCGAGTATCAGAATCTACTCCGCGCTTCCGATTTATCTCCAACGTGCGCTCTCGCGGCCGATTGCGGCTCAACGAGACCGAAAGTGCGGGGGGAGGAGGGGAATTAAGAGAGATAAATGGCTGTGTATCGTAACGAGGACGACGAACGTTCAAAGCGGGAGTCCTCTTCTCCATCGGAGAGCGGTTAAGAGTCGCGAATGCGAAATGCGCGGATCGCACGCAGAACGAGCGATTACGAACGGAACGCTGCGTCGACTTCATTGTTAATTACTGCCGCGTCTACCGCGGCGTTCGCCACGCGAACGCAATCAGCGTAAGGAAGACTGATGAAGCAAGACTGGCATCGCCTTCTCACGAACTTATCTCGCCGCCCAAGTGAATCATTATCCCCTCATTGATTCATTCAACGCGATCATATCATAACGCGCGTTCGATATTACGTGCATGAACATGTTTCTTCTCCCTGATGAGACGAGAAGAAGCGCGGAGGAAGTGAGCTAGGCTCCCGGAAACCATGGCGCCGTATCAGGGGACGGGACAGCTCTCGAAGGAGAGAAAGAGAGAAAGGGTGGGGAGAGGCGCACCTCGTCCCCGTAATTGCTATTTATTACGCGCAGGATTCTGCAATTGTGTCGCGTCTGGCGCAATTTCCTGGCGCGGGATTTATATTTCGCCGCATTTCAGCGCAAATCTTTCCCGCAAGGGCTTTCCCCGTCCCCCACCTCGCCCTCGTCCCGAAACGACGTCCATCGCCGGTCGCGGTGCTATCTCGCGCGGAACTTCAACGCGAGTCGGCCAACTGGCGACGATATTTCCGTCTGACGGACATTCAGCCTTATGATACGACCGTCGTGATTTCGCGGTCAGTTCGCGGGATTAGATTCGGAGGATTAGATCCGCTCGCGACGTTCCCACGGAATTATACAGAGTGATTCCGGCGCGAGCGCGCGACTGCTATCCGCCGTATCTGAAACAGAGGGAAACAGAGGGAAACAGAGGTAAAGGGAGTAATGTGGTATGGTCTAATGGGAGCCGTAGCTCCTTACCGCCCCTCCTCGTTCCCGCGGGCAATTGCAGTTTTCTCCCTTTTAATACAATTAAGCGTTTCTTTCTCCCTCCCCCGGTGTAAGAATGCTCTGAATCGCTTGATAATTCTCCAATTACTCGCAGGCGAGGTGAGGGATCCTCCTCGGAGGGACAGGGAGAGGGGGGCGGGAGCGGGAGGGGGGAGGAGGAAGAGAATAAAACTCGAGGAAGGATTGCGATTCCTGTTGGGATTCCTGAGGATCAGGCTTCTGCTGAAGCGATACTTGTCTCCTCGTCGCGACGAGCCAAGGACAGATTGTTCAACATCCTTGTTCATCTAACCCGATCACGCGGATTCACATTTTCCTCAAGCTCAGCGAGAAGACGTGTGCCTGACACTTGACACTTGAGTTTAACGTGTCGTCCCGGTGCCGTTGTCGTCTCTCCCTCTCTCTCTCTCTCTCTCTCTCTCTCTCTCTCTCTCGACACGAACGATCTTTATCGTCATCGCTCGCTAATGCCGCTCGGTCGAAAATACGCGGATTAAATTTAGCGGCGAAGCAATTTCCGACACGTCGCGTGCGCGCGTGTGCTAATGTTTAACGGCCGTGTAACGGGAGAAAACACGGAGGTAACACGGCAACTCCCTCCTCCCCCCCCCCCCCCCCCCCCCCCCCGGGCGGCATGGCAAATGTTTGACTAACGTAGAAATAACAGTGCGGACAAAGAAAACTCGGGCGAAACTTCATCGCTTCGGCAAACATTTAATTAAATCAACAAGCGTTTTCTTAAATCAACAGTAATCCAAATCGAAAGCAGAACAACGAACGCAGCGTGGCACACGCTGATTTTTTCGCGTCACGAGATTGCGCCGAGATCCCGACGTGGCGTTCACTTCCGGCTTGAACCAGACGAGCGAAGCTGATGAAACTCTGCTCTCAAGATTCATTCGTTATCTCAGACGTGTATCGGTTCTGCGGAAGCTACGCGAGTTTTAGCAAATCGCACGCCGCGCGAATCAGAAGAACGAGATTAGGATTATAATTGAATACTTTACGCGGCAGTTTAGTGCAAGATTTTCCTCTTCTAATTAACGACGAAATTGTCAAAGCTATTTGAACGCCTGTGGCGTTCAATCGTGGATCACGGCCTGCGCGATTCAAACGTAGAAATATTACAAAGATCCCGAAACAAATAGAATTATCATCAATGCTCCCCAACGTAGTTGGTCACCAACGATACGTTACATCATGATCTTAACATGCCATACGTTAGAGACGAGATGAGAAGATTCAGCCAGAGATATGCTGATGAGAACGTCCTACATATTCACGACTGATCTCATGAGAAAATGCCAAGATATCACGCAGATCAAGAAGAAGGCTTCCTCGAGATCTATGCACCTGACCGGATTGTAATTTTATAGAGCACATGCTCTCCAAGTTCTTCTCAAGCTAATTGCCACAGGTATTACTAAATGTCATTCCTAAACGTGACAACGTGTAATGATTCCTGGGATGATAAAAAAAAAGAGAAATTAATTAAACCTAGGTCTTAAAACTATCAATAATATAGACATTACAAATATAGTTACTAAAAATAAAAACCGATTTACAAACTTATCGTCATTTATATACCCTACCCTATAAAAAGTTACTATTGATGTAATTATTAATACTAATCTTATAAATAACAAGGAAATTCAATCAACTAAAATAAATACTTTTATTATTAATGAGTTAATTCTAAAAACCACTCACTCAACTATAATTCTTAAATCTATGAGGATCGTCCCTTTCTTGCGATTAAGAGCTCGATTTATGCCTAGAAATTCGCTAGAGAAATCGCTCCTCGTCTTCTAATCGCGAAAGCAGGAAACATTCGCTCGGAAACGATTACGCGACATGAGAAGAAAACTCGAGCACGCGAAGCTCGCGAATCGCGGGTGACAAAAATCGCGAAACTATTCGCGCGGGCACTCGACTCGTTTTCAATATCGCTGTGTCGCTTCTTTGATACCCTCCGTCTTTATTTCGCTTCCCGCAACTCCGATCTCTTCCTACGCGTCTTGCGGCTTTGCGCGTGTGAACGTAAGGTCATCCGCGTGAACTTTCTCGAGCGTGCAGGACGGAACCGATCGAGCTTGATGTTCGGTTTGATTGTCGGAGCAATGTTTCGAGGGGCCAAGATAATATCGTGACTAGAGCTCGGAGAAGGTCTTGGTCGGGAATCGGAGACACGATGAAGCCGCGGATCCAGTCGAAAAGATTCTTTCATAATGGAGAAGCCGTTTCATGAACATGAAAGTAACATCAACTCCGGGATGTCGCTCCTCCTATTGTCGGAGGACTCTTCGTCCAAGCCGCGAAATTACATTGGCCGTCCTAGTTTTAGTCTTCTACGTATCCCGCGGAGATACACACAATACATCCCGGAAGAGACGACATTTACGTTTAACGCATCCCGCGGGCGCAAAAACCGCCCGCGATGCGCCTCCCACGCTCCTGCCCGACCGGGAAGAAGAGAGACGTCTTACTTTGGGAAGATGCGCAAAATGCGACGCGGCTAACGCAATTTGAGCTCGCGAGGCGATGTGCCCGCGACCGTGCAAAAAGACCGTCATCGCGCCGGGAATATTACCGCTGCGTCGTATCGCTCGTTGTTTGCGCAACAATTTCCCGCGTCGCGTCCGGAGAACGCGCCGCCATTGCTGCGCTAACGTTGTTTACCTCTTCCTACGTGCGATCTCCCTGCCCCCCTGTCCCCTGCCCCCGCGAGTATGAACTCGCGGAAACTGGCCGCGCGAGAGGGTAGGACAGGAAATCCGCGCACAGCGTTATGAAATGAGAGCGGAGCCGCGAATTTCAATGACCGTTCGCTGATGTCGCGCGCGAGCGCGATGCTCCCGTTGATAGATCGGGACGCGCGCTTTGTCGCGCGCGATAAAGACCGAGAAACGGAAAATTTGATGCCGCCGTTTTCAACGGGCGACCGTTTCCCGGTCTCTCGTTATTTCGCGAATTTCCGTGTCGCCGTCAGGACGGAGATATATTTTTACGCCGTCGAATACGTCGTGGGGTACACTGCTGAGGAGCGGAATCTCTTCAGAGCTGCTCGCAGATCATCAAACTTGGATCTGAGATCGGGATTCTTAAAGCTGACACTCAGATCATTCGATCCTGGAAGCATCCATCATCCGAGATCCAAGATTCTGCGCGAAGATATAATAATTCGAAGCCCTTCCTCGAGTTTATCGAGACAATCGAGACAATGTCCATCTTGGAGCACCGAGTTGGAAAAGATCAGCTTTTCCAACTTTCCGGCCAGTCACGTGAACGCGTTCGAGAGAGAGAGAGATCCATGAAGATTCGCGCATTTCCATCACAGGCGTGGGACACTGGTCGTGACGACAAAGAGCTCGATAAACCGAGAAGGCAGAACGGGGCAAGAGACAGTCGCAACATTTCTAATCTCGCTGGCTGGCAAAAGGCTGACGACAGCCTTAGTGGGAGGCTTTCGCCATTTTCCATTTCCACGTCCGCGTCGTTAGTGGAGCGATGTTTTTACCAGCTCGGTCGTGAAACGGAATAGCGGCCGGAATAGCGTGCTCGCTCGGTTCGCGGACTAACGTTCCTGAACGGCGAATTCTGGCGTGGAATTCGAGCCTCGAGCAGTGGTGATTCCCAGGCGATAAGTCGACCTTATCGCCGTTTTATCAACGGCGAAACATTGTAGAGGAATTAACCTCGTGGATAAGGATCGGCCGGACTAGCTGCTCGCCACGAAATGACGAATCTCCACGTGCATCTTCAAGCTGACGCGGGACGTGATCCTGCATTATTATCCTCTCAACGTGGCAAGATCACCGAGCACGCAAGAGTAACGGGGCAGCTGAAGATGAAATTAAAAATGAAAGCTAGAGCTTCGCGGTTTCTTCCAGGAGCCACTCGAATCCTTGCGCGACGCGCTTGGACGCACGAGCGAGGAAACTGCACTGTTCACGCTCAGTCGCATTTTTCCCACCCGCGTGGCGGTGGCGATCCTTTGCGATTTCGCCGTGAAAGAAACGGGTCTTCATGTGCCGGAAGCCGCGGTGCACCTGAAAGCCTGTCCTCTCATTCGGAGCTGAAACATGCGTGACGAGGCTCGACGAGCCGATTATCCGCGCTATCCGATCCGGTCGACGCGGGTCCAGCAACTGCAAGTGTCGCCGGCAGCCTAATGAATGTATTCCCCTCGCGTTATTGCGGAAAGAGAAGAGAGAACAGAAAGAGGAGACAGAGAGTCAGAGAGAGAGAGAGAGAGAGAGAGAGGGAGGGGGAGAGGAGGGTGACAGCGCGGGACGACAGGTGCGGGCGGGGACGAGCTTCGCCACGCGCTAGGGAACAATA
The DNA here is from genome assembly GCA_020341155.1 of Eciton burchellii. Classification (NCBI taxonomy): domain Eukaryota; kingdom Metazoa; phylum Arthropoda; class Insecta; order Hymenoptera; family Formicidae; genus Eciton; species Eciton burchellii. The sequence goes on along the minus strand of JAHMML010000059.1, from coordinate 589,521 downwards.
ACTTGGCCATCGTGAGCTGACGTGAATGCGGCCGGGGCTATTAATGTCCGATAATACGCTGTCATTGAATCGCGCGTGGACAATCAGCCCGCGGCCGAGCGTAATTTATGCGCGGCATTATGGCCGTTGTGCGGGAGAAAGAACGACGCCGAACGCGGCGGCGCCTTCGCCTGCACACGTCAATGGCTCGCTAATGAAACAATACGACCGATGCATCATCGGAGATTCTCCTCATCTCTCCCTCTCTCTCTCTCTCTCTCTGTCTCTCTGCATCTCGCTCTCGTGTAACCATCTTCGGGACTCGCGACCTCCGTCCCCCGCGCAGCCTCGATGTGTCTCTGTCCGCTGATGGCAAATTCGAGCAGTCCGACTGCGCATAATTTCCGGGATATAATTACAAAGGAGAAGCGGTAAAATTTATTATGCCTACTTTGTAATAATGTAGCTAATTATTGATTTAATTTTATTTTCATAATAATGTATTTGTTTAGAGGGAGGGCTGCATATTTTAATGTATGAGGGCGTAGAAATTATTGAAATTTTTTGAAATAGTTTGATTCTATTAAACATAGTTGGGGAGGGGGGATTGATAATGAAAGCAATGAAATAAATTGCATGATTCATTCTATCAAAATAATCCTTTAATCAGGCTTAACATTAATATTATTAAATTAATTAATAAGAGAAATTTAATTTCTATATTTAGAGTATGAATCTAAAAGCTTACATTTAGCTTACTTATTAAAAGAATTTAGGCAATTTTTAAAAGAATTCATTATATATATATATATATATATAATTATATATTTATCTTTAAAGGAGAAATCGATACGCCCGATTCGAGCGAGCCAGGCCGCGCTGATAAATGTCTCCCGCAAGTGCAGCGTGTACAAACGGAAACGATCAATTAAGCGATCGAGCGCGAGAACGAGCCCGGCTTGCGAGAGCCGCAATCAAGACCTAATCGTGAAAACATTGCGACAAGAAGTCACATTTACGCCGGAAGCGGGGCGAAGAATTAAGGCCGACGAGCGCGCATAAATTCTCGGCGGGGCGATTTTGCCGCAACTTTTTATTAGAACGCGCGAGCCCGGCCTGTCGCCCGCTCGTCCGTTGAACGTCCGGCCTGACGGATTAAGCGAACTCGGCGTCCCTGAAAAATCGCGTGCGCCTCTCCTCTTTCCTTTTTCCTTTTTCCCCCTTTTTCTTTCTTTCTGTTTTTTTCTCCCGGAAGCGAGCGGGAATTTTCATTCGCCGCTTGCGAGCTTGTCCGAATAATCGTCTACCTTCGGAACAAAGTGCAGCCTTCGTCCGTAAAGCGTTCCGCTTGCATCGCCATGAAATTTCCGATCAAGGAAAGCTCTCTTCAGCCTCGAACGAATGGACACACATTCGGCGGACGAATCGTGTTCCCCCCGTGAAACAGAGAAGAATCATCACGCACCCTCTAGAGCGATATTCGCAGAGAATATTCGCGGAATCCGCACGCGACGTGTGCAGCGGCCGAGCCAGCCCGCGCGACTCCAAGGAGCAGAAATCCTGCGGAAAGAGAAAGAGAGAAAGAGAGGAGAGGCTCGCGGGTTTACATTCCGCAGAATTCGCGGAAGAGAGAGAGAGAGAGAGAGAGAGAGAGAGAGAGAGAGAGAGAGAGAGAGAGAGAGAGAGAGAGAGAGAGAGAGAGAGAGAGATGGGGGGAGGCGCTCGTCGCCCCGATTGCTGGCGTTTTAGGGGCGCGCGTCCTCTTCCGCTTCTTTAATCATCCCCTGTCGCGGGATTCGGCGGAGTAAACGGCTGCTTTCCGCTTGCCGCTCCGGCGACCAGCGAAGTCTCGCCATCCGAATGCAGCATCCGACTGCACGCTCTCAGCACGCTGCAGCTCGCATCGCTCGGCGCGTTCCGTAATCGTTCCGAAAAGGGAAGGCGAGAGACGCGCGCGCGTCCTCAAGCGCCTGCCGGCTTCGGCTGACGGGCCCCCCCCCCTCCCCTCCGGGGGAGGACATCAGCGGCGTCGTTGATTCGCGACATGTCGTTTCGCTTTTTTATTCCCCTCGATTCAATCAGCTTGTAATTAAATGGGAAAGATCGCTTCGCGTTTCGATTCGTGGGGGCCCTCGCGTAATGAGCGTCCTTTGGATCATCGCGGTGACGTCAGTTCCTGATTGACGAGCATTCGTCGTGCGCGCACGGAGTGCGGCTGTTGAATCATATAAAAATTAACGGTGACAATAGCGTAATTATCACGTTAGCCGCAGTCGTGCTCGTGATTAAAAGTAAACGCGCGCGACGCGAGATGACATTTTACATACGCGGGCGTAATTATCGTTGTGCCAAGTTATTCATTATCAGCGCCGCTAATTAAGGTAATTGTCGCAATGCTCAATTAAGCCCGACGACGAGTCGAATGACGCCTGCATCGATCCAACGCTTGCGACGTTGGATCAGAGCAATTCCACGTAATTGACGGCGGATTGACGGCTGCCGCGATATAAATCCGCCGCGCGGCGCGGACGATTTTCGACCGATCGATCTCCCGCGCCTTTCTCGATCTCGATCTCGCGCCGCGAATTTATCGCGCCAGCCCGCCGCGAGATCACGAATTCTCGCGACAATTGAAAATTCCGCGGAACGCAGAAAGCACTTCGCTCTCGCTAAAATCTCGTCGCGTTAATCCCCGAGATAGGAATTCATAAGGTTCATATGGCGCGTTAAATATGGACATCAAGGTATTAACCGACGTATTGACTACCGATATGTCCGATATTAATTAACTTTACGAGCTACCGCAGTAGCTCGTTGCTCAACAAATCAGCCAACGCGGACGGAAAGCGGCAGCGAGGAATTCCGCGCACGCGCGCGGTCCCTCGAGATTTCTTCCCCTCCTACCGCGCACCCTCGAGGAAACGGCTCGCGGATTGTAAGAGCGAGGCTCAGAGCTGCCGAAAGTGGGCTTAATCAAATGAGAATTTACGGATCCGGAAAAGTTCCTCGCCGCTCTTCCTCGCGCGAGCGGCGTTACCGCTGCACGCTCGTATCGGCGCGCCGGTTTATATATCCGCGGGCTTAATCTCTTTTCTCTGCACTTTATTAGAACGAATGAGCGCCAGCTCGCCTCGCTCGTCTCTCGCCGAAGCTTTCCCGGAGCCCGGAACGAGCTTGAAGAGCGCGATCTCGCTTCGATGCGATTCTCCTTGACCGTTCTTTACGTCCGTCTTCCGCTTCTTCTGTCCCGCGTTTCCGGGAAACGGACGGTCTGCGGTGGGAATCGATGTGTCTTAATGAATCTGTTGAATCGGGCTTCAAAGCGCGGCGATTCAGAGCCGACAGCGGCGTCTTGGTGGAAATGTCGCGAGTTGGATCATCGAATGATTCGATGATCGTACGTTTGAATTGGCTGAATTTGAGATCAAGCGCGATGTGTATCGTGTATAATCACATTCCGTGATTCATTTCGCGGGAACGCGTTCAGATATTTCGAAATCGCGATGGCGATTCATCCATTCCGAAACGAAACTCTCTTGCAGCTCGCAGTAAGTCGGTTTGAGTCGATGAAATTTCATCAATTGAAGAAAATCGATCGCACCGCGAGGCGCCGCGGCGAGACGTTTCGACACTGCGGAAGCTCAAACGTCGAAATGCAATTAACGCACGAGACATTCAGGATTGAATTTTCGAGAAACATGTTTCCGCGCGCTATCGCGATCTATAATCCGCATCATAACGCGCCTCGACGCTCGAGCAATGCTGAAATAACGTAACGGCGAAATAACGATAACGATCGTGCACTCGGAGGATCCCGAAGACCTATCGTCTACGCGAGCAATCCTGAAAATCATCATCGCCGCTTGCGATCGCATCGTTTGGTATCCGATCTCCAATCGATCATCGAGCTATCGAGAATCAAGGATCAGGGAGAATCAACGGCTACGGTCCAGTTGTTTAATTCTCCGCCCGCTCCCTCCTCCCCCCCCCCTCCCGCTTCGTCAGCTTCCAAGTGGGACAGCGGACACGCGCATTTGCCGTGCCAATTTTCCGGGATCGCGAGAATCCCATCCTTGCCAGGCGTGCATCCGGAAGCAGCGTTTCGGCGGAACGGAAGCTAACGACACCGGTAGGAAAATATTGTTTAGGGGGCTGGGGATTGGCCTCATTCTCCCGCTCGGAGGGAGATCGGTCGTGCGTCGTGAACGGGACGTCCCGTTCCGGTTGCTCTCCGCTTCACGGTGTGCCCTGCGGGGCAAGTTTTAAATGACCAAGTTTCGCCGAGGGAGACCGATGCATATTTACGCGGGCGGCCGCCGTAAACTCGCGAACGAGATTACGAGATAAAAAGCAATATCGAGCGGGCGCGCGATCGCGCGAGAGTACAAAGTTGCCCCGCGGTGGTTTCCGGTAACGACGTTAGTTTATCGACGGTAGCCCCCGCAGAATGTGGCAGCGAGTGCTCCTGACTCCCTCCCTACCTCCCCCCCCCCCCGCCGCCGCCGCCGCCGCCGCCGTTTCCCCGTTTGACGCAGGGCGGATACCGCCACCCGCCCCTCGGTGGTGCTGTCTGGTGGTGCCTGCGACGGGGAGGCGATAGCGTGAAAAATGCATGGCAATGCGCCGACAGCGGGATAGATTTATCGACCGGCGAAGATATGAGGCTCGCGCCATTTAAATGGTAATGGAAACGCGGTTTCTGCGTAATGTGTCGAATGAAAGCGCGCGGCATAAATTTTAAATGGAGTCGAGTGCACGGGATGCAGGCGCACCTGTAGCGAAAGCGCCGCGTGATACTTTAGCCGCGCATGATGCGACAGGTTCGACCGTTCCAAATGGAAGGAAATTTCAAATGTCAGAAACATGAAAACATAACGCGCTAATGGATCCGTAGAATGCGCGTGCGAACAGGGAGAGGGAGGGGGATGTGGAAATTAAAGATCTAGAATAGGCCGTAGATTAGGATCCCTGATGCTTGACTTTGGACGATTAATGTTAAAGCGCCGTCGATATAAATTCGCTTCACACTGCTGAAATATTTATTTATGCCGATTCTGGGATAGTGTGACGAGTAAAGATAAGAGACATAGATAACTATCTACCTTTTTACCTTCCTTTAATTGGCAAACGAATTAACAGTATTACGGTATTTCGATTCTTACTCTGAGGCAAGTGACCGTTGCCTCGGATGTCTCGCGCAACACTGAGGATCCAGGCGCCTGATAACTGTCGATGCTCTTTATTTCAGCAACGGTTTACGACCTACGTCCCTTACTCTGGGACTCATCATCGACACATGCTTGACACATTGCTTACATTGGGTTTTTCCGAGTGTTCAAAATTCCAAACAAAGAATAAAGCCTATAAGAATCTTGAACAATTAATTCAGAAAGGATATCGCGCGATGATCCTCGAGGATTGTTTGATCGCGTACGCGATAACCTTGAGAGTTCTCTGTTATTACGATACGGATACAAAACGAGTGAAAGAGAGAGAGAGAGAGAGGGAGGCCAAAAATGGAGGGATTTTGCGAATTTATGTATCGACGACGCGATGCTAATAACATTAACGGTCCGGCGAGATTAACAGTTATTAAGAAACGTGAGAAAACGTGCGCAAATAGTACGGCTCGCTGCACTGCGCGCATTCGTGTCGGATATCTTAATAGGCGGAATATGAATACGGCCTCGTCGGCCTCACCGGTAAATCTCGCCGGGCCGTCCCGACGCGAGCGGATAAAAAGGCGATTCTTTCCGACGAGCGCGCGCACGCACGGCGTGCATATTTCATCGCGAGGAGACGCGCGCGTACGCGGGCCGACAGAGAGGAGGCCCCTGCGCGCATGCGCGCGAGCGCGTAATTAGAATCTTTCGGGCTAATGCTCGCGCGCGCGCGCGCGCGCGTGTGCGATATTACATTGTCAGCGGCGGGAAGTTCTCGAAGGAAATCTCCGTGCGTGGCGAGCTGCCACGCGCTGAATGCGACGAACCGACCTAATCTCCGGTAATATTCGAGCGGGACCTCCCCGCCGGAAATTTCGATCCGACAGGAGTTACGCAGTTGCGCAGCATCCAGCTGAAAATAATTAATTTCGCGTATCGGCCGGCCGAATCCCGCCGACTGGCACGCCCGCGCCAAGTTTCCACGGAATATCGAATATCGAATGGCCCCCCTCGAACAATGTTGCCCGATCAATTATCCCGCGCTCGCGCGAGCATTAGCGAGACTTTTGTCCCGCGATCCCGGCGTGTTAAATCCAGCGGAGTTTCATTAAACGTAACGCCAGTCGCGCCTATCGATAATGCCATTCGTTCGATCGCTCGCCGATCGTTCGTGCTCGCTGAACTCGTCGGCAATTTTGTAACGGGTTCACCGGCTCCGTGCTGAAAAGCTGCGCCGCTCTCGCGCGCACGCGTCCGGAGCGCAGCTCGCGAAATAATGCCCGGCCGAATTTCCCGGGCCGCGAGTTTTACGCCCGCCATGAATAAATAATTCGCGGGCAGGAGGGGGGTGGGACGGGGAGGGGAGGGGAGGGGAGGGGACCTGCCGCGCGCACGCGCGTCGACCGCGGCAGGGATTTCACTTTGTCGCGGCAGCGCAAGGACGGAGGGTCCTCCACCACCCGCTGCGCGGGAGCGAGAGGCTTAAGAGGGGGAGGGCAGGCGGTATCCTGGAGAATCTCGGGGGAAGTCCCGAGAGAATCTCACGCGTGTTTCCCGCTCGCGACGACGCACCGTCTCGACGACAATGTCGGGCGTCCGATGGACGCAATTTGCCAAAGCGCTCTTACTTGTCTTGTATTAGCGCACGTTATGCCGCCTCTTCAGCTTTACCGTTGCTGCAGCAGCCCGAGCGCATTGCCGATCGCCGGCGCGGTTCTAATACAACGTAACGGATGCTGGCTTTCATCGGGATGACGTTGCCGCGCGATTCCATCAGATACCGCAATCGAAGTGTAACGATGGAAAATGCTCGATCATGCGATCGGATCTAAATCGCGCCGCGAAATAATTTTATCGAAATTCCCGATCGGGCGGAATAATAGCCTTTATGCGCGCGGTTATTGCACTTAACCTGCCGCCATTGTAATCCACGATGCGATCTATCCGCGAACCGGCTGCGTTTTATTGACGGTGGAATAATTCAAATTGCGACAATTCGACGTGCAATTCAGACGTATTAATATCAGGAGCCGAGCGTCGCCGAGTCGGCGATTAGACGCAGCTGCGCAGCGCGCGCGCGCGCGCGCACTGTGTTATTTGTTCTACGCGATCGCGCCGCGACGGCCATCGTCTCTCCGCTACATTCGCCGCGAGATCGACAAGGGGCAAGTTTCTCGCGGCTTTAAGCGCAGACGGCAACGCCGCGACTGGAAAGCGACGCGAATAATCCACGCGGATAAGGCGCGTCCCGTGTGACGCGCAGGGGAATCCCCGCGAGTATTAAAGTATCTTATCTCGCGACTCGCGCAGGACTGCCTCTCGAAAAGCAGAGAGAGAGAGGGAGATCGCCAGCTCGAGCAGCGTTCTGCTTCATTTACGCGTCACTCGATGCGACGCAAAGCCCGAATTTCATTCGATCTCTCAGCAGATCTCTCCCCCCGCAATTTCTGACATGGTGGCGATTTTTATTTTCATCTGCAAAAAGAAAGAAAACACAGGCCATGCGCAGGAATCTGCAATTTCTTCCCCCGATTCCTTCCTCCTCTTTCCCTTCTTTTCTTCTTCTTTCGCCGGGCGAGTTCCTCGGCAATCGACTGCGTCAAGATCCGATAGCGGCGGTGATTTTTCAAAACACGCGCCGTCGATTGAAATGCCGGGTCCTTGCCGCGAAGTTCGTTACGAGTGCGATCGACAGGTAGCTCAGTCTGCGACTTTACAACACGCTACGGGGGCGGCGGGGGTGGAGGGGAGATTAAAAGTCACGCAGCGTGCGCGACGGACAGGCGGATTTGAAGCAGGGCGGATGTCGAACGTCGATATCGACAAGCATTAATGTCACGCGCAAAGTCGAGGTCGCTGCGCGTGCCTGACAAAACAGCCCTGTTCTCTTTCGCTCGTTCTCCCCGCGCGGGGTATCTCTCCCTCCTTCCCACGGCGTCGCAGAGGATTGGTCGTTGATCGGCGGAACGTCGATAAGTGTTTGCGATTCGGCGAGTTTCCGTAAGCGTGCCGATAGCACGTCAGAGACACAGTATTATAAGATAATCGACTGCCAGCCGCCTTCCTGCGGTGTCTCCATGCATTCGCATGTCGACGTTTAAATTGCACAGCCCGGGGGTTCCCGCGACACGAATGACGTCGCCAACACGAGGCCGGCACGATGCCCGGCAAGATTAACCGCGCGGCGGAATTTTCATTTCGCGGGGGAAAATACGGGCGAGAAAACGTATCCGGCGCTTCTATCTCGCGCTTCGAGAACTCGAAATTACCGTGTCTCACGTCGGTAACGGTCGTGGATTTTAAATAAAGATCTTCGCTTAAGGCAGGAAAATCCGCATTATTAGAACTCGGAAATTCGTAGTAAATTAATCGCTGAAATATTTTTACAATATTTTGCCGTTCCAACTTGAAACCTAAAAGAGACGTCCGGCTGTCGGGGAAAAAGTCCAGGATAAACATCAACGATCAACATCGGCGATCATCGACAGATCTCGAGGGGCGGGAGGGATTCCCTTCCTCTTACTCGCGCTTTAAAAAGTAGAAGCGAGGAAGCGATTTATCGATGACAGAAATGCGCGAAAGCGGCAAAGAAGAACGAAAGGGGAAAGATCGAAGAGGTCGCGGGTAGTCGAGTGCGCTCAAGGGCGCATTGTGGACCCTCCTTAACGCCAAGCGCGGGAAAATCAAGAGTCGCTCGTCCGCGCTCATTGTCTTCCGCCGTTCGGCCGGCATTTCCGCGACAAACGTAATATCCGCGCGCTTCGAAGGAGGATAAAGCACCCGCGCCTCTCCCCCGCGCCCGCCTACTACTCCACATTGATCCGGCGGATTAATCGCCGCGCGTGTTTCAACGAAGACGACGGCATCGGTCGCGGACTCCCGGATGATTTGCGGATTTCGCAGCGACGCGGATTGTTTTAATTGTCCGCGCGGCTTGGCAGAAAACCGCGGCGCCGCGGCGGATGATCATCGCGATGACGATTACCGGCTCATTCCTCTGCACATTGCAAACTACAGCGACTTCCTGCAGCCCGTAATCGCGGTAAATGCAATGGCGCGCTTTCGACGCGCCACAAAGTGCACGCGGGTTTATGAATCGTTCGACTTATCGAACTCCCGCGCGGTGATCGATCCGCGGACGCGATTACGAGCCGGATCGCGTATTGTATATTTAATCGCCCAGACGTCCCGGCGCGGCACACGCCTAGTCCTGAAACTGGCAGCAATCTCGGCAAGCAACGCGCATTCCGCTGATGATTCGCAGTTCGCGCCGACGACCGTTGCGCCGATATAATATCACCCGTATTTATATCACATGCCGGACCTCGCCCTGGACCTCCCTGCAGCTCCCCTCTGATCCCCGCACCTTAATTGCGTCGGCAATTATCACTATGCGCCTCTCGCGTGACGAGAGAAACGCGAACGCGCACCAGAAAGCGCACACGAGCGCAAATCTCGCCTCTCGCGCGCGCGATCTCGCGTTCCGCGGGAATAAAGCTGTTATCATACCTCGTGTTCCGCGCGCGGGGCGGGGGGGGGAGCGGGGCGGACAGCCGCGGCAATCGATTCGGAACGCCGCCGATAGCGGCAGACTTATTGATCAAACCGCCTTTAAGCGGTAAGACGCCGATTTGCGACGATCCGATCGATCGCGCGGGGSGGRKGGGGSGGRKGGGGSGGGGGGGGGGGGGGGTATCGGATCGCCGGCGCGCATAAAAGTGCGCCACCCCCCTTCCTCCTCCTCCTCCTCCTCCTGGCCTTCCTCCCCGTCTCGCGGGGCCGGCGGTCGCCGATAAACGATGAAAGTCCCAGCAGGTTTCCAGGCACTCAGGCGAATCCGAGTCGCGGCACTCGGCCGCGAATCTGCGAATCGGCCGCGGATTCCCATGGCCATTACTCTGGCTCGCCGTACCTTCGTATCCGGGGGCGGGAAGCGGGAAGCTGCGAAAGTCGTTCGCGTTGCCCGCCCCCGCCCCCCCCCCCTGCGCGCGGGTAGTTCGTATCGCGAACGAAGAACAACCGGCTGTTTCGGTAGGAGCGAGCGCCGTTGCAACAGCGGCGCGAATCGCGAGAAGGGGAATTAATAAAGGGGAGAGATACCTGACTCGTTCTCGTCTTAACATTTCTGCGATGCAAACGGCAAGTACGGTTGGATGCGCGCGCGCGAATTCCGCGCGCAAATGTAAAACGTGGGAAATAAATGCGGGAATGTATTCCGTATGCGTGCAGTCTCGCGTTCCGTATCGCGGATGCTATAATTACATTAGTCATGATATTAAATTAAGCGTTGTTTATCGCGATCACGATACAATTACGTATAATCGCATTTGTGCCGGCGTGCTCTACACGAGCGGCGATATTAATAATATCCAAACACGTTCGAAATTGATTCCCGATTCCTTATTAAGCGCTGCACAATGATGCGAGCAGCGCGTCTGTTACTCCCTCTCCCCTCCTCACTCTTTCTCTCTCTCTCTCTCTCTCTCTCTCTCTCTCTCTCTCTCTCTCTCTCTCTCTCTCTCTCTTTCTTCGCGATAGCTGCGTCGTCGGGTATAATATTAACATTTTATTAAACTCGTCGTCTCTCCGATCTAGCATCGTCGGTGACTTAAAGCGGGGCGATTTGCATAGTCATGCCGCATTATAAGCTCGGAAAGCCGCGCCCGGCAACTTCGCTCGTCGTTTCGCGTTGCCGGCCTGCCGCTAGCTCGTATCTGCACTCACGCGAGAGTACTCGCATTACAATACCGCTCGCAACTAGCGCGTGACTTATTACTCCGAGCCGAGAAGTCATTCCGAGAGTTCAGCCGCTCCACCCATCCGGCTGCCTTCTATGATGGCAGCTTTCGAGCCCGCGATTAGGGTTGCCGTGTGTCGAGACAATCTCTGCATCAACGGCGATATCAGGACGCAGCCGCCGTAACCGCTGAAACGTAATCCCCATAAAACGCGGCGCACCCCTTAATTTACGAGCTCTGAGTGCTCTTTGTCCCATCCCCGACAGTAATTCATTTAATTAGCATCATCGCGTCGCCGACTATTACGATTCGCGTCAATAGAGCGGCGACCGAGATTAGAGACGCTGTTATTTAGCGAGTCTCGTTTACTCCGAGGGTCCATCCATCCCTTCCCAGGGATCGATCCTTCCTCAGCGAGGATGAGTTAATCCGGGCAAGTTATTATTATTATCCCACAGTCTCCATGCTTGGCATTTGTGAGCGATCTGCGCGGGATAAACGTCGGAAGCGTTGGAAGGAAGAATCGACTCTGCCCGAGGAGAGATATCGAGAGATGCTCCTCTGGATGCTCCGGTATCCAAAGTGCGCGCTTTAAATATTCTTTAATCTTTAATCTTCGTACCTTATCGCTCATTCAATGTTTCTTTAAGAGGGTCGACTCGAAATTCACGAGAGAACGCGTCGGCTAAAAGGGGGATGACTCGCCCGCCCGTAGCCTGGCAAGCTACGTCTGGCAAGCGCGACGATACGTAATCGATACTGATATAGCAGAGGTCAGCGGGTCAGCGGATCGCCAGTGGCGTCTCGAAATGCCGAGTAGCGTCGCCGCTCAAGTGTCCGGAGCATCCGGGCCGAATAAAATGCCGATACTCGTCCAATATCGGAGTACCGTTAACGTCTCCGAACGACCCCGCGTGCCGGGAATCGTTTCCGCGTCGGGGAGGCTTCCGACCAACAATCCCCCCGCCCCCGCCTACGCGGGAGCTTTGCCCTTTGCCACTGTTGTCGGGAGGGAGGGCCGCGGCTGGTTTTCGAAGCGTGAATTTAATCGAGCTTCCCCGTCGTGCGGCCGGACGGACCTAAACGGCCAGATCCGCCGTCTTCCTGGTACATAAATCCCGCGGCGATCCTCTTCCACGTCAGGCCGTAACCCTGGATGCTGCGCTCTCGCGCTCTCGCGAGATACGCTTCACTAGCACTCCGGGCGAGCCGCAGGTGGTGTTATGCCCCGCAACGGTTCCTCCGCATCCGGAAATTGCCTGTCCGCGACGAGGCCGCCACGAGGGACGACACTCTCCAACAATAAGTATGACGGATATTCGCGTTCGGTAGTCCGTGACGACGGCTAGGAGGAGTCCGGCGCGCCGATTTCGGCCATGCTGCCGTATTTTATTCCGTCTTCCATCTCCATCGATCCGTGGAAGCTTTCGCGGGAAATTATGAAGAAACGTAGGTACCCGTTGCAAACGTGGCCTCGTTTCACTGCCGAGGATTGTAAAAGGCGATGCGAATTTGGGAGCGTGATGCGGTTCGAGTGTCTTTATTAGATCCGCTCGCCGAGCGCGCGTTTCGCGTTCCACGGAAGGTAATTTCTGAGAAACGACGCGATAGAAGAGCATCGGCAACGGTAAACGCGCGATAATGTAAGATAATTGTTGTCTCGCTTCCGATCGGGATTGTCTCGATCGGGATTAATCGAGTCGATTGCATTGTCGAAGCGGGCTTCCGAACAAATCGGAACAAATCGTTTCGTTTCATTTCGCGAATGATATACACGAGACTTACTTACACCGTATTCGGCCGGAGAATACAAACTGAGCATCGGCGAAATTGTGGGATTAATTAACGTTCCGCGCAACGTCTCTCCCCTCATCTGTTGCGCGTACGCGCGTACGTGTGCTCGTGCAATAAAAATCATCGTTGTGTTCTCCGGCTTGATGCCGGACTCCCTTCATCTCCGGCGATGGCGGGTCGAGGGGAGGAGAGGACTGGGATCGAACGATCTGCTATCGAGCTCCGAAGAGGGAACCTTCTCCGCAAAGTTCCCCGCAAAGTTGCGGGCCGGCAATCTCTAACAATCTATTACCGTTCGAATCATCGTCGTTCCTCGGGCTGAGACGGATCCGGGATCCGCAGCGCCTCGTCATTAACCTCCTCTCCGTGCGTTGAATAAAAGTTCCTTTGTTTCTGCGGCGGCGAGCTCCTGCTGCGCCTCGCTTATTAGTCGTCACGATTGTTTTCCAGGGAGGGAAATGTGGGTCAGTCTCTGTGGGTTGCTCTCCTGCCCAATGCGGAGACGGCAAAAATCTACGCACCCCGCAATCAGCTCCTTACCATTCCTTCAAGGGCGCGTGCCCTTCATCCGAGCCCTTCCCCGGCGTCCCTCGGGAGCGCGAGTTTACGTTCGTTACGCATCATCGTCACTCGATCGAGATCTAAGAAAAGAACTGAAATTGTCGAAATTATTTCTCGCGCTCTTGATGAGGAGATGCGGTCGATTCCGCGAGAAAGAAACTCAAACGCTTGAAAACACGGAGAATATTGCTAGCCCGAAAAATTTCTGAACGAGGAATCGCGTCTGAAAATCTCGAGTCTCCGTAATGTTAATAGATGACACGAGGTAAAATTAATGCGCCAATCTGTAGCAGATCTGCAACACAGTCGTGCGTGTCGTGAGATAATTCAGGCCTGAAGAATGTTGCGTTATTTATACGCGATTCATGTATTCGTGTACGAAAGGGGAACAACGTCTTCGTCGCACGAGTTGAACTTGTACTTCTTCCTCCTTGCCATGCAGTTCCCTGCAGACGTCTCCATTACCGTCGCGCAATTAGATGAGAGCATAAGCGGACCGACGTTTATTTCTGCCACTAATTGCCGACGAGCGTTTGACGTAACGGGAGCAACGCGAGCTCTCGTGTTCCAGAAACCGTGTGCGAACTTGCGCGAATATAATGGCCGGCCTCTCCGATGGAGTCCTGCATCTCCCATCGTCCCAATGGGAGACGGTTTCGAAAGGTTTGAAGCGCTGTCTAACCTGCCGATGAAACCTCCAGGTATAAAGGTTCCGCATTGCTTTCGTTTTATTCAGCACGTGGAATGATTTCATGAGTACGTATCATTGTATAAATTAATTTCTCCTTTCCTTTTTACCCATCTTGAAGACCATCTACCTGCTTTGTCTAGCGATCCTTTTGTCATTTTTAAGTGCTGATTTTAGACGCTTTCGAGACACTTTCGTACGGAGCGAAAGTGACATGATCAAAAAACAGACGTGTATATGATGGCCTCTGGCTAAGAAGCATATATTCGGAAGAATGCACTGCATTCTTCTTGCGTTCCAGCGAGAAAAAGAACGCCGCCGAAGCCGTTGAAATGATCTGTCGTATCCTTGATGAGGATATGCAGCGGGGCTCAATACAAGCTGCAGAGATTAGAGAGATGGGAGGGGGAGCTTTAATCTTCGAGACGGGGAACGGTTAATCTCACAAATCTGAAAACGAGCTATTGCAGTATCTGGATCGCAGCTCGGCGATTCCAGACGAGGAAGGGGAACTCGCGACTCTTGCGGTTTCATAAGTAGATAAATAAATTCTGTGCTTTACAAGGGGCAGCAGGGAAAATTAATTTGTACACCCAAATAATTTAACATAATTAAAAGAACACAGTCCTCGAGTCGAGACGAGATGGGCTTTCAGCCTCGAGCTACGTGCACCCAGCCATTACACGAGCCCTGTATTCGCTCCACGATCGAATCACGCGGATTTGCGACGACTGCGTGACAATTTCCATAAAGCGATCCTCTCTCTCTCTCTCTGCTACGTGCGACCCACTCGCGGACGCGGACGCTTGTCGTGCCACCCTACGATCGCCAGCTCGTAGGGACCAAAGGTCAAAAGCACATTATTCGTTCGTCGCTGACTCGCTTCATTCCACCGAATGCTCCTTGCGTTTCTCGTTGACTTCCTGCCGCTCGCACGTCCTCCTCTCATTATCCTGTCGCGAGCTCTCCCTCCCCTGCCCCCCGTGCTACCCACGCACGACAGGGAGGACCCGTTGGCGAACGTTAATGCCCGTATAACCGTATTTATTGCCCAGCCGGCAGTTCCCGTCCCTCCCCCCCCCCCCCCCCCCCCCCCCCCCCGCCGCCGCCCCGCCTCGCCCTTCCTTCCCCTTTCTCCCGATCATCTCTTTTCCACCCATAAATACATACGCACAATGCGTCGTTAGGCGATCGCCCGGCCCCGGAAATAGACCATGACCGAGTGCTGCGCGTAAGACAATCCCCGGAAGAGCGTTCAGACAACGACCACCACCACCACCATCATCGCCGCCGCCGCCGCTGCCGCCATCATCGGAAAGTTAACCACGATGATGACAATGACAATGACGACGAGAGCGTGCCTATCTGCTGCTGCTCGCGCGCGAGAGCACAAGCCTCTCACCTCCCCCTCCTCCTTCCCTCCCTCCCTGCCGCTTTATCTCCGGCTTTCTGGATCGCCTAACGGAAGCCTGTATTAAGTTACGCTCTAAAGATACCGCTGGCCGTCATCTCGTGACGATGATATTCGCTGCGCGAGCAGCGCTATGCGATCGACAACAACAAGGCAGCGGCAACGGTAGCACTCGCGTCCATCTCTGATTATCACTGGCGGACAGGATAATATCATCGTTGCATCGGCGCATCGGAGCGATCGCGGCGACGTGCGGCAGGCTTCTCCTTAAACGTTAACATTTGCCGCCATTGTGCGGGCAGCGAGATTCCGCGAAAACGCGACGACCTCGCCAAGCCAGCTGCGGCGAGGAAACGTCCGCCCGGACAGGAGGTGAGCGTTGGGGAGGAGGAGGGGAATTGGCGCGGCGGCGAGTAATGAGCGGAAATGAAAGTCCGCGCGAATTATGCGAAATCATAAATCGGCAGTTAAAAATCGGGAGTTAAAGCCGCGGCCGGCTCGAGGGCGTGTAATCTCGCCGATTATCCCGCGGCGTTTAGGAGAACGCCGCGGGTATTATGCGGGGAGAGGGTATTATATCGCTGCACGTAGAGCAAATAGGACACGCATTGTAAAGAAGCGCTCCGAGACATTAGGGCCGCGCCGCGATCTAGGCGCGCCGCTAAAAGGTAATCGCGGAATAATACATAGGCGGAATTACATTCCGCTTCGCTCGCTCGCGCGAGCGAGCGAGCGGCGATTGCCGGTGTATTATTACGGATCGCCCGGGGAAAACGTTGCGCCGCCGTCGGTGTAACACCTATTTCCAGCGGAGGAGCGTCCGTCCGCGCCCCTGTTCTTAATTAGCACCCCGGGGGGATGCCCATTACCTCCCTCATTGTGTATCCCGGCGCAAAGGGGACGCTGATGGCCGGCGAAATCCGTGCCAGAGGGCGGCAACTGCAATTTCTTGCGTCAGCGGGCGGCTCTTCAGCTCTTACTCGTTGCTCCGCGTTACGCTGCGAAGCGCCTGCACGCCTTATAATCTGCCCCCGAGTATGCGAATATCCCCGCGCTGGCAATCGATATGCGCGATACACTCGAATCGAATCGACGAGCGGACGCGTGCTGCGCACGCGCGTCGTCGATTAGGCGCAACTTGGTCGCGGGAAAAGAAGAGGACGCGAGATTAAGGCGGGAGGGAAAACCAGAAAGTCTGTTCAACGTAAAATATTGCCCGCGAAGCATCCTGCTCGTCGTCGACGAGCGAAACGAGCGACTCTGATCTTCTCCAGACGGAGATTCCCTTCATTCTCCCGCCTGTAAGACCGCAAAATCGACGGTGCGCGCTGTATACGTATATTTACGAGGCGCGCGGTCGAGTTAATAATTTCATGGTCGTGGGGCTGCCATCGATTCGAGGTGAAGGATTCGAAGGATACGACACGCGATTTCTTCGGCCGAAAGTCCACTCATCCGTTCAAGATAAGCTCGCGTTCTCGTGTGATTATTTATTACTTAGTTTTTAGAGTTTGTGAGAGTTATGGGTTTAATTATTTTAGTGTTAGCGATTCGGTATTATGAAGATGATTATTATAATTTATTGGAATTAAGTAAATTTTAGTTTTTATGATAAAAATTTCTTTTATATTAATTTTTAGATTTTTTTTCAATAATTAATAATTTAATATTAATATTTTATCTAAGTTTAAGATGTTTAATTACTTACTTAATATTTATATTTTATATAATATCTAATGGTGATTATATAATTATATTAAGTGTATGAATTATTGGTTTAATATACTTATCTTTATTTTTTGATGAGAGTAATGGAACAATTACAAGGACTATAATTTTTAATATGATTATTATTGTATTGATGTTATTTTTTGGTTCTCTTAATTTCTTATTAATATATTTATTTTTTGAGATTAGACCAATTCCTACTTTTATTATTCCTTTTTATTGAGGAAATAATTGAGAGCGATCAAGAGCTTGGTTTTATTTATATTAATCTCGCCGCACCGCCGTGTTTGCCCCGTTTATTCTTTGATAAGATTCCCTTCGGCGTCATCTCGCGCGCCGGCGATGCCGGCTCGACGCGTCACGCGACGTCAGCAAGCCGTCGACGTGCCGTAATTGGGCAGCGCGCGATAATTAATCGCAAACGCGCGGGCGATCGGCGTGGAAGTGGAATCCTCGTGAGCGATTAGGACGGCGCCAGCTCCGAAGGGCGATTCCCGAAGGGCGATTCCGAGCGGACAGCGCGCGTCGCTAATTAATTTCTCCAGCCCGCGTAGCTCGCGGCCTTGCCGCTACCGTTTCGGTTTCGTTACCCCCGCGCTGTATCGAATTATAATACGCGATGATAACACGCGGGAATCGTCGTGGCCGAGCGCTAGGGGGAAAGGGCGGAAGAAAGGGGGAGCTGCACCATTCGAGTGGAATACGGCGGGCGTAATGCGTGCGTTATTACGTTTATCACGCGCGGATTCGCCCGCAGGCGGGCGCGAGCGCGCCCGGAGAAACAATTTCCTATGCCGCGTTCTAATTAATGCGCGCCGCGGCGGAACGCGCGCCGGGATCTTGATCGGCGCCGTGTGCGTGCGGTCGCACGGGCGACCTGAACATTGTTGCTGAACATTAATGCCGGCCATCGGTGTAATTAATGCCCGAGCGCGGCGGACATTTTTCGCGGGGACGCTCCGCGTCGGCGGCGCGTTATCGCCCGCGCATGCGCAGATTTTATCTGCCGCGACGATCGAGTAATCCGATCCGATTGCGGACGGCTCGATATCGAGCTTCGCTCCAGCTCGCTTCCGCTCCCCACTCGTTTGCATTTCCCGAAGATCCGTCGCGAAATGCCTCCGAGTGTCTCACCCGGCCATTAAACGCTCGTTTACGCGTCGCGACCGGATGCAACTCCCGCGCGGAATGATCGCGGCCGAGTCTCCCGCGGAAAATCACTCGCGGCATCGGGCGTTCCGGCTTTAACTTGTACCGCGTACTGCATTAACATTCAACGGGC
Organism: Eciton burchellii; assembly: GCA_020341155.1. Classification (NCBI taxonomy): domain Eukaryota; kingdom Metazoa; phylum Arthropoda; class Insecta; order Hymenoptera; family Formicidae; genus Eciton; species Eciton burchellii. The sequence goes on along the minus strand of JAHMML010000059.1, from coordinate 571,178 downwards.
GGCGCCGTGACGCGACGCAATGGCGCTACTCTAAATTACCCCGACAGGAAATCGCAACTGGGTCGCAAGAGCGCCGTCCGGGTTGGCCGCGAAGAATTCCGCCATCACGTACGTTCCCCGCGCGCGCGCGCGCGCGCGAGGGGGGGGGKGGAAGATTTTTCAACCCCTGCCATTAGCGAGGAGGAGGACGGGGAGGAAGGATGACGGGGATGATCCTCTCGCACACTCGCCGCCAAGGGCTTCAGACGCGCTCCTGTGCGCACAATGCTACACCGCGCGCACGTGTGCACGTACGTGTGTTCTATTCTCTCTTCCTCTCGTTTCAACCCCTGGTTTCCTCTCACTTTGTTCGCAGTTCGCGTGCTTCGTTACGGAACTTGGACTCGTCTTTCCGAAGTCGCTACGGGCTTTGTTTTCAGTTAACTCGCGGCGGAACAACCGCCGAAAGTTGGAAGCACGAGCTTAAGAGGCCGCCGCAGCCTTGTCGGCGGCGCGACGTAAACTTCCGAGTTTCCCGCCGGTTATTTCGATTATCCGCGTTGGCGAGGATTAAGTCGCGGATACGGACAGCGTATTGTTCATTATGCCACGTTTTCTACCTGTTGGAGACTCTCCTGAATCGATGGCAGGCTGTGCCGAACCAAGATCTACCCGGGATGGATTTGGCGTAAAATTGAGCTTTTGTTTCTTTTGTTGTCGTAAACGATGCAGGGAATAATTCGCTGACGAGGCCCGTCACCCGTAAGAGAACCGAGCTGGACCACAGCACTGAGAATTGGCAACCGAACTGGGTTTGGGCAAAGGTCCTACTCGCCTTTTATATGCCACTGTTGGCCCTTATCGGCAATCGGCAATCTTTGTGGAAAACAAAAGAAACCGCGATGTGTCATCATCGCTGCAGATTGCGATGATTTGCTGCGCATTTGGCTCTCGCCCTCCCCGAGCCCTACTCAATCGGATCGGAAAATGAGCCGCCTCGATCGGCTTTCAATTCTAACGATTCCGACTTAAAAGGCGGCGGCGGCGCGATTAAGACGCCGCCAAAGTCTGAACACTACCGATCCCGGGGAGTCCTGTTATCCCGCTATGTCTATCTCTCCTCGCGGATCTGACATCTCCATTTCCGCGGCTTTTAATCGCGCATGGCACGAGACGGGGGATTCACGCCGCCACTAACGAGAGAAACGCCTAACGGGGGAATTACGCGCGCGCGATGCGTGCTGCCGATTGCGAGGATAATTAAAAAAAAAAAAAAAAAAAAAAAAAAAAAGAGAAAAAGAAAAGAAAAAGGAAAAGAAAGAAAGAACGAAAGGAGAGCGGTAATTTAGTCGCTCTTGGCGGATAAATACGGTACCTGCGCGCGGATGCGGCTCGTTCGGCTCGCTTACGTTCGGAAAATGGAGCACGGTCGTGCGAGTGTGCGGGATTAAGCTTCATCGTTCGCAGTGGCGAGGAGATTTATACCCGGCACGGGGTTAAGGTAACAACTACTCCGTAGGCGTCCGTCCTAATTCTGAATATAATTGCTTCTCTCTCGGCCATTTAACGCGGACGATCAGCGTGTCTTCCGCCGCGGCGAGAAACATGGAGACAATGTGTTTTTCATCGCGCGGGCGGATCGATGCCGGTGATCTCTTTTAATTATCCTCTGGCTCTTTGAAGAGACCGCCGTGAGAAACGGTGGAATACGCGCGATCTTGATGGCGATGTAAAACGCCTGAAGCTCCTGAGAAAGCTGCTGCTTCCTCGCGATTTAAGGATCCCGCAACGAGGAGGGGCAATTTATTTATTTATTTATGAAACGTTGATGCTCACGCTTTGCCGGAGCATCTGTGACATTGCTTTTCAGTCACAGTTCCTGAAAAAGATGGGAGAGAAATCTCAAGTGGATTTCAGATAACGTGTCATTTCCATTGAAATTCTTTACGTTCGGTTCACTCCATTATATCTTACTTAAATGTCCGCGTAAAGAGAGATGTAATTAATCGTAATTGTTTTATCTTTCTGTTCCAGGTAAGCGACAGAGGAAATTCTTTTAGGAACTTTCATAGTGAGTAATTTTTGTCCTCGTAGTTGCCGAAGATTTCCAACCGACACGGATTAAATATCGTAAATATCGCATGTTCTGCGAGACGATGCGAGAGTGTGGATCGCGCTTAACATCGTCGCCGCATGGGTCCTTTGTAATCCCCGCACGACGGTTTAATTTCGAATTTGGCACCGTTTCAGTAGCACTTGGCCGCCGCCGCGTATGCGGACAAGCCTTTGTGACTCAATTCGCTGCCACAATGTATGAATATCCAGACTTCAAGTCCGCTGACGACTCATCGGTGCATCGTGCATTGCCAGAAAATCTCCAACACGTATCGTATCTGTATTAATCTTAATCAGATCGCGGGCAGGCATGGCTGAATGGGCTCGGTGAGATTCTGATCTGCGGTATCCAAGCTACGATCCGGATGCGGATGCGGATGTGCCGTTCATTAAGATACAACAATTCGCGATCACAGTAGCGCGGGGAGTGATAATAATTATGATAAATTTTACGTGAAAATTTTACCGAAAGGGACTAAAGTACGGCCGACACGTGTTTAACGTGTCTGAATCAGATATGAGGAGGATCTCAGAAGGATCATCGGGAGACGATAAAGCGTAATTTAATTCTCCAACTCGGATTAACCGGGACGGACTTTCCGTCATCAATCCCATTTTTATCTGTCGCATTTCCCTCGTGCGAGCTTGCAAAAACTCTCGCAGCCGTATTTCATTAAAACGCACTTCTCTCGGCTCGCGCAGCTGTTTTCCAGCGCTCTCTCTCTCTCTCTCTCTCTCTCTGTCTCTCTCGCGCGCGCGACTTTTAATACCGACTGGTTGTTTATCTCGGACCAAATGTGCGTCCGTGCACTTTCGGCTTTCCTTTTCTTTCTTTTTTTTTTCTTTTTTTCTTTTTTCGTTTTTCTTTTTCTCGTCGCTTCCACGCTCATAACAAGCTCAACGAAACGGGAGAGAGCACGGGGGGGGGAGAGGTTATCTTCCCCATGCTTTTTCGCCTTTACTCGTCACGACGACCCGCGCATTTCAATATTTCCATCCGGAGCAACGTCGCTCTCTCCCCCTCTCTCTCTCTCTCTCTCTCTCTCTCTCTCTCTTTCTCTCTGTATAACTTTCGAGGATCGTCGCGTATGCACGCGCACTTTTCCCACCGCACTTGAACTCCCATTCCGCGCGTGCCACTCTACGATTTCCGCGCGGGCACTTTCTTTGATCGTCCCCGAAGGCGAAGCCCGATTTTCATTTCGTGGCTCACGTATCGACTGCTCGACTGGGAGCCTCGTCTGGTTCGTTGCACCGGCGAAATTAAAGATACATAAATTATGCGAAAGAGGTAGGAGGGAAAGGGGACGGGGGAGGAGACACGTCTGGTCCTGGGATAATTCACATTGGGCACGCTAACCGTTAGGCGACTTTAAGATGAATTATTCCAATGGACGGCCGCGCGGCGAATTATTAAATTAAAAAGTTATTCGCCGAACGCGAAACGTGAGGCGAGCACGGGCGATATGGGCGCCGGGCGAAATCGAGCTGAGATAACGGTGGAATGTACAATCGCTATTATCTCAAAGTGATTCCGACGTGAACGGCTAAGCACGATTAGTTGGCCCAATTCCGCGATGCAGCGGTGATAATTTGAACGATCGGAATTTAATTCCGCCACCGGATGACGCAGCCCCCAATTTCGTGCGTAAACTGACGGCGATAATAATTTTGATAAATTATTATCGCAAAATTAATCCACCTGCCCGCCGCGTTGTAAATTGCAAACGCAAACACACGCGATCAATTATATTAGCAACTAATTAATCTTGAACTGTATGCGTGCGTTTCACGAAGCGGCGTAATTAAATACGCCGGCCAATGGGCGGGAATTGAAGCTCAATAATTCCGCAATTGTCCATTAATCCGGACGACATCTCGAAAAAAGGAACGTAATATCGTACGTCCACAATGGCTGGACGGAGCAAGGCAGAGACGAGAGAGAGAGAGAGAGAGACTCGTGGGTAAAACATCAAATGTTTGATTATCGATGACGTTTAATTCGTGATGGCGTTCTTCTCGCCGATTCGAACCGCGATAATCTAATCCCGGTAATCCAGCCCGGATCGTAAATCTTTCTGAAACGCTTGCGATCCCAGCGTTGTCGTCGGCTCATTCGTCGGCGCGATCCGAAAATTAACGCGATATCGAGGGCGGCGTTATTCATCGCGTCGCGGCAGGCTAATAATAAAGGATCCCGGCGCGATAAAGTACAAATTTGCAGGCGCGTTTCGATTACGTCGCGAGACGTAAGTACACGCCGGGCGGATACGCCGGCGTGATGTATCATCGGACGACGCGACGTCGGAACATCTATCACGACACGGATCCGCGGGAGAGGCAACACAGGCCAGGGAGATCTTCGGGAGATTATCGAGCGACGCTATTGTCCGCGTTCGTAATGATGGCCGAGCGAAATTGGTCGCAGCGGCAGCGATATATTTTGTCGTCCCGGCCTGCGGCAACGCACGGCACGCACAGTCGTATCGCATCGTATCGTGAGGTAAGTAAGCCCGGAGGTCGGCGTATTTTTAAGCAGCTTTCATTTATCACGCTACCGTAAGCAGGCCGCACGCTGCCCGCGATTCAATTTGAAACACGACGCGTGTTATGGATCGATCGACATGTCGGCCGGTTCATTTCGCCTCGCGCTCGGCCCCCGGCCAACAATGGTCGTGATCGAGGGGGACCATGTATTCGATTAGTATTGCGATTGATATGGGGGAAGCAGCACGTTCCTGGCCCCCGGTGGCAGGCGGAGAAATTTATTCCGCCTTGGGGATATTTCCTTAGGGATCGAAAGCCGCATTCGAAGAGGCGTTTTTCGCCGAGATAAGCCCCATGCAGATACAATCGATGATAAATACGGTGCAACGTGTACGTGCGACGTTATCGTACGATTTAATTCGAGGGACCTGTGCCGCTCTGCACGAGAGCCAGCGAATGTGATATTCGGCATAGCGCATCTCAGTGTCTCAGCTTTTTGCTCTAATGGGGACGAAGAAACGAGAACCTTGAGGTGCATCACTCTGCGGGATGGAATTCGCGAAAGACATCCGCGACATCCGCGAGATTCAAGGTAAGAAGGGCCAGAGAAGATCAGGAGAAGAGCATGGAGAGATCGTAAACAGAATGGATGATAAGCGACGCGCAAAAATCGCAGGAAATGAAAAACCAGATATCCCCAAACCTCCTGGATGGTCTCCAGAATGTTGCTGCGAAAATTGGACATCAACATCGCGGGAGAACAGACTCACCGTATAAAATAGGGCACACGGAGCTGCAAGAAGACGAAGAAGAAGAAGGAAGAACTTGCGTGAGACCCATAATGAGTCATGTCATTGAAACAGAAGCGGAAACAAGTGCCAATCATTACCAAACGCCTATTAAGAACAACGGAGATGAGGACCTTAAGCAGCATCACTGACAACACTCTACGGGATGGAATTCGTGAAAGACATCCGCGACATCCGCGAGATTCAAAGTGTCGCAAGACGGGCCAGAGAAGAGCATGGAGAGATCGTAAACAGAATGGATGATAAGCGACGTGCAAAAATCGCAGGAAATGAAAAACCAGACATCCCCAAACCTCCTGGATGGTCTCCAGAATGTTGCTGCGAAAATTGGACATCAACATCGCGGGAGAACAGACTCACCGTATAAAATAGAGCACACGGAGCTGCAAGAAGACGAAGAAGAAGAAGGAAGAACTTGCGTGAGACCCATAATGACTCATGTCATTGAAACAGGAACGGAGATGAGGACCTTAAGCAGCATCACTGGCAACACTTTGCGATACAGAGAATCACCTAAACCTGTCCTACAAAACGTTGCAAGACGCGAAAGTTGGACCTCAATATCACGTAAAATACAGGACGTAGCGCTATAAGGAGACAAAGACGAGGACAAGGATTCCGGATGCTGTAGTGTTACATCGAAGTCGCGTCCTACGAGGCGTCCTTCCGTTTCCAACACGCGTATTGCGAAACGTACTTATGCTAGCAGCTGGCGCCTGCCTCCACCCGAGAGTTCGTTCAACAATTCTTGACGTCGCCGGCACGCCACATGCCGTGTCGCTCGCTCGCTCGTGAAGTCACTGGCTCGTGTTAATAATCCACGGAAGCATGCGCTATCGCCAAAGCGAATTCCGTATACGCTAATTTAAATATCAAACCATGCGAGGCCGCGTCGTTAATAATAACGGCTGCTGCTTGCCCGTGCGCGCATATGCTCTACTTTCTCCCCCTGTCTTTCTCTCTCTCTCTCTTTCTCTCTCTCTCTCTTTCTCGCATTTACATAACTGTATCCTTCTTTCCCTTTTTCCGCGGTTATCCGCCCCCGCCTCTTGCGGGGCAAGCCAACGATAACAGATAACGCTTCGGTTTATCGGCGAGCCCTCGCCGAAAAGCGCGCGGATTGCCATGGCCGCGATGAAATTTTCATTGCTTTGCGCGCGTTGACGCTAATCCACACGAAAATGCCCGCCACTAAATCCATGCCACTCGGATAAATGATAAATTCGGCGGAATAATTCGATTTTTACGAGGGGGAAACATGCGCATGCGCGGATGTGCGAGGCAAAGAAGCTAGGAATACTATCCAGTTTTCGAAGCGCAGCGCGCGCGAGAATTGCAGAGATCTGAATGCGACTTGATCTTCCCCGAAGATAAACAGGATAAAAAGGAAAACAAGTGTCGCAACATTGAAGGCACTCTCTCTCTCATTACAGTCTTTCATCCTCCACGTCGGCCGGAAATGGCTTCTCGTCATTTTCTCAAATCACAAGTCCGCATCTCGTTGTTGATAAGTCCGCGGATGCTGCCGGGATGTTCTTATCAAAGCACGTCGAGCACGGGAGCAGGGAATCGAGGCTGCGGAACGAAGCACGCGCATGGCAATCTTAATAATAAGCCGGCCATTCTTATACGCAAGTGTCGCGATTGAGATCTCACGGAGATGACTGTAATCCTTCGGATGTGCGAGAACTCGTCTCGTCGTATTCTCAATCTGCCCGTCACTCTGGCAAGCTCATTAACATCGCGCGACATTATCGGCGCGTCGGGATAAATACTCGATTATCGATTATCGATTACCGTTATTTCACTCGAAATAACGTTTCATCGCGGATCTTTTTCCGAACGCGGGAGGACCGTCCGCGCGTTCCGCAGCGTTTTTCCTCCTTTGCGCTCTATTTCAACAGATACACAAGTATGCTGTCGCGAGAATAGAAAGGGAGAGAGAAAGAGAGAGAGAGAGAGAGAGAGAGAGAGAGAGAAGGGAGAAGGCGCGCTTTTTCCGGATGACCATCGCGGAGCGATCCGTCACGATTTGTTGGCACGATTCCAAAATTCGCGCCGAGCGCGAAAGCGTCGCGCAATTGCGATCCGATGTATCCCCGATTGTATTTCCGGTGTAATCGCGGTGCATCGCTCCCGACGAATTCATTAGTTCTCATTGGACTGTCGCGCGAGCGCAACACCTCCCTCTCTCTTCCTCTGTCGCGCGTCCGCTCTCTCTCTCTCTCTCTCTCTCTTTCTCTCTCTCTCTCTGCGCAGCGTGCATCACTGCGGCCGCATATTTAATGCGCATTAAGCGAATTTAGCAGCGTCGCGTTCACGTTACGGTCATCAGCCGTGAGCGCTATTAGAGACAAATCCCTTCGACATCCGGCAGTTGCGATGCATGCGGGATAAAGGGGAGAGGGAGAGGGAGAGGGAGAGCGCGCGATTCTTTCGGTATCGATGGGCGACGATCCGCGTGAATGTTTTTCGATCGCCATACGTTTTTCGTACGCGCGCGACGAGGCACAATATGGGAGAAATCTGGGAATCGGCGGATATCAATTTGCGCGGAATTACAGTCGCGCGACGCGCCTCGCCTCGAAATGATGACCCCGCGGCTGATCTGCGCGCACTGGCATGCGAGCGTGATAGCATTAATTAACGTCTAATCGCGGATCCGATAAATAGAATAGTATCCGCGCGAAATATCGTGTCGGTGCATGCGCTCCACTGCTAGCTTATGCTAGCGATAATGCATGTAGGGGTCCGAATTCGAGTTTCGGCCGAGTTTTGGATTATCGAAGCGACATCGAATGATGGGTCAGCTGGAGTCGCAAATCTTCCGGAGTGAATTCTTTCCAGGCTGGAAGTCGCGGCTGGAAGATCGACAATAAGATCGAGTCAGTCGGGGAGTCCAGATGAACCTGCGCCGAGTCGACTTATGCGCACGCATAAAACCGCTAAATTTCGATTGCGTAACGCGTACACGCGGCGGCGCGATTGAAGTCGATCGAGGTACGTTCTACTTTCGATTTTCACTTCGGCAGCGGCAAAATTAATAACCCACCTCGTTTAATACCTCCGCAATATTCCCGCGCACGAAGATCGCGGTCTTCTTCTCAAATTTATCTCCTCTAACGTCGTTAGTCACGGCGTCACTTTTCATTCCGCTTTCATTCGATCCACTTTCTCTTCCCGCGACCGGAAATTGATAGCGTGCGTCGAGCAGCTGGACCTTGCTCTGCATTCTGCATTCTCGTCATTTTTGTCCTGAATCGGGGACATTCCGGCCGCTCACGCTGAAACTTGCGCCAGTCTCTTGTGCTGGCTATTTAAAAAAAAAAAATATATATATATATATATATATATATATATATATATATTATCTTCAAAACTGGCGAGATGACTTTTGCACGATCGCTAGCTTAAAGCTGACGTAATCCGTCTCAAACCCCTGGGAATTTATTGGTCACCCTCCTTCTCGCAACGTTTCCTTCAACGTTGTTAATTCCCCGCATGTGTACGTAAAGCGCTCCAGAGGGAATGAATCGAGCGATATCTCGAGGGAAGAAACACGCACATGCGAGCGAAACGACTTTCGTCGTTTCGGTTTCTCTCCGCCTCTCGATTAATCTCGTTTTTTTTTTTTTTTTTTTTTTTTCCCCATCAGGAAAACCGCCGCTATCGATATCCGCGCGAGATACACGCGACGCAGCCGCCGCCCGTGGAAAAGGAACGAACGCGTTCTCGAGATATCGCGTCATGGCTCGATATTCAAGCACGACGGCGCGGATCTCTTCGCGGTTTTATCTGATGAAACTGCGCGACATCTCGTCGTCGGTCCTCGCGTCGCCGGATGAAAGTCTCGCTCGAACGAGAAGCTGGGCAAAAGGAAGGCGAAAGGCGCGATTAATCTTGGCCGTACGGAAATCCTGATCACGTGATGCTAATTAATTTAATATGCTATCGATATCGCGAGCGGTCCGGTATATTTATAATCAATCGCGATTCCAATGCTCTCGATGCTCGTTTCGGAAATGATGACGGCGGCTGTTTTCGACGCGCGTGATTCCTCGTCGCTTCCCAGAGCGCAGCATCACTAGTGTATTCAGCATCAAAGGCAGATTCGTCATTTCAAAGCTGAAACAGATCTCGAGAGACGTGCAAGTAGATTTATTTCTCGTCGCGTGTTAGCTGAATTGAATCTGATCTGCGATCGTTAAATCAGGAGCGATCGCGAGCCGAAAATAATGCCCGGTCCTTGTCGGATATCCGAAAGGTAAACACGCGAGAAGGAACTTTGTTTTTGATCTCGCGGTTCAACGAGCATCGATATTTCCAAACGTTTCTCTCGTTTCAAACGAGGCAGCTTTCCTCGTCGATTCCTGCCGGAAAGCTCTTTTATCTTGGCGATCATTCGGCGGAGAATTGCCGAATTGGAAAAGCGAGGCTGATCTCTCGCGATGATCGTCGCTAATAACGTCGCCATATGGCTTCGCGCGTGTGGTCGGGATGGACGAGATGGACGGGCACCGGATGCTGGAGGATTGTGGAGGCGAACGACAACCGATCTCTTCGTTCCCGAAGAGTTACGCATCCGGCTTGGTCGCATCACGCGCGACCAGCACGGCCGGTTATTAATCGGGCGAATAATTAAACGCTGTTAAACGCCATTATTCTAACACAACGTTGACAACGTAATGCGCGCGTATTATTATCAATCGGGGTCGGTGATTAGGCGAGCGCGTGTAACGAGGCGTTACGCAATGCGGACGACGATAAAAAGCCACGGATCAAATAATTGGACGCGCTCGGATAATCATTGCTCGCGCTATCGATGCGCCCGCTCGATAAGTATCTCTAATTACTGTTGAATAATAGTCGCGCTCTAATGATGGAGACGTGCTCGCTGCGCGAGCGTCTTAATTAGGCGTGTTACGCAAGCAACATGCCGGATCGTATGCTAATCCGGAGCATTCGCCATTACGTCTTTCTCCCGGGTTTGCTTTTCTCCTCTTTTACTCTCAAACAGAACTCGCCATTAGATACATTGATCTAGACGGCACCAACCTGCTACGTAAGCATCGAACAATTCAATTAATTCGCGATGTCATTATGAATTGTCCGATACACGCGAAAGGATATAAATTATATCCTCTTAAATGAGGATCGTCGTTATGTATCGGCATCCTCGTATATCGCTGGTGTTTCCGTGCACCAATATTTCTCTCTCTTTTACATCATATATGTATAAGTAAATGCATGCATATATATATATATACGCATCCAACTTTTCAAACATAATTCCGCGCAAGAAAGAAGCGTGTTGCACAGGCAGTGTTAAAAAGTGATAAGTAATTATTTAATTATATATGATAATTAAATTGAATTCCGTTTGTTCGAAAATACCACGAAAAGAACACGGAGAATTAAGGCAACACTAAATTAGAATCCTTCATTACAATTCCCCTTATAATTCCCTCGGCAGTAATATCTTCGGAAAGCGTAATTTGTGAAATTATGATCCTTATTAACGTCCCGACAGCCCGCTCACGTGAGATGTCCGATCAATTTAATCCCACTTATAACGCGCAACAGAAGCGGCGCGTTTGTTTACCCACAAACACACGCGCACAGCTACCGCGAGATAGCATCTCGCTGTTCCCCGCCAAGTATTCCGGACTAATCGTTCCCAGTGATATCGATGATGGCTAATCGGCGCCGTCCAAGCGGATAATTTATCGCGCTTCCCCTCGCATCGCGGCGAAACCGAAATTTCATCCCGCGCGCATGCGCGCGCACGCTATCCCGCCGTGGCGGGGCCCGCTTCTCCGGGCCCCTAAGTGCTTGATTTATGTACCGCGGCCGCGCGGAGCGCCTCGGACCATGAATCAAACGAACGGAACCGGCGGTTTAAACGCGCGCGCGCGCGCGCAATGCTGTTTGTTTGTTTTACGCGCGTGCATCCATTTCGCGCGCGAATTAAAAGGCGATCGTCCCCGGCCCCCYCCCCCCCCCCCCCCTCCCCGGCATGCGCGCTGCTCGAGATGCGTCCTCGTTCGTCTCTCTGTCTATCGGCAAGAAGTGCCGTTAGTGCCGTACACAGATTCAGATCATGGTCGAATCCGCGGAGGAGCACTCGGCCAGAGTTCCGATCACCGTCCGTCCCTGTAATTAAGGCCGGATGCGTCTTGTTGCAGTTTAAATCGCGATGCTGTAAATCGTCTGGCCGATGCCTGCGAGATGCGTTTCTGCGTCCGAGCGGTATCCGCGAGATGATGAATCCCTTCCGTCTCGGTCTCGCGAGATAAAAGCGAATCGAATTCGAGGTAATGCTGGTCCCATGTTGTCGTCGCGTTTCTTCGTTCTGATAAATCTCGTCTAGTCGCCGCTAAGTGAATAATAATTGCACTCGCGCTTGGATCTCGATCTCGATGTTTTGCTCGCGGGAGAACCACGTTTTAGTCGTTTTAGTCGAATGTTTTCAGGAGTCACTGCAGTCTCGGATCTTTCATTGCACCGTTTGTTCGAAACTATCGATGTGTTCGGACTTTTGGCGGCGTTTTCAATCGGCGCCGCCGCCTTTGAAGTCGGAATCGTTAGATATTGGAAAGCGATAAGGCGGGCTATCTTCCAATTCGGGTGAGTTTAATGGCTTTGCCAAATATGGTCATCACAATCATAGCAATGATGACACGTCGCGGCTTTTCAACCAAGGACGGTTGGCCATTGTAACATGTAAACAGTAACATATAAAAGGCAAATAGTAGCTTGTCCTAACGCAGTTTTAACTTCAATTCAATTCAGTTGAGTTCAGTTCTAGTGCTCAATTCTAATTCAACTCGGCTCTTCTTTTGGCAAGGACCTAACGATAAAGTATTGCTTGTATCGATTGCAATGATAAATGAACAGGAGCTCAACATCAGATATTTAATTTTCGTTCAAATCCACCTCCGGCAATTCTTAGTCTCCAACCGATGTTCTTTCTATCACGTTACGTGCCAATGCTTGGCAATCAGCGTTTCTTAGAGAGAGAGAGAGAGAGAGAGAGAGAGAGAGAGAGAGAGAGAGAGAGAGAGAGAGAGAGAGAGAGAGAGACATTGACGACACTTGGCTTTTTATCTACAAATGCATGGATAACGAACGTATTGAGAGCCTCCCAGATGGATCTATTTTAAATCACTTGTCAGAGGATACCGGGCTCAAAGCAGAGAGTCAGAAAGGACACGCTGCTGAGATATTTTTATCAGAGATAAAATCAAACTATCAATCAATCATTGAATACTTTGCTTTCTCTCTCCGTCTCTCTCGATCGATCGTAATGCTAGTAGACGTAGCATCATGCCATTCGAGAACGGCACATTAATTTTCATACTGCGTGCTCGAATTGCACGTGACGTTAAATCATAGTTTACGCGTTTAGATTAGATTATCGGAAACATTTGCGTAATGGAATACACGTGGTTAGCGAGATCTAAGGATTCTGGACCAATATCAACACACTCGCCATATAAATAAATAATTCTAACCTATTTTATATTTCAACGTCAATTAATTAATTGTCGATTTAAATCACGAATAACTAATATAATCTTCTAGTATTCATAATTTAATTTTTTTAATAGTTTAATCGCAATTGCTCTGAATCAAAAACACTACGATTTACTGTCAGTTATATCAGTAACTTTAACCAATTCGAGTATCATGTTCTAACTGTATAACAAAATTATTTAAATTTTACCATTAAAAGGGAACACTACGTTTACTACTGAGTTTCATACTAAATTTTTCTAATAAAAGTTAAATTATCATTCGGTAACTCGACAATTCCGAATAATATATTAAACGTCAAGGTTGAGGTTAACTAGATTCAAATTCATTGGACATAATCATTCATATTGCTATCATAATCATCTCAGAGTGTCTCAACCCGTGTCTCACATCTATTTCCACGACCATTGCTGCTACTCTCCGCGTGCGATACCCAAATTCCCCGACCCTCCCCTGATCTCCGCGTCGAGAAACCGTGCTCGGAACGTCACCGCGGAGGAAAGCGATGATTTAGCGCGGCCGCTTCGACGGTTCCTGCATTCGTTCCGCGATGCGGTGGAAAAACGCGGGCGTTTTCGCAGTGTCGGGCAGTGTCGCGCTAACCAGCCGCGTGAGAGCGACGCGACGGAAGGGTGGGAGGGAGGGAGAGTCATTTTCGCGCGTCTTCGTGACGCAGGGCGGCTGCCGGCGAAAAATGGAAAACGCATGGAAAACGCTGCCCTGCCCCCTCTCACCTTCCTTAGCGGCATCGCGCGTTGCGCGGCTGCAGGCGGCGCGCGATCGTAAATCGTCGCGCGCTGGATACCGCGGCCCGACCGCAATCGGATGCCGGTTTAAAGTGGAGAGATACCTTGTTGTTGTCCCGCTACTATGTTACCGGTGAGACTTAAGTGACAGGTGCCCCTTAATCTCGCTGACGATTGAATTTCCCATCTCCTTGTTGCTTGTAATAGCGGGGATTGCACGTTTGACTATATTAGAAGGAAAAATTTTGAGATATTTACAGTTTATCGTGAAGATCGTAATAAAGTTGGAGGATTTTTCGGGTTATTAAAACTACTTTTGACTTGGTTTGATGGTTTGAAAATATTAAGAAAGGAAGGAGGAATGTTAATTCGGGAAGCTAATTATTATATTTATTATATTTGTACCATTATATTGATTGTTTTTGTGTTATTATTTTGATCTATCATACTATTGTATAAATTATTCAATATTAATTATATCTGTTTTAATAAGCTCAAGAGGTTTTGTAATTTTAATAACTGGATGGCGATCTAATTCTGCATTTTCTTTAATCGGCTCGATTCGATTTATTGCCCAATCGATTTCACATGAAGTGAGTTTTATATTAATTAACCTTTTCTTTAATAATTTTGAGTAAGAGTTACTCATTCACGCGTATGAAAATGATATATATGAAATATTGTAATTTTAATATCTATATTTTTTTGTTTCTTTATTCGAATTTTGGCAGACGGAAATCGAAGATCTACAGATTTAGTTGAACTTGGACAGTCCGACAGTTGGTTTCTGAGGTCGATTGAATATCTTGCTTGAATATTTCTTTCTTTCTTCCAGCCAAGAGCTGTTTGGAGTATCGTTTGTCCATTGACGCGCGTATCGCAGCTCTGCGATAAAGAAGGAATTAGAGAATGCAGCGGAAGCTGCGCAACAAAGTGCGATAAAATCAAAAAAACTCCAACTCTACAGTAATAGAAATATCGAAAGTGAGATAAATCAGAGTAGTAGAGCCGACATATAAATCACCGCGCAAAGGAGATCAACATTCGCTAGAGAAATTGTTTCCCATTGGTCACGCGGTAGAGGTAAAGGGATCATTTCTCACGGATCAATAGCGTTTTCGTAGAAATGTCACGTATTTCCTTGCCGATTTGTCAGTCGCTCGAGTCCCGATCGATCGTTCCATCGCAGATTCATTCCGACCGTTCGTAAATCGCGTCCAATGGTCGCCGATGATTTCGCCGGGGAGGAGAGGGGGAAGATGACCTTTTTCATCTCGCGCCGTTATCGTACGCGCGTCGCGATCGATTAATCTTCCGTAGGAAGGCAGAAACCGCGCGTGCAGATGGCGAAATTAATATCCGACGAATGGTAGGTGCCGCTCGCGCGCGATCGGCGCTTCCGTATGTAATTTATTCCGAGTTGGACGTCGCCGGGACGAGACAGTTACCAGCAGATACCCGTATCTGCGATATGACGTTTATGGAGGCGACGCTCCCCGCAAAAGACGTGTTCATCTCGCTCGTCTCAACAGGGCGAGTGGCCCCGCGCTGATGTTGGCGTTGCGCGATAGCGAAATGGGAAAAGAGGATTCCGGCGCTGTTCAAGGAATGCGTGCAGGCATATGTCTGGATGTACATAAATTCAGTGGAGATGGACGATATCGTGGCGGGGCAGGCGCTGTCATTAGTTATCTCCGGATGGCGTTGCTACAGTTTCGAGAGCAGATCCCAGGGAGATGGACGATAGCGGCCGTTCGCCGTCGTCGTCGCGTCGTGATCGTTTTCTGATGTTCCTAATGAAACGCGCGACATGACAGAGAGCCGTACGCGCATCCAAACAAAACCCGTTCCCGCTGCGTAACGCACACGCACACTGCTGGATACCTGCTCGCTTCTCGCCTGCTCGCGTCGCGGAAACGGGCCGAGGCCGCGGATAAAACTTCCATACGCGTCACGTAAGCACGTCGTAACGCATAGCGATACGCTATAACGATTCATCGCGAGTCGGATGCTGGGTCCGCGCCGGCTGTCGAGCCGTGCGAGGAGAGCGAGCTCCTCAGCGAGGAGCCCGCGTCTCTTCTCTTCGTCTCGCCCGCGAGAGTGAGCCCGGGACCGCAGGGGCCACGTTATTAGTAAATAAAGACGCGAGGAAATTCTATTTGTGGGCAAACACGCCGTGCCGGCCGCGCTGTGTGCAGAACCCTCGACCGCGACCACTCCGGCTCCTATCCGAGTAATGCACTCGAGGCGCGGGCCTCTGTGCGCTTTCTCGGCTCCTTTATGCGCCGCGCCGATTTCCAGGGATAAGACCGCGGCGGGAAGAGGGATCGAGAGAGAGAGAGAGAGAGAGAGAGAGAGAGAGAGAGAGAGAGAGAGATGGATCGGTTCTCGCTCTGCTCGTCGTTACGCGAACGACGTAAACGTTTTCGTGAGGGCCCTCGACCGAACGCTTCCGATGCTCCTCTCCGCGTCTGGCTAGTTCCTGGGACGAACCACTTTCGCGTCCGACCGAGCCGGCGCTTCTCGCTCGATCGACCCGAGTGTTTGCGAGCGCAACGGTAATTAGCGGATAAACAGACCGTTGAGAATGACGAATGAAAGACGAAATTAATAAGGAAGAGCTGGGAGGAGGTAACTCTTCTCGTCGGAATTTTCGGGATGATCGAATTTCTGCGAACGCAGAAGGAGTAATCAGTAGGTGCACTCACTAGCTAATTTCTTGCTTCCCTTTCGTCAGTCTCGAAGGAGTCATTGTCAAATGTCTAGCGATCCTTTCGCGATCTCTGATCGCTGGCGAGACATCGTACGAATCGGTGGAGTAATAACATAATCTTCAAAGACAGACGTGATAAGGCCTGTGATAAGGGGCATTCTCTTGACGTTCCAGCGAAGAAAGGACGCCTCTGAAATAATTGCAGATCGAGAGGGTCCCGGGGTTATCTGTCCGTGTCCTCAAAAATGTGGAAACGGACAATCGCAGCCGCACGTATCGCCACATGTGCGACTACTGTCGAAAGAGAAACTGTGTCTGCATTTGGACGATGGCGCGAAGGAGAGTTTCTTTCACTGGCGAAAGGAACTTTGCGGGGGAGAAGGCAGGGAATTAACTTGCGAATTTTAATTGCAATCATTGACATTATTCGATAACCCTGATAAACCTCGTCAAAAGCACGGTAACGAGATACGGGATTCGGGAGACGATTTAAAACAAAGTGATTAACCGCCGTTTCTCTTACGGCGTTGCGCGATAACGCTCTCGAATCTTCAAATGCGTCTGAAGCAAGACGCATGCGCTCAGACGTGAACCACATTTGATATCCTGTTGAGCGAAATCTGACTCTCTCTTCGTTGTAGCGTAATCCCGTTATCGGCCGCGTATCGCTAAGGCACAATGCTAATTCCAAGGCTCCATTCTTCAGCGTCGTTTGCCGCGCAAAAATCTCAACCTCTCGCGGCCGAGTAACGAGACGAATAAAGCGCTCGTTAATACGTGTCTTCGGCACTTGGTTATCTTAAACGGTGCCAGACGCGTCGAGCCGACTGCGAGCCGGCGATAAATTCTCCCGCGGTTTTAATTTGCCAGTGAATTCTCGCCGGGGGAGGGAACGGGGAGGATAAAAAGCGAGGAGGTCACCCTCGCACCCAGCAGGGGCACGGGGGGAGCACCCGGGTATTAAAACGGTCCGGGCACACATATAGCCGCGGTAAATTATATCGTCCTCGCGAGGGAATGCACGGCGCGGCGGCTTTTGCTTTTGTAAAAAGTATGTCGAGAGCGAAACTTTCGGATAGAAACGTATAGCCACTTGAGATTACTTTTCCTCTTTGCCGGGGCTGCGTGTCGCACCCAGGGAAACATGTATCCCTGTGACAAATCGCTTTTTTATACGCGAGGAGGCTAGATTCAAGCAGGTCTATCCTGCGTGCGCCGTTGATCCAATTTCCAATTTGGAAATTGGACACTCGCGCGCAGTGCTAAATTAATTAATTTGAAAATTGGCGTTACCGCGTAATGTCGCCAGAAGAAGAAGAACGAATCGCGACGGAAATCTAAACAAGAGAGAGAGAGAGAGAGAGAGAGAGAGATGCGGTATCGAGAGAGCATTAATCGAGATCTCGCGAGTCCGCGGATGTCTGCAAATAAGTGCAGCAAAGTTGCTGCCAGTTATCGATCATCCCGTGATTAAAGTTTCTCTCGGCGACTCTCTCGAACGTGCGAATTTAATTAAGAAACTTTTTCAAAACTCTAAAGCTTGCTTTATTATTTATTCGATGACAAGGGGCGGGCCGAGGAGCGCGATGGAGATTTTCAATCTTCTACGCGATCGAGTCTACGCGATTTCGAGTGCAGGGGTCGGGGGTCGCTCCCCCGGCCTTTGTCGGGTGGCCTCAAGAAGGCGCGCCGGTTTTAATGAAAGTCCCCGTATCGAACGGGGATGCCGAACCTGCCGGACGAAACGACGAGATGAGCCGTAAACCCATAATAATGATGACGAAGAGTGGATCTCTCTCTTTCTCTCTCGCATTGTCCGGTACCTTTCTCGCTCCGTTGCCGCGCCGGATTGTCAATATTCCCGTTTATTACCGTCGATCGGCCCGCTTTATCGTGCAGCCTCCAGAAGAGGCTTTGCTCTTTTCGCGATGAGGAAAGGCAGGTAGGTCCCCGCGCGCGGGATGCGCGGGGGGAGGGCGCGGGGATTCGAGACGGCGATTTCTGATAATCCGCGATTGCTTGTCCTCCAAATGGCTGCTCGAGGAGCTTCATCCTCTTCTAGGATTTCTGTGAAACTCGTCAAATAACAAAAATCACGGGACAATCCGTGACGGGCGGCGCCGTTAACGTTCGCATCGAAGCGAAGCACGAAGCTGCTCGCTGTCGCGGCGAAATTAGCTGAGATTTCGAGATTCACGGTCGGCGAATTCGACGCAGACGAGCCGTTAGCGTTTATCTGTTGGCACGAGCCTGGCCTCGATTACGCGTAATCGCGAAACGCCAGTCGCCCGATCGTTAATCCTGCGATCTGTCATTATCGGGAACAATTGCCCGCGCATCTCGGGCGCGATTGTATATTCATGATCTTATAAATAATCCGCCCATTGTGCCGACCGCGTGCGTACGATGTTCCCAGGTCATTAGCAAAGCTAAACGTTTCGTGCGTCATCGTCATCGTCACGGGATTAATTAATAGAATGCGCGGGCACATGACGGACGTTAACGGATGGAGCCGGCATCATGGGAACGCGGCGGCGTCACGATTAACGTAAGTGGAGACAGCCGGGTTGCCGCGGTGACGTTCGCCTATCAAGCGACGTTATTTTTAGCCGCGCGAGCGATAGCGGCGCGCCGTGAAAATAACGCGTGTGCGTCGGTATTAACGTATGGTTCCCGTTAAGGAAGCGTCACACCCGTTACATTGCGGTACCCCGCCGCGTTTAGTGTCGTTGATATTCGCGAATATCAATCGCCGCGCGCACACGTCTTATCTCCCGGCAGTACGCGATATTCAGCTTGGCGGAATTTATCGTTCCGATTGGACAATAAATTTCCGCGCGGGATCGAGCGGAACGGCAGACGGCGCGGATTTTATTTTCGCCTAATGACACTCGGACGATTTAACGAGCTTGCCGCGTTACCGGATCGTTACCGGGATCGCGCCGCGGAAAATATCCGTAATGATGAAACGCAAGGAGCGCCCGCGCGCTCGTACATATTAATTGAAGGATAATGGTGCCCACCCCCCCCCTCCCTTCTACCCCCGCGCAATCTCCCCGGGGGAGATTCCGGATATTGCCGGAGCCAATGATTCGCGTATTTTGTGCGAACGCGCGTCGCTCATCTCCGCGATGAGAATTTCTGAAATTTCGCTAATCGCGAAATGACCGCCTCGAATGGAATGCCTCGAGCGAAAAATCGTTGAAATAAAATACTCGTCGCCCGTTGCGAGGGATCTCGTGTCGCGATGTCGTGTTCTGCACTGATATCTGGACGGCAAACGTCGGCCGGCCATCGTTGATCCGCAACGGCCGGGCATTCAGATCCATTTAATCGCGGCGTGTTCCATATACTTCCGCTTGTCCTCCTGTCCCCTCCTCCCCTCCCGCCAGCGTCACGGGGCAGATATTTTTGCCACATAATTCGTCGGTATTCGGACTCGTTTTTTGATCCCGAAAAAGCACAGCGGCGATAAAAATACAGCGATCCGGCGTGAATCATCCGAACGATGAAAAGCTCGTAAATCGCCGTAAACTACGAGCCTGGTTGTGTGCGTGTGCGTGTCTCTCTCTCTCTCTCTCTCTCTCTCTCTCTCTCTCTCTCTCTCTCTCTCTCTCTCGCTTTCTCCTTTTCTACCTTTCGACAATGCGCGCCGCGTGCAAATGCTTACAGCTCAATAAATCCGCCGGATGGAAACGTAAACGTAACGTTCGCGCGGACACGATTTAATTAACATTCCTGATGCGATGGAACGAGCAGGCAGCCGGATAACGCTTGTAGAGTTTGACTAGAAAAAACACGCGGAAAGGCGGAGGAGGAGGGAAGAAAATGCCGCCTCGCCTACGTCCGGACGCGGACGATCGGACCGGCGGGTCAAAGATCACCGTATATATGTATCTGTCGGCCGGCGATGCGCAGCCACTCGGATGTACGGCGGTTGTTAACAACATCTTGCACGGATTGTGCACGGCCGAGCGAGCAGCGTTTTCCGCGGACATTCGATTCCGCTCGCGCGAGACAAGCATTTTCCTTCCTTCCCCCCCCCCCTCAGGGGGAAACCCCGGCGCGGTCGCACTCAGTTCGCAAATGACGGAATGCAGAAATCCCAAAAACGCCGCCGAGTTAGATCGGCGCGCGGAGTTTAAGTTAAAAAATTGGATTCGAGCGCGAACAATGGCGTCCTCCCTCGGGAAGCTTGTCCTTGTGTTGTCCCGTGATCGCATCGGCGATCGAGACAGTACAGTCATCCTCGTCGAGGACGTCGAGAGTCTCTCCTCTCCTTCTCGAGTGAGTCCTTCGAAGATTCGCGCGCGCGCATTGTACGCATTGCCCTTTTGAATCCCACGACCCTCGCTCGCTGTACGCGTGCAGTCTGTAAATAATAACCGCGCGCGTTTTGCATACCGAGCGTTGGAGGATGATATTACAAACTCGCGGATGCGGGTCATTGCCGTTTCTCAAACGCGGCACGACGCGGTGAAAGGGAAGCCCCGAGGATTTCAACTTGGGCCAGCTTCCTTTCTCCTTGGGAAGAACAACGCGAGGGGAGGAGACCGGGACCGGATTGTCGCCGCTCAGACCTTTCCGACATTGTCGGCAACAATCGCGCGTCCTATAAAAAGGCGGAATTCATACGAATTTGCCGCGTGCGTTCGGCTTCCGTCTGAAACAACCTGAATCGGCGCACAAGCCGGCAGCCTACCTGGCGCTGTCTACCGCCATCCTCGCATAAATCTCGATTTCTCTCTCCCTCCCTCCGCTCTTGCCTCCCTCCCCCCCCCCCCCCTCTCTCTCTCTCTCTCTCTCTCTTTGTAGACACGCGGTATCGATCCTGCGGCTTGTGTGTGGCGCGCGCTTCAGCGTCAGCCCCGTATTGTTCCAGCGAATGCTGCGTGTAGCTGCGTGTGCACACACGCACCCACGTACGCATACACGTACGCATATACGTACGCACATGTACGTGCGACGTCTTTCCGAATTATGTAAGTTTGCGAGAGACGCGAGCGCGGCTCTCACGATACAGCGGCGGTTCGGTGCATTCCCTTTGTGCATTCCCTACCATTGCCTACTAATTGTTCCCGAAACAAAGTGCCTTTAATAAATAAGAGTCGCATTGCGTGAGGGAGCGCGCGTTGAACATCGTGGTTTGCCAATCAGCCTCGGCTGTCTGCGTCTGCTTTCCCGGCATTGCACCGTTTCGATATTCGCGGCGGCGATCTCGTCGCGATATGGCGAGTCTGTTAATCCATAGGCGATCGCGACGAAATTAATTACGTGATCATTGTCGAGATGAAGCCTCGGAACTTCAATTAAGATTACGATCGTCCCCGTCGTCGGACGGGGGAAACGGATCACTCGCGGAATAATTAATTCGCGGATTAATCGCCGCGCGAAGCAAAGGAGCGCCTCGCGGGAATCGTATCTGTTCGCACGATCGCGCTTCCGCTCGTCATTATTTCGCTCAATTCCCGTATCCGCGGCCTCCTCGAATTCCTGCGAGACATTTCGCGGAGATCCGCGAGAAAGTTGAATCGGCGCAACTCGCCGATCTGTGAATGCCCGCTTCTCGCGCGCGTCTCTCTCGCTCTCCTTCATTCCCCTCCTCTCTCTCTCTCTCTCTCTTTCCTTCTTAGATTTATCCGCGACGCTTCTCTCCGGATTCCCTGCGAAAATTCTCCGGGCTCGTTCCGAGCATGTCTCCATTCGCATCTCATCGAATCGATCCCACGCCGTTCGTCAGCGGCGAACGACGGCGATCCGCTGCTAACAAGCGCTACGACTTGTAAATTTAACGTAAGCCCCGACGTAAATTTAACGTCGCGTTTAACGTCACCAAGCTACCAGTTGCTTCGACTCGGCTTGTCGGCGATCCCTCCGATGAATTAACTTATTTACGTGCTTCCCGCGAGCCTCTCCGCATATTGTACGCGACGAGCGATGTTGCGAGCAATAATAACTGGAGATACGAGCCATCGAGCTAACGAGATGCGCGATGCTCCATCGCCGTTGAGCGCGATTTCCACGCAAGCACGCGGATAAATGCGGTTGATCAACGGACAAGTTACTAGCTAGTGTAGTATAGTGTAGCATAGTCGCAAATTCGACGGGCGAATTCGCGTTCCAATCACGCTTGGAGAATACCGCCCTGTCTCTCATCGCGCTTCGCGGATCCTTCGCAGCATCTTTCGCGCCAGATATCAGTCCGAAATTCCGAGAAAGCGGTAATCCGTCGTAAATTACAATACGCGCGTGTTGATGGTAATAAAGCGTTTCTAGCGGTCGCCGTTCGATGAAGGAAACCATCTCCCGGCGTGCTCAAGCGGAAGTTGCGGAAAAACTCGCCGTTTCACCCCGTTCTTACGTTTCATCCAAGTTCGATGCAGTCGCTGAATGCAGATTGATGGCTGTCCTCTCGACATTATCGTGAATCCGCACGAGAATCCCTTCCCCTCGTCGTTTCCTTCCCGCGAGTTTCTCGCGACGTTTCTTATTCAGGCAGGGAACACTCGGCGCTGCCATTGATGCTTTCTCGGAAGAGCTGGATGATCCAACTGGATCGGGGAAATACTTGGACGAAAGTCCAAGGAGAAGTCGGTTAGCCTCCTGCTAAGAGATTCGATGGACACGAATGTGATCTCGGACGCGCAGCGCGTTGAATCGATTTGCGGAGATTCGCCTGCAACGAAAGCAGAAGGAAGCCCGCGTTTGGAGAGAAATGTTCCCCTAATTCCGAATAATGTTTACGTCTGCCCCCGCAAGACATTTTGCTGAAGCGGGACGAACGTTGTCTGCCGAAAGAGAAGCGTCGAAGCTGCGTGGGATCGCTTTGTAATAAATATCTTCATGAATGTCGTTGTGCATTTGGTAATCGCAAGTGGCAAATTGCGCGACACGCAAACGCGCGTAAAGTCCTCATAATCCAAACGTAGGGCAATATTTGCTCGCCCTGTTTGTTCCCGCGGCTTCCGAAATAATGGTGATTTATTTGTCATTAAAGCGTCGTTGTCGTTATATCGTTTGCGTAAACGGATTTCCGAGTCTCCGCCAAGTCGTTTGCGTAGCGCGCCGGAGGCTGCGCGTGCACCAAACGCGATAATCCTCCATTAACGAATTGGCTAATGCGTGCAGCTTCAAAGCCGCACGCTCATACGCGGCATACAACAAATGTCCCCGCCGTTGCGAGGACCCCCCCGCTGTTTATATTACACTTCAGCGACAGATATTACGGCCCGGGGGTATTCCGGCGTCTGTTTTCGCGGCGGGAGGCGCCTCGCGCTCACCAAGTTCGACACGGCGCGTTATGGTCTATTTAGAGAGGCAAATTGTTTCCGCTCTGGCTGCCGCATGCGCATGCGCGCGACAAGGAAAGAAGCTACTCCGAAAAAGTATCAGAGCGCGAGCGGCGTCCAGCTTTCGGGCCGCGTAACCGACGACCGTTCCCCGCGGATGCTCCGCCGCCTTTTATGCGACTCGTTAACCCCGGAACGGCATCAGAAACGGCGCTGCAGCCAGTCGGCCGTGTTCTCAGGAAGCTTGTCCATCCGCGCTCCTCGGGATTCTTATCCGCTTAGATAACGAGGGATTTAACGGATCACGAATACCCCCCCCCCCCTCTCTCTCTCTCTCTCTCTCTCTCTGCTTTATCGCCGCGCGGATGTATGACCCGTCGCGGCCACGTTGGCTCGTGATGAAAATCGGCCGCGCGATTTACGTGATCAATCTGGCGAGATATCTGGCGGACGTTTAATGCGTTTCTCCGGGATTTCTGCAGCGCAATGATAAACGAGGAACAATGCCTGATTTGATATTTCTTTTTTTTTTCTTTCGTATTTCCTATATCACTGCGCTTAAATGTTCGCAGATTTGATCTGCTTTAATCTCGTTGTTCTCCGTAATTCTATCAATCTTGTGATTCTTCTTCTCTCTTATATTTATATCACGTCATCAAGACAGATAAGATTGTGACAAGTTTAAGTTCCCTTTATCCCTTATACGGGATAAAGGGAATAATAATTTATAGAATTCATAATTATTGCGCCCCGAGGAAGCCCATTTATTCCTTTATCTTTCATTTTCTTAATCATTGACGCACAATTGCGTTCATTATTCGACCTTTGACTTTATCTACATTAAATGGACTTTATACTTTGGATCTGTTGCTACTTTGAATTGACTTTGTGTAGGAATAATCGGAGATTAAATATGTATATCGTGGATGCGATTGGACATTCGTTACGTGCAGTCACTCGAAATTGAATTGCTTCACGCGTCCGTCTCTTCTCTCACCCGCAGAGGATTTTCGCAAACTTTCACCGATTGCGAAACCATTCGGAGGTGCAGGATCTCCTCGATCGTGCTGAAAAGATGCCGGAACGGTGCGCGGTCGCGATCGCGAAATATGCGGAAGAATGCGTCGCGATATCTTGCGAAAGTATTTCGCGAGCGTTCGGGATATTAAGCGAGCGTATTTCCCGACTAATTAATAGGCATGTGTTTAAGCATAGTTGCTTCATCCGGCTTAACCCCGATTGCGCGGGTCAATGGGCAATCGACGTCCAGGATAATTATGAATTGTTGAAACGTGCTTCCCACGGACATTGAGCGTTTCGCATGCTTGGCGAAATAAAAATGATGCATCGAAATGCTTCGTATACATGATACATGCTCGTATATCAACAACGCGTCATTAATATACGTCTATATTACGTATACATTATTTGTCAATAATATATACGCGTTTCGTCTCGCTGGATGCCGAATCCTCCTCGCGACCAGCCGTAATATTTCCAGCGGCAAGTGTTACAGCTTGCTCCTCCGGTCTGCGTGCGAACACGATTCGCCGACGTATGCGGCTCGGTTCTCGCTGTTCCCACCGTTTCGGGCCGCGCGGAAAAATTCCGCTCGCGCGCGCGCGCGTCAAAACGTCGCGCTCGTCGCGGCGCTAATCGCCAGGATAAACCCCGCGAGTTCTCTCCTCCTCCTCATCTCGGCTCCTCCGGCGAGGGAGCCTAAATAGCAGCTTCTCCGCTGCGACGAGGATCGCCGCTTCGGAGTCTCTCTCTCTCTCTCTCTCTCTCTCTCTCTCTCGAGCATTAACGTGAGTAACTGTACGGCCGACAGCTGATGCCGTTATCACGGCCCACGTAGTAGGCTCCACCGTAGGTCCCGCATAGGTACGCTCCCCCCGTCCGTCCACTCTTCACCCTCGGCTGTGCAGGGATTTTTCGCGGCCCTGAATAATCGTCCCAGGTGGGCACGCATGCGCGCTAGCCCGGCCGATTCGTCGTTTGTCATGGCGGCGCATAAACCGGCAGCGTAACGCACCGTCCGGCAATGACATACCGCGCGAGCGAGCGTGCGAGCGAGCGCGCGCGATAATAATGATCGCGGCGGCGCGTGGGCCCGACAAGGAGGCTCGCGCGTATAACGGTAAAGACTCCCGTGTCGAATACATTTCACTTAGCTCCTATTCGTTTCCTGAATCGCTCGCCTAATGGCGACGCGAGGCTCTCCGTCTGCGCGCGATCGATAGATCCGCTGATCCGCGTCGGGCGATCGCGCGCCATTGTTCGGCGAATCGCTCGTCTCCGATCACGACGACGACTTTGTTACCGCGCGCGATTCCTCCTCGGATATCTCCTTGACACCGAGATCCCGCCGGGATACCGTTTTTTGCGCGATGCAAGTGCGATCTCTCCTTTGACATGCTGCCGCGCGCAGTTGGACTCGAGGCGAGACGGGCGATCGCGACTGATCGATGAATCTTTCGTTCGGCGGATCTTCGCTTGCTCGACGACGTCGCCGGATTCGCAAACGCGGCATTGAAGCCCCGATGAAGCCCCGCATTGTTTCCGCCCGATTAAAACGCCGCCTTCGCATCAATATTAGCGCGCCACGTGACGCGCTAATGAAATTGCGAGGTTTTCAGCTGTGCGCCGTGCGGCAAATTCCGAAATTGCGTTAATTCCGGAATTATGTTAAGTATGCATATATCAGCCTTCACGTGCGCGGAGGGTTGATACCGCCGGCTCCGGTTCGCTGCAACTATTTGCACCGCGGCAACCTGCCCTGCTGCACCCGCGCCCGCGCGCAATATCGGGTCAACTTGTTTGACAGCCTTCGCCATACTTGTCTCGCATTAGTGAGTTTTTCGTCATTTATCTGAATCTTCTTCTGCGACCGAGACAGGTCAGCCGGTCCCTGCTTCTAGCTTCTCGCCGATATTGCATAACGTCATCGTTAACAATACGTCATTGTGCCGTCTCGTTGGCCCAGGCATACCTCGGCAATGAAGAATAAATTACAGAGTTATGGCATCGGAACAAAATTAAATGAAATTAATGGAAAATATTCTTGGCAAAACGCGGCAAAGGAAAAAAGAGAGAGAGAGAGAGAGAGGATAAAACTGGAGGAGAGAAGAATTGCAGATGCGCATTTCTCTCTCTCTCTCTCTCTCTCTCTCTCTCTCTCTCTCTCTCTCTCTCTCTCTTTTTAATAGGCACTCTCCGTGAATTATGCCGCGTTGTTTGATTTATATGCGCAATGCGCGAACGCGGTGTGAGAAAATAAAATGCAAATCGTAACATCACCTCGCCGTGTATTTAGGAATTGCTCGCGGCGCGAGCATCCGGGGCACGAAATCGGGGCCGAAGATGCGGAAAACCGGAAGAACCGGAACGTGTAATTGCAATTTGCTCGCTTTCGCTGCTGCGTAACGTAGATCAAACGAGCGATCACAGGGCGATCACTCGTCGCCGCCGTGCGCGCGTCGCAGAAGTCTGCCGCGTAAAGATCCGCGAGAAGATCGACCGCCAGACCTACAGCTGTGCAGTTTTTTCTAACGGCAATCGCCAATTCCAATGAGATCGGCCGAAGATCCAGCCAAGATCCTCCCCGCTTTCCTGAAATCGATCGGGGAATATCAAGCAGCGGAAGCTGCGCCAAGCCGCTTAACTTAATCCAACAAGAGGTTGGACCTCACGGTTCGAGCCCTCGGCACAGCCAGAAAGTCCGCCGCTTTCGTCCAGACTCTTCAACATCGACTCTTCGGCCCGCCGATCGATTCGACGAGAAGGCAGGAGTCACGTCCGTCAAGAACGAGCATCTTGCGGACTCTCGCTGGCGCGAGGCAGGAAACGAGCGAGACCGATTAACGGTTTAATCGGACCGCCGAGCTCGTCGGAGCGATATGCGCGTGCTGCACCCGGCGCTTCATTGATAACTCTCTTCCCGCCCCCTTCGGATCCCGCCGGATCACGGCGAATCTCTCTCTCTCTCTCTCTCTCTCTCTCTCTCTCTCGCGCGCGCGCGCGCGCAGCGCGTGATGGATGCGCCGCGGGGCATCCCGCACGGCACGATACGACACGGGACAGGACAGAACAGGACAGGATCTGCGGGACGGGACGGAACGGGATGGGACACGCATGCAGGCGGCATTCCGGGAGCAGTGCGGGGTCAAGTGCCTAACTCTAACGGGGAGGAATCATCGCACCGCTGACGCGGACCCGCACGCGGCTTACGTCACCCTGCCGGTTCCCCGCTGCTGCAGCGGCGTGATAGCACGGGGAGACCTTTGGATGTGGCCGGGGTCGCTTTACGTCATAATTCCAACTTTCGTTCCGAGTAGAGTGGCCTCTCTCTCTCTCGGTCGGTCTTTGCAAGTGCCGCGTGAATACCGCGGCGGTCCCGTTCGGGCTCGTCGTACGTCGTCCGCCATCGCGGATCCGCTACATCGGCGATGGAACATGAAATCGCATGCGTGGAATCATGAAATATGAATCATGAAATCGATCGTCGGCCGAATAATTCGCCGCGCGGCGAGTCTTCTCTTTCGTTTGCCGAGAAGGCATTTCAAGTAAAGCGTTAATAGGTAATTGTCAATCAGCTTCGAGGAATGTTGCGTGCGCCGTGAAACGGCGGTGAAACCGCAGAGCAGTGCGCGCGATTTATTGCCGATCGGATTCGTCGCTTTTCGGGAAACTCATTGAAATATCGCGCACCTCGATGCGGAGGGAGGGTCGTGGCGAGGCGAGCATTCCGGATTCGTCACAGTAGCGGCGACCGCATTCAATTATGACCGGTTATTACGACGGATGCAACGCGGTTTCCGCGACTTTGTGCGCCAACACGTTTTCCGCATTATGGCGTCCTGACCTGAAAACTGCGCCGCGATGTGTCCCTCCCCCGACCCCGGAGAATTGGCCGTGGTCCAACGTGGACGACCGCGGCCGGACTGAGGAAAATTCTAGACTCGCCGCATTCGGTCCGAGCTCCGATGTGCTCGCAATATGCAACGGGAATTGGAATAATCTTCGGGAATCGCTGGCACGCTCCGCCGTGCACCGTTCCCGCCGCGATTTAAGAGGCCGCGTGCCTGCCCTCCAATCCCGAAGAATCATCGCATCCGCGGAGGACGTTACCGCCGCGGGGAGATTGCGGATGTCCGGAAAGGGCGAAGCGTGCCTCGCATCCGCGGAGGCGGCGGGAATCCCGCTCGCGCGCGATTGCATGCGCGATTCAATTATCCCGGGATTAATGACTGCTCGTTTGCGGCCTTAACGCGAGTTAATAGCCGCTCGAATTCAACAATCGTCGGTTAATTAAGCGCGGGCCCGCGCTTGACGCCCGCGAAATCGTTCGTTATTTCATCCGGCGATCGTGACGATAAATATGTATGCGCCAGGAGGCAAGATTACGACATTTATAACGCATTCTTGCGTATCCATTGCGCATTCGCGCAGGCATTTAGGAACGTGGGAACCGCCTCGCATGCACCATCCAAGAATGCGGTAGAGGAGGCCATAAATTTTCGAGTTAATCGAAATAACGCGATCTTATTTATATCACGGCCCCTCTCTCTCTCTCTCTCTCTTCTCTTTTGTGAAGCTGGCTCGAGTTGCCCCGCGGCGTAGATACCATTCGCTCGTAGATCTACCTCCAGCAGCCAAAAGAAGAAGGCGAAGCGGCGCGGTAACAAGATCTATCGTAATCGTTTCTTCGATTCGATAATTTTGTCCGGGTGTTATTTATTGGTTACAGTGCGTAAAGGCTACTTCGTAAAGTGGTAACTTTCTTAATCTTGCGGATATCGTCACTGTTGGATTAGCATATTCGCATATTCGCCAGATTGCGATACGCATTCGTCATAGGGCGTTGTCCTCCTCCTGAGATTTAATTGGGGAAACTTTACGTGCGCGCATGCGGTAGATTTCAAGGACACATTCAAAAAATGTTTGCCACTTCTCCGCTATCGGATCGAACGCTAGTTCGATCTGTTCGGTGCGCGGTAACCGGTATCGCTAACTGTACTTGGGATTAATCTAACTGCGTGGAAATGGATGACGAAAAAGGGGTCTGATCATTTATAACGTGCACTTTAGCAGTTTGTAGCCTCCGATAATCTACTTCCCGCGACAATCAAGCAGTGAACGACCAAGCATCTGTCGCGGCGACCAAGCATCAGAGATAGACGCTCTGCCAATAATGTCCCGGAGTCTCGTGCGGCGAAACGACAATTTCCATCTGCTCGTATCGATCGCAGCGAGTCGCGCGCCTCGTCCGCCGAGATCGTTTATGGATTTGTAAACGTCAGACGTCTGCGGCGGGAATACGAAACGCGTCAATTCAGGGTACGTTAACGCGCGCGACGTGACGCCAACGGATGACCGGCGATTACATCGCTGCTGTTTCTCGCCGATGATGCGCATCACGATTCGTTCGCTCGCTCATACCTGCGCTAAAGAAACCGGCGGCGCCCTGTTGTGCCGCGAATCGGCCCCGACGAGTGCATAAAGGCAGCGGGATACCGCGCGCTTTAATTATTCCCCCTGCGCACTGGCGAATCAGCCCGCCACTGCCACGGTAATTAACCCTGGGAAAGCTGCAATGGCGCGTTTTGCACCCCGGCTGCTGCAATTTTTCTGCGGTTCCTCCTCTGCGCAGATTCGCAGACTGCGGCTTCGCGTCCCCGAGCACAGAAAGGGGAATACGAGGGACAAGATTACGAGTCCAACGTTTTACTAGGATTATTACTTCACACGCGAGCCACAAGTGCCGAGGAAGTGAGCGTCGAATAAATAATCTGCCTACGTAGCATGCTCTCGTAAAGCGGTCAACGTTGCTCCAAGTCAGCCATGTTAACGTGCATTGTTGGGTCTTATCATCGCGCATTAATTATTTCTCAGCCAATCGGATCATACGTCATCATCGATCGCCAGCGTGCGTCGCAATCCGAGCGAGACAGGCCGCATCCAACAATGCACTCCGAGGCTCTGATTTAATCCGTAAATACGGGAGACCGGCGTGACGTCGACTGGCTGCGTGTACATGGGAATCACGTGCGAATAGATTATGCGAATACGTCGGCGGACACAAATGTTTATTTAGGAGGCGTCCGATATACGGCACCATGATAATCCGGCATGCCCGATACTCGCTCGCCGGATGCGCGAACGAACCGATGCGCGAAATCAATTTTCCCGACGAAACGGAAGCGGACGGATTCTATCTTACGGAGCATATCATTGTCGCAATTAATTCGCATTAATTGCGTAAAATAATGTTGTAAATTGAAGTCAAAATCGCCGATTTGTCGGCTTGATCTGTTAATGGATGTTACATGACCTTGACTGCGCGCTCGTAGAGCGAACGTGTGAACATGAGAGCGTTTGCACTTGGGCAAAGGAATGAACGAACGGGCGGTTAGGCACAAATTAATCTCTTGTCTCTTTGTAAAATTCAGAATTTATGAAAGCTCACAAGAATCAATAAAATAGTTTTTATCATTGCCGATGATCTTGAGCTGCATCTTGTCGGCGATTACAGTAGAAACTGTAGTTCTGAATCGTTAAAATCAGAGGCAAGAAATCAATTTGTGTACGCACCTGGCGGAAAGCTGGCGCTGGAACAGGCGACGAGCGTTGTGGGCAGCAAGTTTGAATTAAAAAAAAAAAAAAAGAAAAGGAATCCTGGCCGGAGTTTGGGAGTTTACTTTTTAATCTTTTGCTTTCTTTTATTCGCCCGCATTTAATCGCGTAGGCGCGCGCGGACTCGGTTGCATTCGCAAGGGGCGTGCGTAGGATTCTGCACGCACCCGCTGCGCGTAACTCTATCACGGGGGATGCATAAAACGAGCCACTTTAGCCCACGCAAACGCGAGGCGTAAAATAATTGCAACATTCCCAAGCGGGAAGAGCTTAATTAAGAAATTCACGCGCAAAGTAGTCGCTTCTCGTCAAGGGAACTTGTATCCACGTATAACACGTTGCTGTTAGAGGCAATTTGTACTATACGGCGCATAAAGGACACGAAATTCTGTTCCGGGATTTGCGTGCTTCGTCCGTTATGCAGCGTCATGCATCGCTGCGACAGTGCTTGTCTGATTTTGAGCGGAAGAATTTTGGTTTCAGCCAACTTTTGCATTTTAAGAGAGATCTCCGATCTTCCTAGAGCTTCTACATTCGCCGAATTATTGAAATATTTCGTTATCGCAACCGTATAAATCCTCAATATCCTCGTACGAATATTCCACGTGTTTATTTATTAATGAGTGCTCAATTATTTGCTAACGAATGTTCTCTCTCGTACGTCGCACGAAAATTTTAACGCTCTCGTATAATAAACGCCTACTATCTTCCCCGCGCGCGTTAAATCATAATGGACGCCAAGCGGTCTCCGTGCATGGCGGAGGCAGCTGACATGTAAAATAAAAAAAAGGGGAGCGGACGGTTTTAGGAGCTAACGAATGTCGCCGCGCAACGGCGACAAACGTTCGTGGCGGCAAACCGGATTAGCGCGCGAATTATTCCGTCGCGGGACAGGAGGAAAGAAAAATGGAGACAAGAGCGAGAGGTCGAGCGCGCGCGTGTACGCACAATGCGCCGGCGACGCCGTTAAATTCAAATCAGCCAAGATATATAACGGCCGATGCGGTCGGGCCGCGCGCTCTAACTAGAATGAATGCGCCGCGCTGCGACAGCGCGGGTTAGTGCAGCGCGAGACGCGTCGCGCGGGGCAACCGCGGCATGGCCTCTCCCCTCTCCACCCTCGTGACGAACGGGACGGGCCCTGGGCCCGCGCGGGAGGACGATTTATAAACGCGTGGGCGGAATGGTCACGCGGCGCGATACCGGTACGCGTGCACGTCCTCGCCACGATGCGTGTATGTATATGCATCTACATATGCATCTATATATGCAAGGCGGCGTGCTTATCGTGTGTGGAAAATATATTTGCCGGTTATCGGTTGCCGCGTCGCGTCTCGTCGCGTTGCAGCGCCGTTGTATCTCGGTGCGTCTTACGCACTTGAGGAGGATTTGGGAAGCCAAATCCAATAATAAAGGTACGTGGCTGCGACAGGGGGTGGGGGGAGGGGCGCGTTTCTCGATGGTTGTTACAGGTGCAGCCACGATCGAATTCCGAAGTCGGCATCATGAAAGGACGCGGCCGGACTTGCGGCTCCAGCTTTTCACTTCTCGGCAGTTCACTCCTCTCGACTCGCGCCGGCTTTCCCCGATTTCCGATACTCTGCCTCCCCGGCCCCTCACCCGGCCTTCGTATGCGGGTCTTGCCCTTCTCTCGAATCGCTCACTCGCGAATTCCACGATCGGAAAGGAGAATTCGAGGGCGGAAAAGGGTTAACGGATGGCGGATACCGTGGCGGCCGTAACGAGCGTATTAATACTCGCGGTACGGCTCGCTCGGCACCCCTTCGATTCGGAATTCCGACTCGTGCGTATGGAAACCTATCAGCCGCTCCTCCCCCCCCTCCTCCCCCTTCTCCTCCTCCTCTCCCCCGCCGCCGCCGCCGCTCCTTCACTGACAAATCAATAGGCGCGGCCGGTAGAAGCGATGCGAGGGTTGTTCCTGTACCTTGCGCGTTATCATTAGAGAGAGAGAGAGAGAGAGAGAAAGAGGCGGACAGGTGGACGATTAAGAGATAAGCATATATTCGTAGAGCCGCTATATCGCGGAGGAAAGAGAGAGAGAGAGAGAGAGAGAGAGGGACGGGGAGAGAACTAGAGGATTAATATCCTTCGGATCGGATCGCCCGCTACATTGTGCCGATACGCTTCGACAGATACTAGACCGGCGAGCGGACCTGCTATTGACAAATGAACGTGTAATCGACATCCGATATTCGAGCGCGCGTAGAGATTTAAAGGCTACGCGCTCGCAGGGATGCGGATTAATTAGCCCGCGCCACGTAGATTTTATTAAGATATCGGAGAGGGCCGCGCATGCGCGCCGCGGCGATTCGCCGCGAAACGCCAACGGAGAGATCTCGTTCACGGATACTCCGCGAACCGATGATATTAATCCTGGGATCCGCAATTAGCAGATTACGGGAGCACATCGGCAAGTGAGCGCGATAGCAAGTCGAGCAAGAGAAGCGTCCGCACATCCGCTCGTCTCGCAATCTTACATCAAGAACATACCTGTGGCAATTATATTATCCCTCTTCTTCAACTTTCTTTGTACAGGCGATTTATTTGTTATTGTACAATGAATCGTTTCGGAAGAAATATGCAGGGGAATTAAATTTCTGGAAACAGTGGTGGTTTGGCTTACACCAACGAGATTAGCAAGCTTCTCGCCAGCTTTTTAATCTTCCTCCGCGAATATTTCCGCGTGTCTCTACAAAGTTTCAGCATAGCGCCTAAATAATCTCATCTCCCCTCGAGTCGCCTTTTGCAAAAGTGGTCTATGCAAATTGTTAATTCCTTCATATCAACTCTTCCTAATTCTCGCTACTTCCGTACGTATCGCTCGGCCATTGTACGAAGCTGCTCTTATCTAGAGACCCTAGACTTTGTATCCGGCGATGACTTCGACTCCGCGATGGAGGCGAGCGGTTTCATTGCCGCGAGCGGCGCTCGTTTCGAACGTAGACGGCCGTCAACGCGCGCTCGTGACATAACAATTATTTTAAACAACCCGCCGGGCGAAGAATACAAAGTGCGTCCTTAGGTAAATGTGCGCCGCCCTCCTTCACTCTGCCGACGATGACGGTCGCTCCCTGGAGATACGAAGACGACCCATCGGCCGGCTCCTCTCTCGTTGTCATCTTCTTTTTTTTTTCTGCCCGTTATTCTGCTCCTCCCGTCTCCCCCCATGATCCCCGTTGCACATGGTTGCTCGCGCATGCATACGTCTCTGCAGAAGAATATTTTTGTGTCACGTCAAAAAGTTTCACTCTTCTTTATGTATATTTGGCGTACAAATTAATTTCTCGCTCTCCTTCGCCGATCGTAAATTGCCATTTCAAAGGATATCTACCGATCTCTTCGGTGATTCTTGAGATGATTCTGACATCTACGCTTCCGAGACACTGACACGAGACGCTGCAGTGAAGCGGATGAGAACTTTCAAGGACAAATGCATGCATAATGGCTGCCGATAAGGGGCATGCCCGGCATTGCGTTCTTTTCGCGTTCCAGCCAAAAAAGAGAAATTCGCCACTGGCGAAATGGTTTGTTGTTGCTCTTGCATGCGGCGACTGGTATGACTTGATACGCAAAAATTGGCACGAGAGATTTCACGAGGGAACTTTTAACCTTAGGGAACGCCAACAATGCGAACACGAGGAACTGCAGCATCGAAATTCAGCTCAAACAGAAAAGGGACTACAGCTCGGAGTTGCGCAGCAAGTTGTACGAGTCTTGTACTCTTATGAATGAATTCCAAAGACTTCACCAAAAACGGCAGGGAATTAATTTGTACGCCTAATAATTCACAACTTGCGCGCTTTGTTCGTGCTCGCGATTTGTCGTTTCTCTCTTTTCTTTCGTTTTCGCAATCGTCTCAAGCGGAATATGCTTCTGAAAGCGAGTCGGAAAGTCGCACATTCTCGTTCCTCGCGAATTGAAATTGAGCTACACGCGATCAGCATCGCGCGCTCTCGAGTCAAGAGGCTAGCAAGTCCTGGCGGATCGCACTGATTGAATGATTTATGAAATCTCGGCGGAAAACGATTAATAACCTCGGGCGCGCGCCCGCGAGGCTCCGGCGTAACTTTTTCTCCGCGACTTATCGCGATTAATCACTCGTGCGTTCCGTTCGCGCGCGCTGAATCTTATTGTCGGAAAGTTTCATCCTCGTTCGCCGATCTCGCTCTCTCTCTCTCTCTCTCTCTCTCTCTCTCTCTCTCTCTCTCTCTCTCTCTCTCTCCTCTTCTCCGATCTATCGATCGGGATTCCCCTTTCGCCCGTCTTCGCCGGTGAATAGGAAGTCGCGTGAATTAAAAACGAGGTGAAACTTGGCGATTCCTGCGGGGGTGATGGATTGAATTAATAACCGAGCGGATATCGCCGTCGCGTAGCACTTGGAATTTAGAATGCTTTATTATCGCGCCGCTCCCGGATTCGGCCGGCACTCGCTTATTTTTAAAGCGGCGTAAACGCGACAGCGGTAACATTATAATGCAATATTCATAAACGAGCACGCACGGCCGTGGAAATAACTCGTTTGGTAAAATATTATGTTAACATTTCCCTCGGGGATCCCTCGCGTCGTCGCCACCGCGCGCAATATCGGCGGTCGAGAGTGGAAGCATACAGAAATTGCATACGGAGAGTAAACTGCGTTACACGCGCTACGAGGGCACGGTAAAACGATCCATTTGCGTAGCTCATCGGGTTTCGGAAACGGCAAGAAATTTGTCAGCGCCAAGGGCGTTTGGATATCCTCTCGATTCGTGTCCTCCGTTTTTTTCACTCTCCGTTTCCTCATAAAGGATCAGAGGATCGCGACTATCTAGAGTTTCTGTTGTTGCGCACGTTAAAAGAGGGGGAGGGAGGGAAAAATCCAGTTTTTGATAGACGGACGTCGATCGGGGTAAAATCGGCAAATAATGGAGTCGGGCCCATTACTTTGGCGATATCTCGACGCTCCGAGTGCGAAAGCGTCGTATATCGTCATGACGACGACACGGGTTGCGCAACAAAGTTCGAAGATCCGGTAACTTCACAGTTAAACGCAATTACACGATTGAATAGACCGGCTAATAGACGGCCGAGTGTTTCTCCGTCCGTTCGGGTAATTGAAATCCGGAGATGCCGCTGGTGGGCGCGATTTTATGGAGTTTCTCGGTAAGATCCCGGTGCCCCGTCAGTCAGTCAGCCTCTCTCTCTCTCTTTCTCTCTCTCTCGCTCATTCGCTCGCTCGCTCACTCTCTCTCTCTCTCTCTCTCTCTCTCTCTCTTTCTCTGGTCGATTGTAAAATCCCGTCGCGCCCACGTGACAAAACCACGAGTGAACGCAGGCTGTAGACGCGGGCAGCAGCGGGCTGCTGCAAATAAAATCAGTCGGACGAGTGCGGTAAATTCCGGGGCGCCTAACGCCTTTAAATCGCCTAATAACGCACGCTTCCGTCCGGAGGCGGTATGCTGTTCGGGATACCGTTAGAGAAACGATCCCGGCGAGAATGGTTCGAGTTCAAGGCGTTTCCCACGTTATCGATCCCGATAACGTGCCCGTGTCGCTAATCGGATCTCGGCGAGCCGAAAAATCCGATGGAAAACCACGCTCCGACCGACAATCTCGATAGCCGATTTCGTTTGTTGAATTTTTTATGATTCTTCAAATTTCAAAGCACGAGCGCTCGAATGCGCCCGAATGGAAGCGTGTGTAACAGAGGCGCGTTATACAGAGAACTCGAAGATCGAGGCACTGTTCGTGTCGGCCAAGCGTAATCGAATCGAATAACACTCGATAACGTCGAAGCATCAGCGCGGATGTTCACCGTGTTAGCTGTTTAGACACGTCTCTTAATAAATCAAGATATTGGTTTCATCGCACTTACCGCGGTTCCGGGTAATGGGATTAATTAAGCGCAATCAATCGCGCTCGTTACGTTTGCATCGCGGTAGATCGCGTGGAAACGCGATTGAAATGTAAAAAGCCTGCTTCCCTTGTCGTCGAACGGAATGGATTGTCGTGATTCCATCCATGGTTAAACACAACGTTAATTACGTTCTCGTGTTATCTGTGCGCTTTTGCATAGCGAACAGCCCCTCCTCCCTTTAATGCACTTTCATTTGTCGCCCGTGAACTTTGATGCGCCGCTCGTTTGCCTTCAGAGGCAGGTCTCTTTCCCTTTTCGATCGCTTCCATTCTCGAGGAACAAAGACAAACCGTCTCACCTGAGCGACTGAGACGATGACTTTGAATCTACGGCCTAAAAACGGTCGTTCCTGACGAAAATGATCTCTCGCGATCGTCTCTTCAATTTGAATTAAATTTTTAAACTGTTAAATGGGGAAGCTGGGACAATTAAAATCCTTTTAGCTGATACTTTATGCAAGTTCACTTGGCGAGAAGCAAGCCTATTACGCCGTCTTTGACTGCAATCGAAATTAATTGTGACGAGCGTTTCCCCTGCTCTCAAGAAATAACAAGAGATTCCGGGTTGTTCATTAAAGAACATGCGCGAAGGCGAAAATTCGCCTGCGACTTCATCGCGCGCTTGATATCGCGCGATTCTTGCATCGTCGTTAACGAGCACATTAAAATCGTTTCAATTATCCTCTCCGGAGAGAGACGCAGTCGTGCAATTATCATGCATTTTTGCGACAGGGCAGCCACTGTCGCTTAATAAACAATCACATAAGTGCCGTGAGTTGGACGCGACGTGACCGTGCGTTTTGTAGCTGCGTTTCCCTGTTATCGCGCGTAGGAAGATTTAATTAACCTTGCGAACCTTGAGAAGTATTCCCGGCATTTCTGTTTCCGACGAAACGGAAGTCACACGTAAACAGGTTCTTAAATTTATCGCGCCGCTTTCCGTCAAAAGTAAGACGCGATGTTCGAAACGATCGCAAAATCGAGATCATCGCGTTATGAAATTTATAAATAAAATTCAATTCCGCGATAATAAGAATCGGGCAAACATAAATGGCGCGATCGTGTCATTTAAGCCTCGCAAAATAATTAATGATCATAACTGAAAGACGCGTGACACGCGCGAGCTCGCGATGAACGAGATACGGGATTACTCGTAAAGTAATTATGTTTGAGGGATACAGGCGCGCTCGTCAAACGATTATACATGTTTCATAAGTTTCCTGAAGGATTGGCCTCCAGGCATCGTCCTGCTTGTTTTCTAGAACAGATGCAGCTCTTCCGGTGAGTTTCTCGTCGGAGGATTTGCATCGGGTTAGAGGCACGCGTGGATTCCACGCCGGCGAAATATTATCAGCCCCGAAGAGAGAGAGAGAGAGAGAGAGAGRGAGAGAGAGAGAGAGAGAGAGAGAGAGAGAGAGAGAGAGAGGGAGGGAGGGAGGGAGAGACGCTAAGCGACTCCATCGCGGCTGGAGAAATATTACCCGGCAGGGTATTTCCACCCTCGGTGTTGTTTACTCCTTCTTAGTTATCGCAGCTTTCCACGCTGAAAAGAGCCGCGGTACGTTTACGTATTCGCGCTACGCGATTACATAAACGTTCCTGATCCGGCAAGATTCCCGCGATCGATCCCGCCATCGATCCAGGGCAACTACAAATAAATACACGTAATAATACGTCCGTAAGTGGACATTCTTGCGTAAATTATTAAGGTCGATTAGGTCGACGCTAAATAATTCAAGATAATGCCATAGCGTGCGCGATGTTGATACGTCGTATCGATTTACGGCCGCGCTTGATGCTTTAACGATAATTCCGACAGCGACAGCGGTGCTTCTTTATTTTTCCCTCAAAGTTTCCCGGTTTATCAATCTCCCTGTAGAACGTAATGCGCGCCGATATTAATAACGCGATGTATGCGAATCCGTAATCCCAGTTACGGCGGGCATGCCTCTCTCTCTCTCTCTCTCTCTCTCTCTCTCTCTCTCTCTCTCTCTCTCTCTCTCTCTCTCTCTCTTTTGCACAACATTTTCGAAACTCTCGTCTGCTTCTCCGAATAACGGGTTTGCCGGTTTATACGAATGAATCGCGCTAACAAGTATTCCGATATCCCTCGCAGTTACTGCTACGCGAGCGTATAGTAGCGCGCGATATCGATATAAACGCGTCGCGCGGAATTTAAAAAAGTTGGGCATACCGTTCGCCGTGCTGTACGCGATAATTCGATATTCGGTATATCACGCCGGCCCGTCCCCCCCCTCCCCCTCCCCGTCCCCCTCCCCCTCCCGTCTCCGCCCGGGGCGGAGTGAACTTTGACTGCGTGCACGCAGTTATCCGCTACCGTCTATGCGGCGAAGTGGGTCGAATTTCTAACGAGGCCCGCTGGCTGCCTGACATAAACTTTGACGGCAGATATGATTAGCCAATTAGACGGGCTCGTGTGTAACAGCCGAGTGCCAATATCGTGTCGTAACTGCCACCGACGAGTTAATAGGAACGTTCGAGCGGCGGCTATCCTGCCACACTGACCCGCGCGACCCCGCCTCGTATACGTTCGATTTTATTACGAGTGGCAGTGCTCGTAGATTTTAACCGGACCGTTGGCGAGCCCGCGCACGTTCCCACATTAAATTCCAATCGTTATTACGCGATAACCCTAGCTCCCCCCTGCCCTGCCCTCGTGCTCGCGTTGCGGAGCGGACGGGCCGATTTCTGCCATTATCGCGGCGCAGCTTGCTCCCCATGTTAACGTTATCGGGTCGCCGCGCGATATAATCATTTCGTGAGTTATTAATTATTTACCGGTCGCTCTCCGTCCCTCTGTCTTTTCTTTTTTTCTTTTCTCGCGCTCGTTACCGGTTCTTATCTCCATTAGCGGTATCTTATGCGCCTCTTTAACGCGGCTTATACGACTCGCCGGAGTTTATTCCCGCGTCGAAAGACGGCGGCTTTATGGACCTTAGCTTGCCCCGACTGACTAATTTCCGCGTCGAGAGATGACGCGTAGCACGCGATGCAACGTTTTTACTGTTTTTCGAGAAGAAGAGAGAAGCAAAGAGAGAGAGAGAAAGGGGGGGGGGATCTTGAATCAATGGCGAACAACGGATCGGGCTAATGTGACCCTCATCGTTCCTCGTCGAGCGAGGATTTCTCATTGTCGGAACAATTGGACGGTTTCCCTTTTGCTTTGATGCCGCGCGTCGCGAATGACGAAAGACGAACTTTTTTTCGCCGTTCGCAAACGACAAACACGGTAAGCGCGTTTCAACGCAGCCCGCATAGCGGCACAATCGATTCGTTTATCCGATAATCGTTCGACGAGTAATTTTATATCCTCTTGATTTAACGCGGCGCGCGAAATACCGCGCCACGGTATAACACACACGCGCGCAGAATGCCTATCGAAAATGCCGGTCTCCGTCTCTTTTTCTCCTCCCCCCCCCCCCTTTATTCTTTTGCGGATAGCGTCGCGGAACGGAAACAAACGCGTTTCCGGCGCGGCTCGTGACGGGACAATTGTTACCCGCGCGTCGCGCGGACCAAGAAGAAAGGCCGAAATCGACAAACAAGGTGATATGTAAGAGAAAAAAAAAAAAACGCAACATCACTCGCGGCGAGTAGGAAGGAATACGCGACGTAGTCGTGTGCTCGATACGTTACACGAGGTGACTCGCGTGTTAGGGCGAGTTAATACGTTGGTGTCGCGCGAACGCGATCCGCCGACTAGGTGTTCTCTCTGGCTGGCGATTTATGCGTCAGCAACAGGTGTGGGAAAGGCGCGGCGCCGACGACAATGACGACGACGACGACGACGACGGCGACGATCCGGTTGCGCCGTAGCCGAGAAAATCGGATAAGAACCGACAGTGAGGGAAGTCGACAGTGTGGAAATTTTCGGCAGCTCGAGAGGTCGAATGGCTGTAGTGCCATCTCGTTAGTCGGCGCTCGTCGGCGTTTGCTATAAACGGTAATTCCGGTTTCCAGTTCAGACCGAGAGAGAGAGAGAGAGAGAGGGGGAGGGAGAGGGAGAGGACGAGAGACGGGACGGGGCAAAGAAATCTCCCAACGACGAGGAGCCAACGCTTGTTTCGGTCCAAATGGGGAGCCTGATTGCGCCTTTGTTTTCGAATGTCTCCGTTATCTTCCGCCGTTTCTCCTTCCTCTGTAGCTGTCGCTAACCGCTATTACACTTATCGTTTTTGCGATAATGTATACTACTGACGCTCGTGTACACTACGTGTCGCATCGCGTGTTATATCGCCAAGACCGCGCGCCGTTAGTTGAAGGAAATCTGGAAAATTATTCACTCCGCCCACGCGGTCCAATTCAAATTCCTTGAGAGTAGGAAAGTAGGTAAAGAAAGAGCAATAAAGTATCTGAGAAAATATTTAAATACAACGAGACGGACATGTCACAATAAATTACAACGCAAGAATGAGAGATGGCAATATACTACCAGACGAACAAGATAACTTTACAACGATTACCCGATTGTCTCAGCTAAAGAAACTTTTCACTTTTCGGAATCGACGACTCCAATGCATGAATCTTTAGTCGGAACCTCGGTGATTGCCCAAGGGAGTATCGCAACGAACGGAGTCCTTCGAGGACGTGGAATGTGTGCGAAGGCTGAAGGCACATGAGTAGAATCCGCTTCTCGTTCGTTTGCTCGGCCTGCAACGGTGAAGTGACCCGCCAGACACCCATCAACGCCTCAGACACACGAGCCCGAGTAAATCGTCCTTCTCTTTCTCCGCTCTATCTCCCTCCCTCTCTCTCTCTCTCTCTCTCTCTCTCTCTCGGTCTTCTGTTATTCCTGAAGTGACCTGGCCTGACCCGGCCTGTATTTAATTCTTCGGTCCCACATCGAAGTTATCCAGTGGCCTGGATCCTGATGGAAAGAAAAAAAAAAAAAAAAAAAAAAAAAGACAGACGGAAAGAAAGAATAGAGGAAGGAGGGGAGAAAAGTAAAAGAAAGGATCGACTTTCGTTTTATCCGATTATCGTGATATCGCGTACGCGAATCGCGTATCCGGAATTCCTATCTCTCATTCCCGCTCCTTGACGGTGCGGCTTAACTTTAACTGTAAATCAGTCGCCCCGTTGGCAGTTAAATTGATTAAGATCGATGGCTTTAATAAGCAGGCGAGACATCCGCTGTTTGAGGCTAGGAGGAACCCGAGCGAGATAGCTGGAGAGAGAGAAAGAGAGAGAGAGAGAGAGAGAGAGAAATTGGGACACGAATTCACGAGTGTCTAATTCG
This sequence comes from Eciton burchellii, assembly GCA_020341155.1. Classification (NCBI taxonomy): domain Eukaryota; kingdom Metazoa; phylum Arthropoda; class Insecta; order Hymenoptera; family Formicidae; genus Eciton; species Eciton burchellii. The sequence continues at coordinate 528,693 of JAHMML010000059.1, read as the reverse complement.
CGCCGAGGGGTCGCCGAACGGGCGACAAGGAATACGTAAATACATGACGTAAATACATGTGAATCCGATCGGCGGAGAGAAGGACAGAGAGAAAGAGAGCGAGAGAGAGAGAGAGAGAGAGAGAGAGAGAGAGAGAGAGAGAGAGAGAGAGAGAGAGAGAGAGAGAGATCTGTCATAGTCGAATACCGTTCTGATCTCCCTTCCGTGACCGGGAACGACAGTCTTCCGCTTGATACCGCGACGACAACAGCGAGCGGAAGCGAGGGACCTTCCGTCCGTCCGTCCGTCCGTCCGCGCGAATAAAAGTGGGCAATTTTTCAGAGCGTGAAGCCGGACAGGCGCCACTTGGTCTAGAACGAAACCGCGCGCCTCCTTGCATTCTTCTCCTTATGTAGGCCAGTAGTGACTTCCGGCTGACCCCTCACTCCGCGCTCCCGTCCCACCTCCTCCCTCAATTAGATGTTACATTTCGTAATTGTTTCCTGCGGGCTGCACGTCGAAGTTAATTATTCGAGCCCGTTATGTTCCCGTTCGCCCGCTGCGAGCCGCGCGGAATGTGGCGCAGGCCGCGTCGCGCGCATTATGTCACGAGCATCGCCTGTAACAATCATCGAGTCGAATAATTAGCGCCATGTGTGGCGGATGAGCGCGCCCAGCCGTGCGGAAGCTGCGAGAAGGGATTCGTTCGCGGATCGCGCGATTTGGTCTTCTTTTCTAAACGTACGACTGCGCGAGCTAACGCGGCGAGCGGCGCGATCGAGTCATTCCGAGTTAAGGGAGCGATAATGCACAGCAGAGCGATTCTTTAGTATCTCGTTTCCGAGTGAAAGTGTAATTTTCGCGGATACGAATAATGATGTCGACGACAACGAATGTTGCTCCGCCATGCTTCGGGCGCGCCAAGGTTAAGGAGAGAAAACGACACGTATTTTCCCATTTCTGAGTCCTGGAGGTATTTGATATAAAGATTCGAGGTTTATCGAGATTTTCTAAATTATTATCGTAGCCTCGGCGGATCGATCGCGAATCCTGACGCGCCGAGCTTCTCCTGGCATTTGCATTCATCGATCGTTAAAATCCGCTCGAGAAACCGAGCCTCCTTCCGATACCGTATCGTCTGCGTCCGCTTGCCAGAGTTTATCAGAAGCATCAGGGATTGTTTACGTTATTACGCCGCATGAATGATCGCTTGTGCGCCGTATAACTCACTGTTCCTCCGAGCCGCGTTTTTCCGCGTGTTTATCCGCTCGGTGAATTACAAGCTTGTAGCATTCTTCGAGGAGGCTCCGGGGACGAAGATTTCTCTTCGTCTCTCGCGGACAGGTCGTCGTGGATATTAATCCAGCTGCTTAAGCTCGTGGTACGAGCTTTCACGGTCCAGCTTCGAAAATGTAGGCGAACCACGCGCAAGAGGCGAACCATTCGCAGTCATGTGTCATTATATCGGACATCGCAGACGATAACATCGCGTCGACCTGACGATCTTCCAGCTGTGAGGCTGCGTTCTCGATACCAGCCAACTGTCCAATTCTTCTCTATCCTCTGCGTTGGAAGATGATTAAAAAATATCGATGAGTGCGCGAGCGAAGTAAATTTGCGTGTAAAAATACAGAGTGCATACGGACACCTTGCGAGCGAGGAACGGGGTTCTCTCGCGGAGATCGAGATACTCCACATTCGTCGTGGGGAACGCGCGAGTTACATTGTGCGTGGAACAATACGAGATTCAGGCTCCAGTTTAAATGCGCCACGGAAATGGGGAATTTGGAGCGGCTGCGGGAGAAAAAGGTAAGTTACACGTCCGCCGTGAGTTTGTTCGTCGCTCGGGCGGCGATTCGCCGACGCGATTTTTCCGGAAATAATATCGGAAACACGTGACGCGGTTATTTCAAGCGACGAAGCTTAAAACTCACCTCATCGAACGCCTCGCAAGCCTCTAATGTTGTTTTTCTCCTTTGTTTCAGGTAAGCCACCTTCTTTCCTTCTTGCTGGTTCTTCTTCCGCAACTCTCGTCGTGCTTTCTTTACCTCGTTTCTCAGGCTCGTATGTGTACACGCCCATCTGTGCACGCAAGTATTTAAGCGCGTATGCACACACACACACACACACACGCGCGCGCGCGCCTATGTAGCAGATCCGGGATAAGTTACTGTATCGCCAGTTTGCCGCATTCTCTTTCAGCCTCCTCCAGTTTCCCTCGAATTTTCCAAGGCGTTTTTACCGCCTTCGTCATTCTGTTTTATTAAAGTTTTGATAGGAAATCGTAACCGGAGATATTAACGAGATAGTTATATTATGACGAACAAGCGACGGGGAAAAATCAACACCGCCCTCGAGGACGCAGTTGTGGTTAACTTTCAGTTACTTCATACCAAGAGAGGAAAAGACAGAGAGAGAGAGAGAGAGAGTGGGAGAGAGAGTGAGAGAAGGACGAAAGACAATATTAGAAATTCAATTCTTATTTATGAAGAAGCATAAAGCGCCGACAGCTTGTTTGTATTCCGCGAACGGACTCGCCGGGATTAAATCAAAGTGCCATGAATAGAGATACCGTTCGTGCTTGCTTGTTCTGTCGGTGGCGTTATCGAAAAAAGATTTCCAAAGGGTCGCGATGAAAGGATACCGGATGTTCGTCAAGCTTTCGGATCATTCCCGCGAAATGGAACATCCGTTCTTATCGAGCTGGAGAACTGACTCTTTTAGCGCGCGAAAACGCGTAACAAAACACAAAGATAATTTTATATATCGATATATATATAAAAAAAAATATATATATATATAATTTTCCAATAGAGAAACGTTGATAAAGCATCAATAAAAAAAACTAGATATCATTTTAATTGAATAAAATTTCTTCACTAAAATACAATCTTTAATTTTACAATAACTTTCATTTATATATTTTTATACGCTTGATAACATTAATTTTGGCCCTTAAAATTTCGAGAATAATTAAATATTAACTTATAAATTAATAAACCCTGACATAATTTCGATACTAACGTCGGCTTCAAAATTCAAGCATAAAAAGATTGATCGATCAATTCCATGCGATCGGAGATGTAGATTTCAGTCGGCATCAACAATGAATCCGCGATCAAAGTTCAAACATTCCGTAATTACGAATTACTTTAATTAAATTCCACCCAACGCGAGTATGGTTCTTAATGTGCTCGCCCGTAATCCAAAGTCGATAATCACCGCGGGTCGCGCTTCCTTCCGTCGCTTTGTAATCAACTCGTAACGATGGCGCCACAATTTCGATTAATTAGCGTCCGATTAATGACGGATTAAACCGGCGGCAGGGCGCGCCATCGCGCGCGATGCATAATCGCGCCGCCGCCCGTCCGTATCGTTAACGACTGTTCGCCGATTATGCACCGAGCGCCGGTGTTATTTTATCGTAATTACGTTAATACCGCCGAGTTGATCAGTCATTTAATTACCGCTGCGTTTTAATTGACGCGTTCACCCATTATACCCAATTCCTTCCTCTCCGTCTCTCGCCGTTGCTCTCCGCCTCTCCCCCCTCCCCCTCTTCCTTCCCGCCCGTGCTCGTGTCCTCGAGAGTCGCGCGTAACGAGGCGCTGCCGATTAATTAGATCGATCCAACAGCTCCGCTCCCCTTCGGAATTATCCGAACATTTTCCGCGCTCGCCGCCGTTATTGTCAGACAGCTACCAGAAACGATGGGCACTCGCGAGTTACGCGGGAGTTACTCTAATGGCGGTCAGAACTGCGGAACTGCGACGTGCCCGAGGGCTTGCTAATCGTGGGATAATTGCATTCTCCGATCCTCGGAGCCCCCCTCCCCCCTCCGTCCCCCGCCCCCGGTCCGAACACTAATCTGATTCCGCAGTTGACCGTCTTGACCGTCGGTCGCATCTCCTGTGAAATCGCGTGCAATCGCGTGCAATCGGAGCGCGCTCGCCACGTGGAAAATATCTCGCGTCTGAATTTTTTTATTCGATATTCCCGCTGGCTGTGCATCCAGCTTCATTAGAGCGCTTCCGCTTCGCCATTTCAACGATCTTAACTTATTTATAATTGTGTGATTTTACGGGCCAGCCAGACGTGACAGAATATATCCGGGGATGAATTCCACCAGTCTGCTATTCATGAAGGATTTAATTCAGAATGTGATATATATGGACTCGCGGCGTAAAAGAGCTAACGCAGCAGCTCGTAAGGTCGCCAGATACTTTGGATACCTGCATCTATTGCGACGAATCGATCGGCGGTTTTGATGTCGGCTCAAAGCATCTACACGCGGTTTCCGGCATTCTCTCATCAGGAGAGGAGCCGAGCTGCGAGTCGGGCCGTGTCTCGTTATTGCGACAGCGCGAGCGAGATTCGATTAACTCCGATTTAACAGTATATGCGACAATGAGGATCAGCTCCTTGCCGAAATATTGTCGCGCAGGATGGCGGAGGGATCGTTATTGAAAAGTGCAAAGTTTCGCGCGAGGTCTCTTCATCGAATACCGAATATTGTAGCGGTCGTTTCGCCACAATAGCGATTATTGTCGCTCTAGGCGAGTGGACTTTCAAATTGGAGCCCTTTGCATTTTTGAATTTCATATAGCGCCGATCCCGCTGTTCCTTCCTCTCTCTCTCTCTCTCGTTCATAATGTTTAATCGGAATTAAATATTACGGGGGACTCGTGTATTTTAATGACGAATTAATAATAAATAATTCCAATGATACGGAATCGCGAGTTTAAAGGCGATTATTATTAATCCATTATTAAAATTTCGCATTTCGCATTGGTAATTAATATTAATCAAGTATCGTTACGGGTTACAGAATTATTGATCTCGTCTGATGTAATAAATCGGTATAAAATTTCATGAAAATTTAACCGCCGTCCGTTTTGCGCGAAACGCGCAAAACAAGGCTTCGATCATCCAAATAGCTCTTTTTTCATCGCATTTATATGTTTACCGTAATTTGCAAAATACACATCCCCGCGGGATGTGGGAGTGACGTTACTTCGAGGCATTTCCGAAGTACTGCCTCTGAGGATTGCAAGAATTAATATACTTGTAAGGGGACACAAAGCCCAGCAGCGCGACTCTCGGCTTAGCGTTTATATCTATACAGGTTTATCGGTTTGCTCGAACTAGATTCAATTAGGGACAGCGTGTGTATAGCTGTGTGCTCATCGATATTCATCCCGCGGCTAATACCTGCACGCCTCTCGATGGGCATGTAGCGCGCATAAGAAACAACGCAGCACTGTATGCATTACTCTATGAATCCGTGTTAACATGACAAAGATAACAGAACATTCGGTAGACGGCTTACCTGCCGCGGCATATAAATCTCGACGATCTAATCCATCGCAGGCAAGTGCGTCCCGTGATAGAGTTGAATGTTCTACCCAAGAAGCATCGCGGAAAGATATTTAAACATGTACACATTGTACATTCCACGCATCGCGCGGAGACCTGAACAAACGCGTGTAACGTATTCCTGATAGCGACGAAGTAAAATAAAGAAAGGAGGAATAAAGAACACCAAAGTGCTTCCATCTTGCCGAAGATACGTATGGATGGTGGGGCTTGTGAGTTCTTAAGATCCTGAGGCCTACACCGGCAATAGCGCGGCTACTAGTAGAGCTTCCCTTACCGGACGGGTCAAAGGTGAAGAACGAGACTAAAAGAAGCACTCTGGTGCTTCTCCAGGTCGGGGGTTTAGGTTGGGTTAGCTCTCCACCACTCGTAAAACACTTATTGCTGCAATTCCAATTGAAAGGAGTGATGATTAGCAGTCTCCCTAAACAAGGACGAATGTACTGGTAGACACCGTCGTGTTCTGGCGAGTCTACCAGAATTATTAATTGGGAATGGGTACACGGCACGGGTTGGCTGTATAAACCCAGATACACGTACAGGAATGAAGAACACAATGTCAGACTGGTGAACGCTGTTGAAGAACGCATGTTACATATTCATAGCGGATTGCGCATAAACGGACACGGGTTACGCATCTTCGTGCGAGATCAACAGTTTCTCCCAAGACGCGCAAGTGTCTGGGAACGTACATTCTGTCACACTTGCCGCAGAAACGCTTCGCTAAGGGAGCCGCGTTCATTGATATTCGTTTCACGGCTATAATAATACCTGCACGCCTGTCGACCACGGCGGCGCATAAGAAACGGCTGGCTCGCGCGATATTCGCTCGCGAATCGCGAATGTTGACGTCACGGGGGCTTGATAAGAGGGCAACGAGTTCCTGGTTTCGCAATCCCATGCGAGTGACTGGTCGCGGTTAAATCGCCTATTAAGAAAGCCACCCTTCCTCCCTAACGAGGGAGGAAGGGGCTGGGAGGGCGGGGAGGAGTGTCTAACGAGAATGCAAAGCGCCGGTAAGTATAGGCGCGCGATAATCGCGCGCGGCAATCGGGACTAATGACGTCTAACGAACTGATTTGTAACATTGTTGTATGAAGCGGAGATAATTGAGCGCGATTCATCCGGCGCGCTCGCGCGCGCGCGCGCGCACGTATTCGTGTAAACGGCTGTTGCGGCGCGATAGATAAATTATCGATATACCGTGCGCCGACGTGCGCCGATATTCAGCTAACTTGTTAATTAGCCACGCCACTAACGCGGTTTATCAAGACGGAACAAGATACTGCTGCATCTAATCATCCAGTCATCGTGTCTAAATTACGCAACGAGCTGGATAATCCCGCGATAGAATGGAATCAAATGTCTTTTCAGCGTCATTGTTGCTGCTTCATGTCGAGATGGTAAATATCGGCTAGTGCAAGGGTCATCAGCGCGTCTTTATTACGCTTAAAGTTAAGAGAAGAGAGATTAAGAGAAAAGCGAGTCGCTTCGATGACAAGCTGCGCTCCTTTTCGTAGTCACCGGATTTTGAGCTGGAAAGGTGTGAGGATTCGACGAACGAAACTCGATATCGAAATCTGTCTGTTATATTTCTTGAAAGTTGCACTGAGAATCCCGACGGAGTCTCTTGCTGTTATAATTTCTCAAAATCGCGGAAACTATTTTCCATCGAGCATCGGATGATACTCCCCTATTGTCTCTCCTAAATATGGATATACATTTTAATACAAATCCGATTTTTAGACGGCATTTCTCTCGTCGAGATGAAAAAAGGTGTTATAAAATGCAGATGAACACGAATTTCGGATATCCTCGTGGAAATTTAGAATGCGTTCTCCGGAATGAAAACACGAGAGCATCGAGCGAGATGCAATCCAGATTTTCGTCGAGTTTCTATCCGGAGAAGATCCCGAGCAATGCGAGTCATCGTGGCCGTTGTTGCGCGAGAGATATCGATCTCGCTGAAGAAGATACCGACACAAGAAGGAGATCGCGATGTAATAATCATCGGAAATGCATCGCCGTTACGGTTCGGCGGATTCCGCAGCTTCGCGAAAGGCTCCCGCGGACAAGTATCACGCATCAGGACCAGGCGATCTTTTTTATCCGGGAAACTCGAGAGACTCGAGTTCGGAAATTCGAAAGACGTCCCGATCCGATGAGAGAAGCTAGCCGCTTCGAACGCGACGCGAGTCAATAGCCGCCCTTTTTGCTCCATCCTTCCCTTTTTGCCGCCCGGCAAAAGGAGGCGGAGGGGAGGGGAGGAGCTATCAAAGCGCGCGAGGCTGGGAAGAGGGCATAATGGACCGGCTGTTGGAGCGGGCACGCGAATCGACAGAATGAAGAGTAGGCTCATTGTCTACGCCGTGGGATCGGCGGGAGGGACACGCGTATCTTCGCTCGCGTCTTCGAGTGGAAGGAATCGCGATTATGTCCCCCTCGTCGGCGTCGATCGTACGTAACGATGGGCGGCATCGTGCCAGCTCCACGTGGAAAGCTCTTCCGCCGTCGTCGTGAACGAGATAGGATCCTCCATCGGACGGTTGAACGTCTTAATTACTCGCCGCGGAGACAAACGACTCGATCTTGAGTGCCGTGCCATTATTGCCGGCCCGTTTAATTAAACGGTTGCGTTCGGGCTAGAAAGAAGATTACCAAGGCAAACGAGAAGCGTAATACTTTGCGCGGCTGTCGTCAATCTTTGTGCGGCAAATTGACGGAGGCTGCTCAACGTAAATCGTGCAACGTAAACACTCGCGACGCCTGCGGTGCAATAATTATCGCGGTGGCAAGTTTGATTTTACACTCTATATATATACATAATTATCTTTAATGTATCCAAAAAAGGGAAAAAGGTTTTCTGAATTTTTGAAAACCATGTCCTTCTTTTTTTGTTTCTTTCTTCTTTAAAGATTAATCTACGATATCTACGATAGAATTTTGGAGAGAGGGACTTTGCCGTATCCGTTTCACGGCGCAGAATTGCGCGCGTACGCGGCATACGTCATAGTTTTGCTTTCATTCCGAAAATGTCTTGCTTGTACAGCTGTACGATTCGTTAAAAAAGCGTTGCGATAAGGGATATAATTCGAGGGATCCCCGTGCACGGGTGATGTTTGGCGAGTGAGGTAACCGATACTCCCGCGGGAATCGACAATGGACGATGTAGATCTGTCATGAGAGTGCCATTATAAAGTTCTTGCCGTGGCTCTCTGTCTTTTCGCCGGCATCGATGCGGGAAACTCGATAAATGCCATGACTCATTGAACACACCGGCGCGACAAGAAAGTTGCAATCGAGACTTCATTAATTCACCGGATATTCGTTAGTCTCTCCCTCTCTCTCTCTCTCTCTCTCTCTCTCTCTCTCTCTCTCTCTCTCTCTCTCTCTCTCTCTCTCTCTTTCTCTCTATGCGAACGTTGCATCAACGAATTCTGTGAGGGAAAGTGAGAAAAGAAGAGCATGCGCGTGAATGTTACTTCGAGTATCATAAACAGAATCCCGAGGCTTAATTCTCGAGTGGAAATCTTATTCATTATTCAAAGTTTCCACCGAAACTCGTCAGCAGAGATTCTTTAAACATTACATTCATGCTATCTCTGTCTATTTTAATCGCTTAATATTGTATTTTGTTAGCTACATAAAAGTGATACAAAGAAGTGATTTCGTTCGTCGATCTTTCTCGTGATTAACGTAAACGTTTCCCAATGGCAACAAAAGGGCGATCAATGGAGCAGCAACGTTCTGAAACGAGCATTACGAGAGTAAAGCTCAAAGTACAACTCTGAGTCAATCCGTTCCATGCTCCATGCTTTGCATCTATTCTTTCTACTAAATGTGTACACATTTTTCTTATCACGTTGCTCTTCATAGCGTAACATCTTCGCGGAAGATAATGCAGAGCACAAACGAGCGAAAACAAATCGCCGAGGTAAACAATCCAGATAACGGAATATTATGTTGACGTTGAGGGAGGGGGAGTAACGAGCGGATATGTACTCCCCAAAAATCCTATCGAGATTCGAGAGCACGATTCTACGCGCGGACATGACGGGAAAGAGGGTAGAGGACGAAAAGGGTCACAGGCGACCGCGTTGTCGGGACTCGCGGAGGCAGAGCGAGGCGGCAGGTGTGCAATTCGGAGTTTGTTGAACCGCAGATAACAAAGTGGCGCGGCGCAGCTTGGAGAGGTAATGACGTGCGATGCGATACGAGTGACAAGTGTAAACGGGCCGGCGGTAACAGCAACCGGTGGCCGCTATGCAACCGTGCCGATAGCACGCGCGCGGTGCGCGCGATGAAACGGCGTTAAGCCGACGCCGTAATGTGCGTCCTAACGGGTCCGTCCGGATCCACGCGCGGCTCATTAAACGCCTGCGAATCCAATTATGTCGTCGCGAGCCGCGTAATCGGGGACGGGAGGTCTCCGGGGTGTAAAAAGCGGCGCGCTATAAGGATCCCGCCTTGGGATGTACGAGGAGGGAGGATGGGGGGCGGAGCGGGGGGGGGGGAGAGGAGGGCGAGGGAGATAGCCGGAAGGCGAAGCTCGCTTCTCGCTGCGCTCGCGAATTTCCGAGTGCCTATTCGCGGATTATTCGCGATTGAGGAATCTAACGCGGCATTTTCGCCCGTTCGACCGTACGCGGCTACGGTATTTTTACCGTTGCTCCATCCTCCCGCGACGTAATTTCCATATCGGAAGCTAAAGCGCCGACGAACGCCGCTAATTAGCGCGGCCATCGAACTAATTTGGAATTAATTTGCGCATTAGCGCGTTACCGGCTTTTCATACATTTTCGAGAGCCTTGTACTCGCCGTTACTCCGTTCCGTACTCGAGATGCGGTAATTGGATTCTTGGCGTCACCGGTGTGGCCTGTGCTGAAATTTTCATTCGACAGATTAGCGCCTCTCCACGAACGTTATCGCTCGTTATGCCGTCCGCTGCACGTGACTCAAGACCGCAGGCAAACCCACGAGAGACTCCGCTGAGAAAACAGATCTGGCCAGTGAATTTTCCTAGGGAACAGGCCCTGAACTTGCTGAAGATCTTCAGGAAGATAGCGAGGACGGGAATTCCGCTTTAGAATAAGCAGCAATCGAGCCGGGAAATGCACGGCGACGAAAACTGAACCGGTCCAACCTTTCAAAGTCCGGCTCTGCCGGAATCGCCGTCCCACGTTTATCATTGCCGTCCATTACGCGTGTCGCAGAATCGGAGAGGGATTCCTTCATGATCGCGGGATGGGATAATCGTTTCGGCAGGGCGGGGAGGGGGGGGGAGGGGACGGTGGTGGATTCGCGGGGAAAGCCGACGAGAGTGAAGTAATCGATCTTTATGATAAGCCGACAGCTTTATGATAGGCCGCCGTCATGAGAGGCGCGTTTAGGCATTATTATTATTTGATGGAGTCTTCTCTCGCCGAGCCTATCCCGCTTTGATCTCGCGGATCGATTCCGCGGTCGTTAATTATCCTCGCCGACTGCAGTTGATTGACTTTGCTGCAGTGAACCGATTAATTACGCTGCCAAGATCGAGGGAATGAATCATCTTGCTCGGAGGCTTCATTACGAAACTGCGAAGTTTAACAAACTCCTCTCTGCCTCCCCCCTCCCCTCTCCCCCTCTCTCTCTCTCTCTTTCTCTCCCTGCAGCTGCGAGTGTCATCTTCGAAGGCCCCACTCGGATGCCCGATCCGTCACACTCGCTCGTGAGAAACCTCTCTCTCACGTAGAATTGTGTAAAATTTATCCGCCAAGCGCAACGTTCGCCAATTATCCGCCAATGAAACTTAACTGTGGAACTTTTGCGCCGTCATTCCCCCTTCGCTATGATCCCTATGAGAGAAAGGAGGATTAATCCTTTCGTCATACGTGTCTTCTTTCCTCTCTCCCCCTCCCTGCCCTCCCTGCCCTCCCACCGCGGATAAAACGAAAGTGCCCGAAAGATCTGACAATCGTACGCAGTCGAATTCCCCACTCGTCTCTCCCGATTATTTCCCGCTGCATGCAATGGCTTCAATGGCCTCGGGATACAGATGCTTTTTACGTCTCTGAGAGTAATGACGAGTAATGACGAGCGAATCCATCGATCCGTCTTTCCATCTCGCGAAGTGGAAACTTTGGGGGACCTTGTTTGGCTGAGAAGCTCTCTCTCTCTCTCTCTCTCTCTCTCTCTCTCTCTCTCTCTCTCTCTCTCTCTCTCTCTCTCTCTCTCTCTGGAGTTCTGTCTCTTGTTACCGATAATCGGTCTGTGCCTGTGCGCACACGTAACGTAACGTGATGCATCGTTTCCACGTGTGCGCGATCCGCGTTACACGCACACGTACACAGAGAAAGGCCGCATTATAGCGCGCGCAGAATCTGCCATCGCATTCGCCCAGATTCTTGATTTCATTCATAGCTAGCGTTGCGTGCGGCCTCGTTCGCTCGCCGGATATTGTAGACGGTTCAGTCTCTTACCTTTTCCCTTCTCTCTGTCTCTCTCTCTCTCTCTCTCTCTCTCTCTCTCTCTCTCTCTCTCTCTCTCTCTCTCTTAACCTCAGCGCTGGCGGGCGTAGTATCGCGTTTCACGGCGGGAACGCACGGCGTCGAGCGCCGTGGCGCAGAGCACACGCGAGGGAGAGAGAGAGAGAGCGAGAGAGAGAGAGAGAGAGAGAGAGAGAGGGAGAGAGAGAGAGAGAGAGAGAGAGAGAATTAAAGCGAATCCACGCGCCGCTTCACTCTCGATGATCCCGCTGGACGATGACTCATCCGTACGCGTTGAAGCGAGCGGCTTCGTGTTCTGTTTTCTTTCCTTGCGGCCGAGGTAAGGAGAAACAGCATCGCGATTTGACACGGTTCCGCGGATAGCCGACACCCTCTTCCGAAAAGGAGACGTTATCCGACTCCAGGTCTGAGGTAACATCGACGAATCTGAGTAATGGGATTAATCGGATTTGTGGACTCGGACCTCGTTGATAACAATCGCCGATCGCCTTTTTCTCGTCCGCCGCTGCCTTTCGCCAGCACGTCGCGCGCATAAACGCGCGATCGGACCAGAAAAAAGGGAGAGAGGGAGAGGGAGAGGGAGAGGAGGGCCTGAAATCATGGATGTTGATTCCGGTTTCAGCGACATTGCGTCTGCGCACGTGCGCGGGGGAAGCGCACTGCTTCGGCTGTTATTAAGCAACAACGACGATGCAGATCGCGCAGCTAAATGTGCTCGCCAACTGTTCCGCAATCAGGATCAGGATCAGAAGCTGCGCCCGCATTGCGTTCTGAGCGAGTATCCGGCATGCGCGGATTCATTCGGAATTTGCTCGAAACGATGGCATAGTGTAACGTGCATAGCGCGAGAATGTATAAAAATTTTTTCCCTTCCTCTCGACAAGAGGAAACCATCCTCTTTCTCTCTCTCGATCGATAGATCGATAGATTGATTGCAATTATGCATGCGATCGTGCGCGATTAATCGCATTCAACGATGACGCCAGATGACGCGCTTGGGGTAACTTTTCTGTGCGGAAAGAAAAAGTTATCGTTCCGGGCGGAAGTAACGAGCTGTGCGATTATGCGATTCCCAGATCCGTCGAATGAAAATGAACACGCGCGTTATTTGGCTTTGATACGTTCGCGTGTGATCTCTCGTGTGTAATAACACAGGCTCGCGCCGGTGTTTATTCAGACAGTCGTTATTCCGGAGGATGTGCATTGTTTGCGTAAAATTTCGGTAATTTGGATTGAAACTTGGAAACTCGAGCATTCCCGAATGATATTCCCCGGTAGATCCCGAAATTACAGCAAGACCTGTTCGGGATCCCGCGTCTCGCGGCGCTCTGCCTCTAATCGCGCCCAAGTAATTGAACTTTGCTGTCGGACGCGCGTCGATCTTCCCGCGGAAAAACGTGAAAGAATAACACACTCGTGTGATTGAAACCGGAAGCTGGATCGGAAGCGGCAAATGACGGGGCGAGAGACACGCTGAGTGGACGCGAGTTCTCCCCACGTGGCGGGGAAGAGATCGCGCGGCTACGAGAAGGAACGCGATCTTACATCGCGCGATTACGCGAAAGAACGGCGCCGCGGGGCGCGCAAATAACATTCGCGCCGGGGTTGCCGGAGGAATTCCGCGCCAAGGGGATGGAGTGCGTCATTACCGACCAACCGGCATAACTCGACGGGCGTCATCCTGCGCGCGCCAAAGCCGCGAGTCTCTCTCTCTCTCTCTCTCAAAAGGATGCCGAGCTTCCGCGCGGAAAGCAAGCCGGTGCGATGCATCCGCGCGGCAAACGGGGTTGGGGGGATGCGCGGAAGAACAAGTTTTATGGTATTATTGGAACGGCTTGCGCGCGCGCCTGCGGAGGCATAGGCCGCGCAACAACGACAGCACGAGAATCGCGGGATACCTGTTAGATATCAAAGAACTTCTGCCACGATTTCCTTGCGAAGAGGGACGGGAGGGAGGGATACCGCGCACGAGAGAGAGAGAGAGAGAGAGAGAGAGAGAGAGAGAGAGAGAGAGAGAGAGAGAGAGAGAGAGAGAGAGAGAGAGAGAGAAGGCTCGGCGAATCATGCGACGAGCCCGTTTTCCCGTTTTACTTTGCATGAACCGAGCTTTCTATTGTTTCTCTCTCTCTCTCTCTCTCTCTCTCTCTCTCTCTCTCTCACTCACTTTCTCGTCCTCCGATTTCTCACTTTTGCAGCATCCGGTTGCAGTCGCGTATGAATACGCCACGTGGGAATGGATAGTGTCGTTAGAGACGCGATATTAGAGCCTCTGGATACGCGTACGGTTACTCGGCGAGTAACGTATCCAGTCGCGAATAAAGATGCTTGCAGCGTATTGTATCCAGATTGCACTCTCTCTCTCTCTSTCTCTCTCTCTCTCTCTCTGTCTCTCTCTGACTCTCTCTCTTTTTCTCGCTCGCTCGCTCTCCGTGCGTGGCGAGCAGCACTTTTGCGCATTCGGGATTCGGTCGGGATAGATATCCTACCTGGGGGGAGCGTGGAAGCTTTACGACGTATAAATCGCGCGTACGCTAATTTTACGTATCGCCGCGCGAGTTACTCGCAAAGTAGTAATGCAGTCGTGCCGGAATAGAGATGCCCGGCACGGCGCGGGAATGTCTTGCCGGCTTATCAGGAATTTCATGATTCAACCGACGTAGACGGATGAGATATTTGAAGTGAAATAAAAGCGTCAGCGTCCATCCGCGAGGAGTAACGGATGGCTCAGTCGCTCGGCTCTTTAATCGCTTCATCTTGAGAGCCTCCACTCTGAATTTTATTTATTCAACGTTAACCGCGCTCTGAAAACGATTATTAAATCGAAGAAGCAAGCTGTGAGATTGATCCTGACGGCGGAAATGTCGAGGTGGCCACCCGATCGGGGTGGCTACTAAATAAATAGAATTCGCGTAAACGAAGTGTTAGCCTCCCCTTAGACGCGGAAATTAACCGGCATAATCGATCGCCAGGCCAATCCTGCGATCGGCGGTTCAACCGGTGCGATCTTACGCGCAGCATTCTTACGCAGAACGATGCAACGGTTCCGGCCGCAGTTTAGCGGCGGGACGCTAATGCGGGTCGGCTCTTCTCTTTCTTGTTTTTCTTTTTTCTCGCTTTCGCGAGAACGAACGGTGGCATTGTCGCTCCCTTCCCTTCCCCCCCCTACCCCCTACCCCCTACCCCCTACCCCCTACCCCCGCGCCTACCTCCGACCGATCTAACCGGTAGAGCGTCCGAGCGAGCGTCGTTAACGTCGACACGGTGGTCGAGAGCGTGGGCGCGAAAGCAGCGGTTAGGACAACCGAGCGATGGCTTGTAATTGTACGTGTTTTCTACCGCTTGCTGTACCGTTAATGTAAGTGGACGGCGAAGTCGAACGATCGCCAATGCGCTCTACGGGGTATCGCGAAAGTCGCGCGCGGACTCGCGAAAACGAAGCAAAAACCGGGGCGGTTCTTCCGCTGGTCGAGATATATACCTGATCCCTTCGATCGATCGCTCGAGGATCATTAAAAAATGGGGATCAGCCTGAGCGCTGTATGACTGATCGATATTGATGTTGGTCATCCCCGCATCTCGACTCGGACGAATTCCGTTTACTCGAGCCTGATGATTCTCGTGCATGCCCCTTTGGATTACAATACTCGTGTCTTAACAGTCCTGATGTAATCCGTTCCCGAAGACTCCCGGCGTTGGAAATCAAAGTGGATTCAACCGCAACGTTCGATTACGTTGGACGATCAGCTGTTGTAATTGATGGCGATAACATTAAGGTGATTGACGGATGAAAATATCCGTTGAAAGAATACAGGAGCAAAAGAGGTGTACGAGGATTTCATCGAGGGACGATCTCCCCACCCCCGCGATCTTCTCATCCTCTTTCTCATCCATCTCATCGGATGGATTACGGGTATTCAACTAAATTTACCATCGGTGGCTCGAGCGAAACCGCCGCGTGCGACTTCTGGGACACCCTGTACGGCGCGGCTTCGCCAGCACTGAGCACCGTAATTTACGAAACGATCGAGCGCGTCGAAAAACTCGGCGCGATTGAATCATTATCATTACTTGGAAAGTCCACCGTGCTGCAAAACGCGCAGCAAACGTGCCCGTTATATCCCATGGGCATATCGAACGCAAATCCCTATTGATTGAAAGGGCAGAAATGAGCGGCAAGACCGTAATAATCGCGATAACGTCAGTAAAGAGCCGCATAATAACGAGAGATTAATCGTTCCATCTTCATGCATATCCATCAGTTGTATAGCAGATTTAAATCTACACGATGTCTCGGAGGCACAGAGAGAGAGAGAGAGAGAGAGAGAGAGAGAGAGAGAGAGAGAGAGAGAGAGAGAAACATCAGTCATTCGTAATCGCCGTACGTCGATCGATCATCCCCGTTGGCCCAAATTAAATCACATTCACCCTTCATCTGCCAATTTATCGTCACCCGCCTTGCGGGATCCCATTTCTCCCCTCAAATCGCGTTCCCGCGTCTCATCCCCGCGCTAATCCAGCCGCGGGACTTGCGCTCGCGCGAGCTCTCGCGCGGATCTGTCGCGAGCAGCGAACCGTCCGTCCATTCGTCCGTCCGGCCGTTATGTAGGGGAATTCTCTGGGAGGGGCATAAGAATCTCACTCTTCCATTTATCTTTCCCCCAGGGTCTGACTTCCCCTTTTCATGATTTCTTCGTCCTGTTCGCGCGCCAAGTCAAAGTTTATCGCGCCTACACACGCGAGGACCGTACGACGCGAGGTCGAGGACGCTCTGATCACGGTCGTTGGCAAAGTTGGCTCGGCTCGGTGTGGTAGCTCGGTAAACTACATCGAGAAGAGGTGCACGCACCCGATGGTCGATCTAGGAAATGTATCGCGATAGGTAGTCAGCTGATAAGTCTCTCGCGCTCTTTTCGCCTCTGCGTCCCTCTCCTTTCTCTCCTTCGCTCCCCTGCTGTCCGTCCCTCTCGCCGCGCCTCGCTCCGCTCGGCTCGGCGAGATAACTCGTACGTGTTGCGTATGCATAATGTCCCTAATTACTTTACATTGTTGCTGTTGCGCGTAATAAATGCGCGGCGACTCGCGCTCGACCGCGCGTACGCGGCGTCTTCCGCGCGAGATTTACTGCCCCGAGATTACGAGATCCGAGAGGAGAGGATCCCCTCACTCCCTCTTCCTCCCTCCCTCCTGGACGGACGTTCCGCCAGTTTCTTCCACGCTTCTTTTGGTTATCAGCTATCAGCTATCAGCTGTACACGGAGGCCTGCGGTTTTCCCTCGTTTCACCCTCTCCGCCTGCCCTCCCTCCCTCCCCCCCCCTCTCTCTCTCTCTCTCCATCTCTCTCCTTCTCTTGGACCTTCTCGGGAGTAAATCCGCGTTCATTATACACCGCGCGTTGCATTTCCTTGCACGGTGTTTACATTTCGTGCGATCTACGAGATATCGATCCCATTAGAAGGGGCGAGAGAGAGAGAGAGAGAGAGAGAGAGAGAGAGAGAGAGAGAGAGAGAGAGAGAGAGAGAGAGAGAGGGAGTCGCAAAGACAGCTTTGTGCGATGGTCCCGTTCGCTCAGCAGCGCGTGTCACCCGAGCGAGCGATTCGCGTTTTATCCATTCGCATCCCCTGCGAGACGCATTTGCGCGCGCGCGCGCGCGCGGCGAAAGTAATTTTGTGGCACGTCCACGGCTGTAATCACGGTCGTAATTATCGCCGTGTTTCCCGATACCTCGTTCCGTATTCCCAGAAGATCCGCGCCTGCGTTATCGCGGATTGCGCGAAAACGAGTGCCATGTAAAAAGCGATTAGGTGACGGAGAATATGCGCGCGCGGGCCGGAATAGCGTGAAATACGTTTATATACGCGGGGAACAATCCCGGAATAAAAAGCTGCCTCGCTCGCGAAAGCCCAATGAGCTGAGATTGTGGAAATATTCAATTTCGGATTAATTCCGGAACGTGAGAGGCACGGAGGTGAAGCGGGTCGGCTTGCTTCTGGACTCGCTCCGTAACGTGTAAGCGTGCGCCGAGAGATATTAGCGTGTATTTGGTTGCATCGGCCGCATTGGTTTCCTGGCAAAAAGAAATTTCGCTCTCAGAAGAGAACGGCTGACACTTTTGGTTGGAATTCGACATCTGTGGTCCGTTAAAATCTACACCCGCGAGAGCGCTTCCTTTCGCTGCGAAGCGTAACTAGGGAGCGGCGAATTCTTTCGCTCTTCGTGTCTCTCGTATGCATGCAATGTATTTATGCATGTACGGAGCAGTGTAACGTAATACGCGCTGCGCGAGTAAGCGAATTTTCCCGAGCGGGAAGCCGAGTTTTAAGCGAGGTTCGATTAATTTCGAGAAGAATATCCGCAACTGTTCCATGCACACGCGAAACCCGCAACGGTGGAATTTTTCGTAATTACGACGATAAGCTCCCCTTTGGCGCGCACGTTCCGCACCACCGGGGGTTTTTCTCTCTTTAATCACGTTAATCACCGCGGGCGCACGTGCGATTCGCGCAAAAGAGGAGTAGCGCGGATTACGTAATGAACAGATTAAAAGCGCGATGTTGCTAATCCCGATCCTCTTCTCTCTGCCGAGAGAATCTCGTTTGAGCCTCTCCCTCCGTCTCTGTCTCTCAATCTCTCTTTATTCTCGTCGCTTATGTGAATTACACCGACGATTGCGACGTATTCCTTTGATCCCACGTGAATGCGACTTTAGGAATATCGAATATCATACGTTTTGAATATAAATACGTTTCAAGTCTCTTGGAAACGGAACGTTAATGATATTCGACGATGGATCTCGATATCGTTACCGCGAGATCAACGCGAGATGTCCAGCGAGATGCAACGCGGAGCACAATTTGAAGATTTCGTCGCGCTGCCAATTTATAATCTCGAGCCATTCGAAGAAAGGGAGAATGCTGAGACAGCATTCAGGCAACACCGCTGCCAATCTTCACTCCAGAATCGAATTTCTTCTTTTTTCCTGATGTTAGATCCTGTTTCGCGAATTTTATTTACCAGAACAACGGAAATGAGGCTGCGTCACTGGCAACACTCTGCGAGATAGAATTCGCAATAGAGACATCCGCAATATCTGCGAGATTCAAGATGAAATAAAATGGACCAGAGTTAGGAGACGAGGATGAAGAGATCGTGTAAACGGCATAAATGATAACCGACATGCAAAAATTGCACAAAATGGAAAACCAGACCATCTGGACGGTTAGCAAAACGTTGAAAGTGCGAAAGTTGGACGTCAACGTCACGGGAAAAGAGGCACACTGAGGATAAAATACAGGACACGGTCCTATAAGAAGAAAATGAAGAAGTAGCTCTCACGATGGATCCTGTTGGAGAACTCGTCGGTCAACATCGATTGGAGTCTATCGAACCTACGCATACCTGTAAGATATTTTTATCAGGATGGAATTGATAAGTACGAGGGTTCTTTGACGGCTCAGATTGAAACAACAAGAAAAAGCGATCACTTTATTCGTCTTTGCCAAGATACAGCGCCTCTCGCCAAACTAACTACTTGATCTCGCTGGCTGATTTCCGATTGAGAACTGCCCTGACAAAGATTCTCCTCGTCTAATATTGACCCTCGTTGTCCTTTGACGTAAACAAGAGAGGCCACGATATCTCGTTCTGTATTTTGTTTATCTTCATTCTAACAATATAATGCTTCGGCCATTTGAAATATAGTGCTAATCTATGGTTTGCATCTGGCTTGCCCTGTGTTTTTAGTTTCTAGAAGGTTATTAAAATAAAGCCATAAATAACGTTAGTCATCGAAGTCTCATGGGCCTCGGGTCCCATTACGGCTAAAGAGTTACGTATAGTATGCTGGATGTTAGTACCTCCGACTTAAGAAGTGACGGCGTTATTATGAAGACGCTACCGAAACACCGAACACGATTCTTTGTCTTTTTCCCTTTTATACTACATGCCGGGTTGGATTCTCGGACGTGGATTAGATAGCAAGAACATTCCGGTTTAGCGTTGAACTATTTAATTGAGTACAAAAGAAACTCTTCTGCACGAGGAATACGTCCGTCGTTGAAGACTTATTACAACCGCTGTTTCCTTGCACGCGCAAGGAATTTGAGATTGACCCGAAGAAAGAAACTAAGACAACAATAAATCGATCAAAGACAGGCAGCTGTTGAGATGATGATGACCAAGCCTCGCGCGATAACGAGCCGGAACTCTCCCCAATTCCGAGCTATTTTGTCCATTCGAGGCCGGGGAAAAGACCATATCTCGTTTCCGATCCTTGGCACGATCTAAAGTCGTCGCAGCTAAAGTCTGAACAGATCCGATTAAAAACAAATTCCGCCCGCGACGTATTTCTCACAGTGAAGGGACAATCGATCCGCTCGCCGCTCCGGCGCTTTGCAGTCCATGCGAGAAAAGCGTCGTGTAAACATGGACAATGCCGGCAAAAGTGCGGGCGATTGTGAAAGCAAAGCTATGTCGCCGCGCGATATCCCTGCGCCTGCTTCAGCGCGACCGGGACATACGGGACGAACGGAATTATGCGCGCCGGTCACGTAGGGGAGTCGCCGCCGAGTCGTAAGTTTAAAGAACCTCTAAACGTTCCATGAAACGATTTGCCCGACCTTGTCAATAACAGCCTCCACCTACTTAGAGTCGCCGTTCGTTCAACGACGTGTTTCCCGACAATCGCGCCATCCGACAGTCGGATGGACAGTCGGCCACTTTGTCGGCGGAAGCTAGATTTGCATGAGGCTCGGGGGAAGAAAGGGGGCAAGTAAAGAGAAGAGGAAAGACAGAGAAGAAAAAACCATCACAAATGTCGGTGACTCCCCCGGCCTTTAATGCGACGCGTCTCGCTGTGTCTCATTTCATTCGCGAACGCTTCTGCTCCTCTCTCTCTCTCTCTCTCTCTCTCTCTCTCTCTCTCTCTCTCTCTCTCTCTCTCTTTCCCCGGATTCACGCGCGAAATCCGCGCGCCGGTTCTATTTTCGCGAAGCGCGCGCGGAATTATATCGCCGGTCGCTGTATACGAAATGCCGTTTCTGTATCGGGGATTCCCGGATCGATCTGCGGGAGATGCGGCGAAAGTGCTTTATTTAACGGGAGTATTTCACGGATCGGCGTCCGCGGTGATGGGAGGGGGCTTTTCCCTTTCTTTTAACGGAGACAGGATGCGGGGGCGCAAAGGGAGAAAGAGAATCCCGGGAAAGGCCATTAACTTAATTGCGCGAGTATATTCAGCCAGCTTTAATCCGGAGATAATCGATCTGATAACTCCGCCGACGTCTCCGCGTTGCTGAGGAGCAGTCATCCACCAGGAGCGAGAGCGAGAGCGAGAGCGCGAAAGAAGAGAGGGAGAGATTTAATGACGCCAGGGAGTCCGACGTGTTTTAAACACTGACTCATCCATCCAGCAGCGGTCGATTCCTCCAGCGAGGTGCACGCTATTATTAAAGCTTGTTGGTCTATTTCGAATAGAGAGAGCACCGGCACGCTGCGGCGTTGCAAAGCGAGCGAGCGAGCGCATTGTTGGCTTTATTGTAGGTATTCCGTTCGCTGAAACGCTCGCGTAGACGTCGACGGGCAACACCTGAGCATACCGAGCTGTTGGAGAGACCGCATGGGATCAGCAGGGATCTGGCATACCAATGAGGCCTCCTATCACTCCGTCTATTCCCTCCCCCGATCCCTCCCTGTCCACCGAGCTGGTAGATCAGACGGATTAACACTCGCGCGAGCCTATGTAATTCGGCCAATAGAACATGTTAAACGACAGGACAGGCCTGAGTCGCCGAGCTACATTCGAACGTTCTCCATTCTTCGGCTTCCGTTAGGCGTTGCAAAAGCGCGAACGATAAGCGGCGCGTGCTCGTTATAGCTATCGGGCTATCGTTTCGGGAGCATAGATGGAGAGAGATGGATTAAACGAAGGCTAAAGGGCGGGTAGCCACGCGGGATGTCGCGGCTTGCTTCCTGCTTAAAATCTGACCTCTGTGGTGCGACCTTTTGTCGGGCGGAGAACTCGGGAAACGCGAGTCCGCAAAGTTGAGGTATCGTTAGCTGCGAGGTGACGCTGATAAGATGAAACGCGAGTCCGCGGAGCCGAGGTATCGTTAGCTGCGAGGTGATGCTGATAAGATGAAACGCGATAATCGCGCGAGACGAGAATGGATTTGATCGCGGGGAAATTAAGCGCAAGGGAAGAGATGATATTTATATCGTGTTAGGGAATTAATATTTTTTCAGGGTGTACTTTACTCTTAAATTGATTTTATCTTGCTAGAAGAAGTGATTAAACGCCACCTCCTCTCTTAATTTCCAACTGATTTTAATCAAGCATCTCGGCGGAGTGCTAAGCCGTAAATTAAAACTTTGTAGAAGGGAGTAGAATCCGTTTGAAAATTAAACCGGCACCGCCGTTGCGCCTTTTATTCTCTCGCATAAAACTCCATTCGCCAGGGGCTTTCCTTTCCTTCGATCGACTACAATTTCAAAAAGACGCCCCTGCGATCTTGCGATATTCGATACGCATCCGCGAGAGAAATGCAAATCCCGGATTAACAATGTCCTGCCTCTTCGCAATTCCTCCATCCCCTCAATCGGATCCCTCGTCGTAAATTCTCGGACGTACGTGCCCCGAAACGATCGAACATCCGACGTACGACCGTCCCATTTCGCGGTATATTTGACGCATAACCGCGATAGAATTTTGTCCGGAGCTGATGTCTCCATTAAGGCTGGAACTATGACGGGAACAAGGACGTGGACGCGCCTTGTGCTCTGGACCACGTCCAAGCCGCGAGGAATTCGGGAGTTCGCTTTCTGCGCGTGCAATGCCGTTTGCGGAGTCACCATTATGCAAAGCATTCCGTTCCGCAGGGAGCCGCAGAATTCCCGAACTCGACACCTAGCTATTCGCACAACCCTTGCGGCGACATCGACGTCGACTATAACGCTACCATTGGCTCGTCTCTCGTGCTTTTGCACGTCTACGCGAACCTGTCGGTCTCTCCGTCCTCGAAGAGAGATAAAGGTCTATCGAATAGCTCAAACCTCGAAAGTATTTTTTCCAGTCGTTTCGTAATTTTAGGCTAATTTCCCTAAAAATTGGTACGTACATGTATATCGAAAGAATATTAATAAAATAAATTCCTTTCTACCGTGAAAATGGGACATTGTATGTTACGTGAGACACGATGAAAGCGATTTATTTCATTTTCAATTGTCAACTGCTCGCGTCAACTGCGAAATTGCATTCTATACTTTATATTTACATCCAAATTACGACTGGATGTAACTGGTGACAAATAACGAAGTAGACATGTTAATACCAATGATACCATGATACATGTACGAGATAAACATTGATCGAGAAGAAGCTCGCTATTGTATCGTCAAAGATTCTAGATATCGAGACGTTATTTGCACTTTGAATGCTAGCATAGCTCCGAAATAGCATTACGAATATTACGTTTGGAAGCATCAGTTCGCGGTTCGAATTGTTTGACGCTTCGCGGAAACCGATCGCGCGCGATATTCGCGAAAATTGCAGACACGATACTTTGCGTTGCGCGCGCTAAAGCTGCGAATGCCTGCGATTTACGGGAAAGGCGCGTGTGATGTCACGTTGAAATAATTATCGTCTGCCCCTATGATAACCGTCTGGCCATGCGTGCACCCTGTCTGGTAGGTCAGTGCACCTCGCTTGGAAATGCGCGCGCGCGCGCGAGAGAGAAGCGAAGAGAGAGAGAGAGAGAGAGAGAGAGAGAGAATATACGAGTTCTTCGCGGTGATAGCGAAGTCACCGTTGGTCTTTTCGATCTTGCTATACTCTCGACAGAATCGTTATGAATATAACAGACACAATGTCGTTTATGATAATCCACGTGACCTTGAATATGCATGACGATTCGTGAATACTGGGAATATCCGGGGTTAAGTAACGTGATACAATTAATGATGTTCGCGTTCGAATTACTCTGTAAAATGCGATTTTGAATTTGATGCCGTTCAGTGGAACATTAATGTTTCTTTTCGCGTGATTTCGTTCGGTATGCCCCTGTTCGCGAATTCTTAAAAAATTATTTTCTTCCGTAATTGGCTGAAATATATGTTTTTTGAATATAGCTGGCTGTCATCATTGGATGCGTGTAACGGAGATATATCGAGATGCGAGAGGGAAAATAAGCGATTCGTTTTTTCGAGGAAGAATGAGAAGCATTTGCGGATGTCACTTCATTCTGATGTCAATTCTATTCCGACCGAATAGATAAAGGCGAAATAGATTTTTCGTTGATCGCTCGATATCAATTTCGAGACGGCGACAGATCCTCGAAGGCAGATATTTATTGTCAAAGATGCGGCATGCTCTCCGCGCCAAAAGACTCGCGCGCTCGGTCTCTCAGGATTTTCTGCTACGTCAGGTAGTTCGCGATGGTCTTTTTGTATTTCCGTACTGCGGTTTTCGCGGGAGGGCGTTCGTCTGATATTACTTTTGCCCATCGTTCTTTCGCCCACCGGCGATACATACCGGTCATTATTATTTCCCATTTATTTCTTAATCGAGATATATATCACGAGCACCGCTGGGTAATAGCTGAGAAAGAAAGCCCACGGATGCACCTCGGCTCGCGTAAATCATTTCCTTAGCAATGCACCGGCATTCATCCCAAAGGCGAAGGCATATTCCGGAAATCCCGGCAAAACAAATCCATGCGCGGATCTATTAATCGTATTTCGCAGTGTCACGCGAATTCCAGGTTTATTAGATGCTCATTGACTCAAGCTTGTTTTCGAAGTCTTGACAACTCGAGGACAGAAGATGAAGATGAGCTTTGATGCCGCGAGTGAGAGTTATTCTCGATCTGTAGTTGTTCCGGTAAATCTTCCGGAAGTAGCAGGGAAAGAGCGCAGCTCTTTCTGGTAAGGGAAACTTTCATCCTTTTCGGACTTGGTCCCCGTCTCGCGTGTTCGCGAAAACGCGACGGGAATGATCGCATAATCTGATTCCTCGGCGTCTCCTCGATTTTTGTTGCCAGTCTCGGAAGTTGGCGCACGATCCGGCAATCACGAAACTAGCTTAACTTTGTGCTATAAAATCGTTGAGTATCCTTTATTCGTCCGGCCGCGGATTTATCTCTCTCTCTCTTCAACTGACTCGCGATTCTCTCATCGTTCGTTTGTCTCTTCAGTCTTGCAATTTTCATCTCTCTCTCTCTCTCTCTCTCTCTCTCCCTCGTACCTTTGAAGAAAATGTATAATTTACGAGAGACCTAGGATAAATATCTGACATTGTATGCGAAACGTGGGGCATCTCCATTGCGGTAGCAGGTCCTCGTTTTTCTTCACTTTCAAGTTACATAAAGTTCGCGAGATGCTTGCATCGGAGGAAGGTGAAGGCGGAACAAGATCCTACCTCTAGCTTCGTTCTCCGAGTTTTACGTCGCACGTGTGCTTAACATATCTCTCATTAATTTAATAACTCTTCTTGTTTTTCTTTATCTCGAACTCGCGGATATGAGGGATACGCGGGGAGTCCTGATGACTCTGATGCGTGCGTTCGCAATCGCGCCGCCATCAGGCTATCGCCATCCCGCGGCGAAGTTTCGCGTCATGGGAATTTTGCGGCGTAATTATAATTAGAGACAGTTAATGTTGTATGACGGGTAGACAGCCGGCGGTTGTATTCGAGAGCCGAAGGACGGGTCTATCCTGGCGAATATAGTCCGAAAGGATTTCTCTCTTCCTCCTTCTCCTCCTCCTCTCTCTCAGCTGACGGCGTTGAGAGCCTTAGGAAGAGCAGTTCGTCGCGGTTCGGAACTTGGTGAGTTACCAACTACTCGCCACCTCAATCGACCGGCTAATCTGCCGGCCTGTCTCCCGGGAACGGCAAGTTGCACGTCCAGGTAATCGCGCTTTCGAGACAGAGAAACCGGAATACGGCCGTGAGAGAAAGAGAACGCAGACAACATCGCGATAAGTCCTGTCATCGTCTACTTTGTGTCTACTTTGTACCACTTGCGACTTAATGCTTGCCGTAAAATCCTCGCGCGTACGAAACTGCCGCCAGAGAAATTGATAGCGATAGCTTCATTAACGGATCTCATATTGTCGACGATAAAGGGATCAGGTGGATCTGTCGACGCTCGAGAGTGACTTGCGCTCAGGTCCTTGGAACATATTGCACCGAAAGCCTGCCTCTTCTCCCTGGAAAGCGAAACGGACGATAAGCAAATATAATAACAACAACAACAATATCTACGAAGTGATCAGCGCGGATCTTCGCCGGAACGCGATTCTCATCAGGCGCGGACGTTATCAATGATGTGCGAAATGAGGTATCTGAATAGAACAGTGTAATCCCTCGCTCTATAAATCCGTTACTATCGGAGCACCGAGTTCGTCATGAATATCGCCCGGGGATAGGGAAGAGATTTTTCCCCGAGCGAGCGCACTTGGCTGCGCATCGGCCACAGCGGCGAGTGGCACAGTGGTTATTGTTCGGGCTCGGAGCTCAGGCTATTAAGCGACGGAGGAGGATTATGAGAACCCGCCTCTCCTTTGATCCCTTGAGCATGACCGAGAGAGGAGCCTCACTTCGCCTCTCGCGGAGAGACCGGCGAGCTGCTAACGGAAGGATTCGGTCGGTTATACGTCACGGGCCACGGACTTCATCCTCCTGCCTCTTCCTTGCCGCCGCCGCCGCCCTCTCCCCCCMCCCCCGTATAATTCGCGGCCGCCATTATTCCGCCTTTACCTTCGTCTGCGGGATAATGGCGAGATGTCGATTCGTACGATGAACAGCGCGCCTGATGACATCGGCAGAGAACGCGCGCAACGCTGACTGCACATCGGAGAGACCGTGCGGACTTCAAAGCTATGCGAACGGGATCCTGCAGAGTGAAGATGATCATTGGAAGCATGAATCATTAAGATAACCGATCTCGATTAGTAGCTTTTCTTAAGAGTGAAAGAATTGACGGTTATAATCATTGAGAAACATCTCCAAGCCATCTGGCTTCAGATGGCTCCAAAATGGCGTTGGTGGCGAGAATTGGATCAACATGACGGAAAAACAAGCACGCTGAATACAAATACAGGGCATGATCCTGTATTGATAGAAAGATGAACAAGGAGAAGAAAAGGAGAAATTATTAAAACGTCGCAGCAAAGCTGCGATGAAGAAATCTCGTTAAACGATCAGTGTCGCACTTCGGTCACGGTGTGCGGGCAGCTTAAGGTTTCCTCGGGATCGATCGGGGGAGAGGGGGAAGACATGGCGAGTCGTCATGCAAAATCATGGTGCGTGACGGCGTCTGCTTACGACCGAACTTCTCTGATCCTGTGACCTTACGGAAATAGACACAGACGGCACCTTTGTCTTCCTCTTCCTCGAGCTGTCGTCGAAGAAGCCGACGACGACGACGACGACGACGACGACGACAGCGAAGGCGAGGAAGAAGAAGAACAAGAAGAAGCATGCGCGTACATCGAACGACGTACAAGACGAGAGCTGTGTATTATACTACGCTGAATCCTGAAGGAAGCTTCATTGTCTGCCGCGAAGGTCCTCGCCTCTACTGGAATCTTCAATATTTATGACGCTCGCTTAGGCGCACGCGAAGTTCCTCGTGCAAGCGCACGGTACCAGACTTTCAGATTCAAAGATGAAATCGTGGGAGGGGGAGGAGCAGCAAGGGAGGGAGGGAGAGGGAGGGAGAGAGAGAGAGAGAGAGAGAGAGAGAGAGAGAGAGAGAGAGAGAGAGATCGTGCTCTCTGCAAGGATCGCGGATACCAAGGCGAGCCGTGGATGACGATTTATCACGGTCTAGGGAACCTCTCGCGAATGATCCTGTGATCTCCGTTGATGCAAGGTACACGGGAGAATATAGGCGAGTCTTAAGGTACCGGAGCAGGATACCTTTTTCGCTTCGGGAAGAAGGGAGAACTTTCAAAGGAATTTCGGATATACGTGCAGGATGTTTCGGGATGTATCCCGACACATGTGGATACATGGAGGTACCCTCGGAGGGACATAAGGCGCTCGCTTTGACGTCATGATATCACGCGTACGGATTATTCGTCGGAAGCGGATCTCGCCCGCGAGATTGCCGTTTAATGCCGATCTGAAGGAAAATTGAGGAATTCGTCGGTGTTGCCAGCTGTTCATCATCGGAGTTTTCCCTGAAAATCCTACCGGCACGCGTTCCGAGAGATATCCGTCGTCCACGCCGGAACACATTTGATTCCGCGTTCAGTTCTACGGTTCTACCAGATTCACATTCGCATTGGAGACGAACGGGGGCACGCTGTGCCATTATCAGGCGCACTCTGTGTCTCCACTTTCGAGGCCGCGCAAACAGACTCGTTGCGAGGGCGAACGGCAGCCCGCGCTGGATGGTTAAAATTTAGCGCTAATGCTAGGAGAGGCGGCGGCGGCGGGGGGGCAGGGGTGCGCGAGAAGGCGACGGGTTCAGAGGCGGCATTAGCTTTTAAGCCATTTCCGGCGGTAACAGAGCGTGGGCGGGGACGGCGGTGGCGGCTCGCGCGGGCGTTTATACTTAAAGTTCCGCCGCGCGCGGCAGTTTGCATTAATTACGCCCGCGAATAAATGCCCATCGGGAAGAGGGGGAGGAGGGCGGAGGGAGGGAACGTGCCGTTCCTCGGGGGGGGGGGRGGGGGRGRGAGAGGTCGCGACAGGTAAATTCATTAATATGCGCTCCTTTTATGCGCCTGCCGGCCGTTGTTTGGGCGATAACAGTATTACGGGGCCGCTTTGTTTCGCCGCCCTCGGCGATCTGTCAGCTTTATCGCAGACCGGGAAAACGACCGCGGTCGTTTTCTATCCACCCGCGTCTTATTCCGCACGCGCGATCTAGCCGATCCTCCCTCCCCCTGTCCTGCATCTGTTCCTCCCCGTTGTCGGTCTTCTTTCTTTCTGCAGACGTAACGAGCGGGACGGATGCTGGGGCCAAACGCGCGGATCGTTAACGGAGAGATTAAAAGCGCGTAATGTAACGCCATTGCCATGAAAATCGCGGCTGCTACTCGTGGAAACACTCACCGTAAACGCTCCATCGAGCGATGCAGAATCACGAGCTGCACGTTCGTTCTCGATGCAACCGAGCCGCGAAACGCTCGCTCGTTTGACATAATAATAGAGTAAGCGCGTTTTAATTCGCGCGAGGCATCATCGCTGCAGCGTGCAATCGCGATCCGCCAGATACGCGTCGTCGTGTGAATATCTGCTTATCCGATGTTCCTATTCTTATTTTACAGGTAAGGCCCGATCGACGCCCGCCAGCATAGCGGCGGTAAGTGATCCGCCTCGCGGAATTACGATATCACGACGCACTTGTTGCAACGCGAAGCGGACGGGAGGAGCCCGCATTTAGCTTCCGGTTGCGCGGATTTGCGCGCGAGGAAATGGTCTTCCGGGCGACCGCGCCGCCGCGAATGTCCCTGCCCTGCGAGGCAAGGCGCGGAGGATCGACGCGAATGCCGGAAATCGTCCAGGATGCAATTCCGCCGATCTAGTTTTATTCTAAGCCGCGAGAACGCGCGACTTTCCGCTAGCGCCGCGATCTCTCCTCGCGGAATCGCGTCGCTCGTTTCCCCGATTGCAATTTCTCTCTCTCTCTCTCTCTCTCTCTCTCTCTCTCTCTCTCTCTCTCTCTCTCTCTCTCTCTCGATAGTTCTGCGGAGCTTTCGGCAATCGAGATTTCACGCAAATCAGGGGAGCGAGCGTTCTCTGGGAATATACAAAGTCTCCAAACGCTGCTGCGTATTTCTATTCATTCTTTTTATTCGAACCACATCAACGTGAAAGCGTTCTCGCGCGCGCCACGATCTCTGATTGCTCTGATCGCAATTAAATTTGATTTTCATGAGTTTGTTTTCCACCTGAGATACACTCGCAAACGTGGCCGCCATTCGCAACAGGTATCTCGGATTAAAAGCTTGTCGCGGGATGTCGCTTGTCACGTTCGTTCTTCGCGAGCATGTTCTCATCCCAATTAAAGACGACTTGCTTAATTAGATAGGCAACTAAAGGCGGACGTATATGTGAAATAGTTCCTTATCGCTGCGCGATCGCGCCTTCTCCTCTATTTACTCCCGCGTATGATCAAACATTTGCAGGTATCCGCTGAATCACACGGATTTAAGCGGATCCAAGTATCCGTATCCGCGAGATCGTTAGATATCTGTGTCGTATCAATGATCCCCGCGCGAGCGAAAACAACATGGGGCGATTATAAGCGGGAAAGTGCCGGCGATAAGTGCAGCCTCGCGAAAAATCACGGCTGGTAAATATCGAGCTCACCCCGATGGCGGATTCCGCGTCGTCGCCCCCTTTTTAAAAGCCCCGTGTATTTTCGTCCCTCTACGCCGGATAATTCGGATGTAATTCCGGCAATTTTCACGATTCTCCCTGCCGCTTCCTCGCCCTATTTCCGGTCCACCGAACTGGAATTTGTTTTTCCGCGTGGAGTTGATATCTCTTCCAAACAATTATTTCACGGGCACGCGAGTGCCGATTTTCGTCGTGCAATTTCGCGATAAAGGGGCACGGATTTTCAAGATCTTTAATTTATGCGTAATTTATTTATATCGATTATGTGTCGCGGTTTGTTGTAGCGGTTCGAAAGACGTCTTCTGGGGGGTGCATTACGTTAATTGCGACGCATTATCTTAATTAGCTTTGCATCTCGTCGCTGCGCATCACAAATCACAGAGCAGAAACGATGGATTATCCCCGTTTCGGGATTTAGTTGTGCGCACGCGAATAATTAATTATGACAAAGTTTCAATTAGCTGATCAGTATCGTCGTGTTAAATGTACAGCTGCGGCCGGATCGATTGCGGAATCATTCCGTCGATCTACGATCGCGACGCAATTTTACGGTGTTCTTATTTTAACAACTTGATCCGTTACGTTTGTTTTGCATTCCGATGGTGATTTATGCGAGCGCGGATAATAAACTGTTAAATCGACTAAATGAGCCTCGCACGCGCGAATGTTCGTTCGCAAACGTTTCGCACATTATGCTGGAAATATTGTCGAAATGTCGCGCACGCTGTTACAATAACATTTTCGCAGCATTTTAACGGATTCTATGCTTGACAATAATTACGTGCGATTTAATTATGGCGCAATTTTAAACGCGAAAGCGATCATGTTATCATCACGTCGGTAGATTGATCGATATTGTCAACGACAACTGTGCACGATTCGTATATTGCAGGCAATATTAAATGACAATTTATTGTTCATGGAAACAACGCGCGCACGTGCGCGCACGCGTGTCAAGGTATAATAAATTCTTGTCAAAACGTTCTCTTCATTTCATGTTCTGGCGGATTTATTTTTCGTCGAAGCTGTTCCTTCTATAGTTATATTTTATTACGCGATGAAATGCGCTGCAAAAATCGATAAGGAATTCCGCTTCGTTCACGTAAAGCTTCACTTACGTGCAATGTAAACAAGCAGCGTTAATAACTAGATTTATTGAGGATTGTATATCATTAAGGGAGAAAGAGAGATGAATTAATAATTGGCATATGTTATCAGATAGTAAATTATTATCGAAAAATATTTTTTGAGAAATATCCGGATACACGAAACGCCCAAACTGTAATGAATTTTTGACGAAATGCGACAGCCTTTCCGCTTTTCGGCCCAACAGATTTATTTTGTAACGTAGCCGTGGCCACATTCTTTTTGTGCGAGCGAAAAATAGACCGGGAAAATCAATCGCAGGGTTTCCCCCGCATTTGAAAAGCACGCGTACATAATAATATTAACAATAAAACGCAAACACCGATGCATAATAATTATACGCGCGATGATAGTCAAACATGTAATTAATATCGGATAATAATTGGCGTGCGATATTAAATAATAAATCGTTGTTGACGGAACGAAAGTTGCGTCAGAGTGTTATAAATTTTCGCCGATACGTGACGACGACGTCACGTTCATTTTTCAGAGCGACAGATTTATTTTTCGTCAAAGCCGTTTAATCTGCAGCCGCACATTTTACTGTGAAAAAGAAAAAAAGGGGAAAAAAAGGARAAAAAAAAAAGAAGACGAAAGAAGGAAAAAACCGAGCCGCGAAAATCGATAGAGGATTTCACGGCGGTGTTCGAGCGGAAATCTATCAAGCGTTACGCGAATGTCAGGCCAGTCGCGTCCGGGAGCTCTTATAATGAAATCCTTTTTTCTTTTTCCGCGGAATGTTTAATCAACGTTCAGCAGCCTCGCCTCGGAGGGACGAAGGGAGAGGGGAAGCTTATTAATTAGATCATTTTGCTAGGACAAGTCACGCGAACCCGATCCGAACGTGAATGAATGGTCGGTCCGCCAGCGGAAATTGAGAGTCCGCCCTACGAAAACAAGCGCGTCGTCGCGATTTACTCGGTACGCATCTGGCGAACCCCATCGTAAATTCGGCCGCGTGATTTATGCCGTCGTTGTATAATATTTCGGCGTTACGTGGACCGGCCGCCGCGATTATTTATGGACTATCATTCGCGAATTCGATTTACCGCCGCGTGTCATTGCCCGATTGATTTTTCATGGCAACGGTGATTTCGAATCCGTGAGCTCTTTATTCATTTAACGATCAGCGGAGATGTGTACACGCGTCACGTGCGGCAAATAATTATTGCATCCTGGATAATATGCATATATATATATGTGTGTGTGTGTGTGTGTGTGTGTGTGTGTGTGTGTGTGTATATGTAAATCGTAATTAATGAACATGATGTCGCCTCGCGTTATTTTCATTTTTACTATTCATAGCCAAGCGAGCGGAGATATCGCGGGTCTATCCTGACATTTGCGTTCTTTACACCGCGCGTATGTAAATGTTCCCTGTATAAATGCGCGCGCGCGCGCGCGCGCGCATACGCGATAATGCGACCGGATAAAATAGAAATATATTTCGGCAAACAAGATACTGCCGGTGACGTTTGCATATTGTGCATCGTAAAATCGCGCGGGTTTATTCGGTCGGAAATTCACCGGCGCAGGAATTGCCGGAAGATTAAAACGCCTCCTAAATCCAATGGACGGCTAGTCATATTCCCCGCTTGAGAATCCGTCGTCCGTTTCCCTTCCTTTTTCTTCTTTTTCCTTTCTTCTTTTTGTTTTTTTCTTTTTCCTTGTTTTCTTTTTCTTTTCTTTTTTCTCCGCGGCGCGCATTATCGGCAACGGGAACAAGCCGCGGTTGGCGCCGCCGTTCATTTATTGCGTCCGCTGCGATCGGACGCGCTGCATTGTTAATGAGAGCAGCGAGCATTATTTGAGCGAGCATTTCGGCGCGAGTGGAAGCCGACGTTTGTCGCGAATTCAATGAGTCCGATAGGTTTACTTGCCGCGCGATTTGTCGCCGTTGATATTCCCGCCAGCCGTGTTTATTGCCTTTAACTCGCCCGCGCGATCAAATTTAAATAATCTCGCCCGACGCCTCGCAGCAGAAGCGGGAGGCTCACTGGCGCGTATTTAAATGAAAATTGCATCAAACTTGAAAGATTCACTCGGAATTGTCCACGGGATGTAATTCTATCGCGCGCAGATCGCGCGAGCGACAGCTCTCGACAGGCTCTACTTATTAATATTTAAATTCAATCTCTCTTTCTCTCTCTCTCTCTCTCTCTCTCTCTCTATCTGCCTTTTTGCTTTCGAATATCTCGAGACTGGTTTGCTCTGTCGAATTCTGCAGTTTTCTGATCGTCTTGCAGCAAAGTTAAGCGCTTGTACTCGCGTTTCCCAAGTAATCGCGTGCCCGAAGGCGCGTCGACAAAGTGGAAAATGATCAGATCACGAGATTGATCTCGCCGCGCTACCGACGAAGATGGACATCTCCCGCTCTCGCTTCCGGCATTCGCGAATTATATCTCATCCCATCCGTGAGAGAGAGAGAGAGAGAGAGAGAGAGAGAGAGAGAGAGAGAGAGAGTCTGCGACGCGGTTTAAAGGAGCGCGCAAAAAATAGCGCGGATCGTCGTGATATCGTGCGGCCTCGTCAAATGTCGGCGTGGCTTTATTCCCGGCCTGTCCGTAATTAACGCCGTCCATTGTTACGTCGAGACAGGATATTTCGCGCGATTTATCGCGCTCATTACTGACAATAGAATGAAGGCAGACGCAGTGAGGATCACGCGCAGGGAGAAAGTAAAAATCTTACTGAAGATCTTACGCCATTCGGCTGCAGCGCCGCGCGGTTCAATTTGCCGCGATTTTATGCGATAACGTGAATCCGTGTTCAACGTTATCGGCGGCTTCGTTAATGCGTCGTGCGTGTTCGTCCGCTTTTAATCGGAAATGAATATAGAGATTTTTGTTATTAATATTAGGAAATATACAGGAAAGAGAGAAAGAGAGAGAGAGAGAGAGAGAGAGGGGGGAGGGGGGAGTGAGGGTCTTCTTCGTTGACATTGTAATCGTACGTGAAGCATCCTCTTGCGTCTTTGCGCGAATCAATGTCGCCGCTTAAACATTGACTAGGAAAATTTCATTAGTCTCGACGATAAAGTTTTCAAGTTATCAAATATCGTCTCTTCTCTATAGAGAGAAGTGTCTGTTTACTCATATATCCTGGCGATAAATCTCCACGTGTTATAACTCAGCTTCTGATATTTATAATAATTACAGCACGCGCGATATCCGTTACGGTGCGCCATTTCCTGTGGCCGTTCTCTCTTTTTTCCCTTCTCCCTTCCTCTTGTTTTGTTTCGCCTTGCCTTTTCTTTTTTTCGCGGCTGTAACCAGCCGCAACCCTCTTGCGTTGCGTTATCTCTTATCGTTAATAAATTTTCCCCCGTGCCTCACCTTCCTTTTTCCTCCGCGTCCGGCGCGCCGACCAGCAGAGGCGGCTCCGTTCTCCGGTGAAAAAGAGACGAGCGAGCCTGGGAATGAGTTAGCCTGATCCTCGGATCCTGCCGAAGCCGATTTTTACGCTGCTTTAATTATAAACGTGATTTTTATTGCTCCCCGCTAATATTATACGATACGTATCGCCGGTTGATTTATGGACAAGCGTGGAATTATTACAGGTCCGGATTGCCAGTGTTGTCTCTCTCGAATCGCTTTTCCCTGAAACAAGGGAGCTTCTGTTTTTTATTCCCGCGCGACGTGTCGCGCGGGAAGAAGATTCGCGAGATCGGAGATCGGCCCATTTGACGTCTCTCTCGTCTGGGATCGCCAAGTTGAAGACGAAATCGAGAGCAGCCGCGCTTCGGTTTAGCGAATTGTTTGCTCATAATGTGACCCACGCCGTGTGAGATTCTTCCAACATAATGAATATCACAGTTCCAATTAGTGTTCCGATTAGGGAAAGCGATTAGTGCAGCGGGAGTTGGATACATGACGACGCGATTTAAAATTCAGATGCGCCGGTGTCAGATCCGTTTTGTGTGCCGCGATGGGAATTAGACGCGGTATAATGTCCTCTCCAGGTTTCCAGACCGAAGATTCGCTTAACTCAATTCTGATGAGCCTGGAATTAGCATGAAACGGAATTGAGGTCCTGAATTAATGCTGGGCAAGTAATAACGAGCGAGAATACAGGGTCTAAGTGCACGGCTTCTGGGACAGACCCGTATAAACGTCACGGGAGGACACTCGCGCTGACAATACAACGTTGACCGAGGTCGCTGCGTCACTTACGAATATCTAATTACGTGAAACGGTCTCTCTCGTTCTCTGTCCTCTCTCTCCCCCCTCCCCYCCCCCCCTCYCTCTCTCTCTCTCTCTCTCTCTCTCTTACTCGAGGGAGAGCAACGCCCTGGGAGTCCGCTGCTAATAGAATTGTTGGCCCGGTTACCCGCCGACAGTCGTCAGGTGACGAAATACGCGACACAGTAAGCGCTCGCGAGCCGCGCCGCGAGCTACGCGCGCGTCCCTTGACCCTTGGAACGAGCGTGCTCGTAGAAAACGGTATCCACCTGTAAGCGGCACCTGTAAGCGTCCCGCGATGTTTCCTGAATATCTCTTGAGATTTCCGAGCCGGGAGACGAGCAGCTTTGTAGAGACGGCGAAGGACGGATCGAGGCGTCGAAAAAATTGCGTCGCCGCTGAATTATCAGCTTGGGCGATCGGGTGCGCGGGTCAAGATCTGCCGTGAGAACACGTAGATGCGACAGACGTTTCTCGCTTCGGGAGACCGCGGACGTGCTCGGGATCCAAAGTCGCTGCTCGTCGCCGAAGAACGTAAGGATTTCTTTATGCGAGGCGATATGGCCACGAAATGACCGGCGCGGATTTTAAGTCCCGCTTGATGGACGCGCAACGTGTTTCCTCTTGGTCGTGAATGGGAGAATTTTCCTGGGAAAAGTTGGTTCTCGGAATTCTTTAAACGGAAGCGTAGGGGACACGTTAGACAAATAAATTGGAGAAAAAGAGGACGACGGGAGGGAACGTAGCCTTGGCATTCTTGTCGCGCGTATCAGCGAGCGTCACAATTCCCCGCGAACGAAGAATCTCGCAATCTCGCCGCGCTGAGGGGTTGCTCGCATGCTCGCGCTTAATGGACGTCGCAATTTCGCTGGAATTCAATTAAAGAAACTACCCCGCGCGTATCTCCCCGTGACTGTCTTGGCGAATTAACGCGAGCCTCGAAACGGAAACTTACAACTCGTATATAACTGCGTTTCCCCGCCACCCCCCGTTAATTCGACGAACAAATAATAGTAGGGGGCGAATTTACGTCACGCTTCGGGAGGGTAGTTAACATTTACGATCTCACCCTCCATTGACGTTCGGCGTTCCGCTCCGTCGTTCCAATGAAATTATAAATTAACTCCGCTGAATTTCGCGCGAGCGGGCGCATTATGAGCGTCGCTAATGAATTAATTACGCAGTAAATTCATTACAGGTGATACCGAGGCGAGATGAGATATCGGACCTGATTAGCATTACTATTATGTATCCGACTGTGTAATTTTCCGCATCAATCTCCCTTTCTTTGTTTCCGCGCTCGCAGCAAGGATCGTCATGAATCCGCTCGCTGCTCGCGCAGCGATTACGCGCGGATAATTACGCCTCGCCTCGATATTCGTTCTGTCGGTGGAAAGAGTATTTATTCCGTAAAACTTGCGTGTGCCAACCAGATGCCTCCGCCGAGTCGCTGTTCTTTTTCGAACGCACACGATAACGGACATGCGACGTCCCGTGCCATTATCTTCTCCTTCCGCCTCCTCCTTCCATCCCTGCGCGATGTTGTCGAGAGGCGGTCTCGATGACAAGATTCAGAAATGTGTACACATATATGTACACGCACGCACGCATACGCACACACACATACACGGCACGTCATGACCACGCACTCCTAGTAAATAATTCATCGACGTCTCGCAGAGCAAGGAGCAGCCCCTGGCGATGTCACGCGGATGTATCCGCTCGTAGTCTGCGATTGCAGAGCTGGAGCGTTGTACGGGGTGATCACCGGAAAAGAATAATGCTCGTCCTGCCTATTAGCCCTCGCATCGCGAATCGCACTCGCTCCGCGAGCCCACGATCGAGCGGAACGCGTTTCCGCGTTTCGCGTCGCGCGAACAATGTAGCCGCCGATACAAGATCGACGAACGGAGAAATCTTGGGATCCCGATCTCAAATCAGGCTGATCCGCGAGAAGGAACCTTCCCCCCGATTAAAGGAACGACATTTCCTTTTATCTCGCCGAGATTAACGGCGCGCAAGAGCGAGGATGAAGGAACGAGCTGAGCGCCGAGTCGCCGAGTCTTCAGAGATATTCATGATTTTCGCATGCGCATAAACCGTTCATCGAGTCAATCCGATTTATTCGGATTGCGAGATGCCGTCATCCCTCACCTTCTTCTCCCCCTCCCCCTCCCCCTCCCCGTCCCTCTCCGTCGTGTCGCACGAGATCGCGTCGCGCAAAAACGCCGCCGGATCTCATCTCCGAGCGATCTCGAGCGTATTGCCATCCGCGGCGATCATTAAGCCATTCGGTCTCTAGCGGGATTTCCTCGTACCGTTTTTTTTCCCCCCCCCCCCCCCCGATCGACTCGCCGATGCAACGATCTGCGGCTAGACGATCCTGGCTCTCCCCCCTTTGGGGGAGAGAGAGCGCTTATTTCTTCCGCGGCGCGCTTCGTAGACAACGAGGCGAGCCGTTTCGTTGTCCAGTCACGTCGTGGACCCGTATCGGGACGACGTCTTGCGAAGGAAAAAAAAAAAAAAAGGAGGAAAAAAAATCATCCGTCCCACATGTGGAAAAAGGCCGGAACGCCGATAACGCGACATAGGCATAGGCGCCGACTCGGGCGAATTTCAAGTGTCGGGAATTAATCCTTTGCCTGGCGCCGAGCGAAGTCGGCATCCATCTCCGTTTTCGGTTTCTCGCGTGCTCGTTCGTAATGGCGAGTCCACGTGAGATCATTCATCGTCGGTATTCGACGAGTCGCGCTCATTAAATAGCTTGAAATGTATGGCGATCGACGATGCAGTGTGAGGTATTTTTAACCCTGGGGAAAATTGGGATTTGATTGTGAAACTGCGTTGAATATTCTTATTAAGATCGATAGAATCACGCTGTCGATTGATCGTGAACGATCAGTAGAGGATTAATTATTGGGGGATTTGAGGCAACGATTGGATATCGTGCGGTGGAGAATCAAGGAAAATCAAGGAAAATATGTTTACGTATTCTTGGTGATAAAATATAAAGGCTCGAGAAGGGATCTCTTGTCTTTTGTCCTTCAAACAGAATCCATTTTGTAAAGTACTCATGGAATAATGCGACATGCAAAATTTCCCGATATGCCGTTATCATATTTATTATCCCATGTAAATCTCCGTCTCCGCATTATAATATGTAAATTTCCCTTCCCGCGGAATACTTTTCTTTAACAAGTACACCGGCCGGATGCAGATGCAGTTTGCGGAAACTTCCGACAGCTTTCTCACCCGAAACTTTCCTCGATTTTCCACTCAGCGACCTCTGCGCACGATTCGACGATGGATCGATGCTACGGCAAAAAGTCATTTTCCGGCGGCACGCGTCTCCGAATTAAATCGCGGAGTATCCGCGAAAGTGCGCGTAATAGAGATTCCACGTAATTGAAATTTCGAGAAAAATACGTGAATAATACGCGAAGGCATTCCGCAAAAGTACACTTGGAATTTCAAAAGACCGCATCTTTAGAAAATTATATCGGATGAAACATATATATCTTGTTATTCTGCCATGGCATTTTATTATCCGGGAAAATATGTAAACATATTTTCTTCTTAGTTTTCCTCGATTTTCCAATATCCAGTGTTTCCTAAATTCCTCAATAATTAATTAGCCACTTGTCCATGATCAATCGGCGACGTGATTTAATTGACTTTAATATATGTACATGTAGCTACGAGATTAAAAATATTTGTTTACAAGCGAAGCATCGAAAACAATGGAAAGTAAAATTATCTTTGTTATTTAATGCGCTAACATAATTCATTGATATGATCAATATGCGCGTCGCGTTTGTTAGACTCGCGCTCCTTGCAAAATTCCACCATTCGCTTCGAATAACCGATAATTATATTCTTTGACGATCATCGAACGCTTGTTACCTCGCCGGCATCTGCGTTAACGAACGCCTTAATTACGCGATAATCGCCAGCACGGCACAAAGTAATAATTAGATCGGATTGGCTCGCTATTGAATCCGAGAACTTTTTGTCCAGTGAGACGGATATATCGCGTGATACGGTAATCATTTTCACGTGTAATTAACGCGCGACGCCTGTTCCAAGCGGACAATACTATTGTCTACTAATTCGACAATACTACGTTAATAATAATAGATCCACGTCTAACGAGCCGGTCGCAATCGGTTGAATTCGGATCGCGAAGCCATTCTGCTGAACACGAAGAAATAAATCTAAAGGAACTTTGTATTAAAGGAACACACAGATGCTTGAAGCGATACGAAGAGCTTACAAATGAAATTCGCGAGATTATTGCTAAACGAAAGAATTTAGGAATTTTCAATCTCTGGCTTAGCGTCAGTGCACCTTTTCCGTTCTAACGGGCATTCCTTCGTTAAAATTTTTCTTTGAGAAGAGGGGGGGACGATTTCAAAATATTTTGAAAGTGCGTGTCTCACATACGCATCGATGTCACGTTGCCGCTCCACGAGACGAAGCGGTTCAAAACTGGTTCGACGAGCACTATTTTCGACGAACTATCGCGCGACTAGTTGCTCGGGTCGCTGTTGCGGCGCAAATGCGGGTCGTAGGGCTCGTTTATCACGTTTATCTTCGAAATATGGCCCTATTTTTGAGAGGTCTAAGAGCCATAAATCGCGAATGGTAATTCGGCCGTGCACAACGCCGCTCCGCTTTCCGCGATTTATAATGCCAGTTTGTAAGTGACACGTAGACTATCAACGGTACGACCACGAATTCGGGTTGAAAGTGGAAATTTGCTTAACAAAGAACGCTTCCCTCTGCTCGGCAATATAAAAGATACGCGCGTTTGCGGCTGAAACGTGCACTCCGTCATTCCGCCGTCCCGTGATGCTTGAAGAGCAGAAATGACAACGCGTTACAATGGGCTGCCGCTTCGCATTATGTAACGATCAGGATATCAGCGGAAGATTCATCCAAGAAATTATCGACCCTTTGGCGTCGAGAGAAAAGGCTTGAAAAGAACTTATCTTCGGATTATCTTGAGATAGAGAAAATGTATCGATATCACAGACGATAGTTTCAATCAAGAGGAATCGTATCGAAATAAAAGCTCGACGGAGAGATAGCAAGATCAAGCCGGGAGGAATCAATATTGGAAGAAAATCCCGAGAATCGGGATCAAGCGTCAAGAAATTCGAACGGATTATATGCAATTCGTTTAAATCTCGTCACTAAAAATCTGCGATTTGAATTGAGTTGGACGTCGCTCGAATTTAGTTACGTCGATTAATCGGATTCCATCATGTTTTATAATGAAGCAATTTATTCTGCGGATTCACCGGTATTAAAAAAACGGACCGACGACAGCGTAAATTAATACATATTTAATACCAGGTTTAAAACATCGTTAAATAACATCGCTTTCCTTACATTATATAATCATTGCTGGAAGAGGCGAACCGTTACGAAACTCGAGCAGACAATGCAGTCAGTTTCTCGCGCGAGAGTCCGTCGTTAAAGCCGGAGTCGGCGATATCGTGCATTAAATTCAACACGATATCCAGATTTATATTTAAACGCGTTTAAACACCGCGCGCGCCGCGTACCATCGCGTGGCTCGCCTCGCGTCTCCTGCAATCATAATGGAATCCATTATTTCAGATTCATTATTCTCAGAAGAGAACAAACAGAGAGCGCCCGCTAAATGCATAATAACGGACTATAAATTGATTCCCCAAGGGCACCGGTGTCAAGCTTGCCAGACAAATTCTCGCTAATATAATATCAGGATTAAGTCGTAATTAGCCCGGCAAACAAATCATTCCGCGCGTCTGCGCGCATGCGCGCGCGCTCACGTGATCGTGAAATATGACAAGGCCGCCGGCCGGGAAAACGTTTGGCTAAGCGAACGTTAACAGCCGGACGGACTAGGCACGCACACACATATATATATATATATATATATATATATATATATATATGTGCACGTACACATACGCACAACCGCCGTTTTCCGCTGCAATTCACGTGCGACGCGGTACACCCGCTCGCGACTGTGTCCCGTGTCGCGGAGCGTGGCTATCGAAATTCAATATCGCGCGCGATAATGGCGGGGCCTCATCCCGAGGGCGGGGGATGGAAGAAAAAAGGGTCGCGGAGGGTCGCGTTCGCCGTGGACGATGGATTGATTGCGTGGGCCATAATGAAAGCCATATAGCGGACGATGTATCGGATCCCGCCGATTATTTCCGTTACGTTATCCCAATATTTGAGTCGGATAACCGCGGATTCGCCTTCCGCTTAGCCCGCTTAGCCTTGCTCCTGAAGAGCAATCGGCCGAGATCCGGTCGTCGCGATCGTCGAGAGTCGCCGCTCTTGATTTTTCAATCAGCCGATCCCGTCATCGTAATTATCAATGCGACAGCTGATACGTTTCGTGTACGCGTACACGCGACACGAAAGGCTCATTTCAGGGATTGTCGGACGCCTGTCGCTCGCTTCGTTACCGCGCGCGTCATTGAATTTATTTCTGGTCGCTCTCTATATTCCGCGTCCGGATTAATCGAAGCTTCGTTACATCGCAGTTACGTGGAAATAAATAATCCTTTATTGGAACGGATAATTGTTCGCGGCGCGGGAATTTTTTCCTCAGCATTTAATTCCGCTTATTCGATTGTGGCGCCTGTTTCCGGGGGCCGTGCTCCGCTCGCGGAAATTTCGTGCGAACGTTACGGGAACGTTATCATTCCATAATCCAGAATCGCCGGATCCCATATCGCGCGTCGTTGTATGGAAAAGAGTAAATCGAAATTTCGGCGAATTAAATCTCACTCGATCGCGCTCGCGTAACTTTCCCCAGGTACGGCTCGCAAATTTCTCTAGGGAACTCGAGGCAAGAGTGGATTCAAGCGTGCGCGTTGACCGTCACGCCCGAATGTCCCCCGTAATCCGGAAAAAAAAAAAAAAAAAAACACACGTCACTAAATCGCGCGTTAACGCCGGAAACGTGTTTACGTCGAGGTAAATAAAATTGCCTGCCCGCTATCGGAGGGACGAGCGGGACCGGGGATATATTCCCCCCCCCCCCCCGCCCCCGCCCAGAGAGCGAGAGCCTACAAATTATCCGACGTCCGACTAACGAGATCTGGCAGATTCTATTTACTGCCGAAAAATCGAACAGCGGCGGGCGAATCTGCAGCGCGGTGCAACGGAATAACAAGGAATTGTTTCCTCCCCCATTGTGCCGAGGGCTCAAAGGGCACAAATTACACGGACGCAATCGAGATAATTCCCTTTTCGGGCCACCGAATCCTGATCTCTCCGCCACTACTAACGAGGGACAGCGCGCTTAGCCGTCCGTGAATTTCAGAAATTTCCGAACTTTACGAAATTCGCGCGCGCGCGCGACTGTTTTCCATCGCGACTTGGAGAACGCCCTTGCGCGATGACTCGTTTCCAGAAGGGCAGGACGAGGGATGCGGATGATTGTCGCTCTCGGTTGTCGCGGGAAATTTCTTGCCGCTGTGTTCTTTCTCAAATATCATCAGTTATCAAAGCATACGTTCGACGATACATTTTGGAACGCAATAATGCGCTCGGACGAATTGCAGTCGCGAGAGAGTCAGCGCTGAGACAAAGGGTGCGTGCTAATCTAACCCCGCTATCGACAACCCCGCTATGAGCGCGGTGGAGGAGCGTAAATACCGCCGTCCCGCTTTCCTCGTCGCCGGCGACCGATAAGCTGGACGTAATAACTCCAACGATCGTACGTCGTAATCCCGCTTTAAAGGGAAACCGATCGCGGCTGAAACGACCTGTAAAAGAGAGACGGAGGGAACCTTCCGCGATGCGCCCTTTTACGAGCGGTCCTCCAGTCCTTTATGTCTTTCCGCTGTTGCATCGCGGAATTCAATATCGGAGGTCCGCCTCCGCCGCGATTCCGCTCGAGGAAAAGGCAGCGTAGTCGAAACAATTATGTAAATCCACTCGCAAGATCAAGATACATTTCAATCTCGTGGTCTCTCTCTCTCTCTCTCTCTCTTCCTCGTCGTCGCGGGGTCTCTGTAAAAACGGACTTTGGAAAACGCTCAGCCATGCGCATAATATAAAGATACTGTTACGACCGTTTCGTTCTCTCCCTCCTTTCCCTCCCGCGTGGCGCTGTGTACCCCCTATGTACCCCGTATGTGCACCACCCTCCCCTCCCCTCCCCTACCCTCCCTCCCTGCCGTTTGCCGGGTTGTTTCGTCTGATTTTCTCGGTGTTCTCTGTAAATTGCGCGAATCCACGGCGCTCCACGGCGAACGGGGCGAATGACGAGACAGAGGGCGGGTGGGGGGGGGGGATGTTTTCCTCTTCTTCCCTTTTCTTATATCGTGTTTCTTATTTTTCGCCGACGATCCTTCGAAGGAGTTCGCTCCGTGACCCGGATGGGAAAAAGCACATCGGCGTGCTTGACGATTCGCGGATCGCGCGAGCCTCCGCTCCCTCATCGCGAGATTTTTTTACGACCTCGGGAACGTCGAATCCCCGGGGATTGGCGGGAATTACAGCGGAAAGACCGCGAGTCCTCGCGGAATTGCAATTTTATTTCCGCCTACGTCGATCGCCGATTCCCTCGGCGAGCGTTCTAACGAGGTTCGTCTGGCTATCTGGATGCCTCAAGGCGTCCGCGATTGTTACGGGAACGTTAATGCCTTCCTCAGGGATCATCCGTCACACTGCCAAGTAAGCTGTCTCGAAAATATGTTTTCAACAGGCGTACGAAAATTTGAATAAGAAAGCGCGGCGTAATTCCTCTCCGAAATACGATTTTCTGAAGATTTTCGCGAGAAGCACGTAAAACAATCGTTGAATTGTTGAATCAGGGTCGTCAGAGTACTTGAGAGTCAATCGATACCGATCGACGATAACGAATCGATGAACGTACGTTGAACGAATCACAGGTGCGCGTAATAAGATCGAGAGAGACATTCTGGTCTGGCATCGAGCGCGTGGGGAAACTTTGCAAAGTGCCATAAAGTCTCGCGCCCCGAAGCCCATCCTCAATGCGCGCGACAACGACGCGAGTATCGCCTTGCAACCTGCCTGGGTTTTTCAATCTCCCTCGACGGCTATTAGCAGCCAGTTGCCTCCGTTATATAATAAACGCCTTCTCGCGCGCGCATGCGCGCGCGCTGCCCGTAACGTCCCTTAGCATCTCG
This sequence comes from Eciton burchellii, assembly GCA_020341155.1. Lineage (NCBI taxonomy): Eukaryota > Metazoa > Arthropoda > Insecta > Hymenoptera > Formicidae > Eciton > Eciton burchellii. The sequence goes on along the minus strand of JAHMML010000059.1, from coordinate 484,008 downwards.
TTACAGTTGTAATGATATAATAAGTATCCCGAAGCGGCCGCTAATAACTCGAAGGCGAAGGCACTCGCGCCGAGGGCAATAACGCGCGGAACAGCCGCGCGGAGCGGCTCTATTCCTCGCTCTCTCCCCCTGCCGCACCCTCCCCCTTGCCATTTTTCAGCGGGTAGCCGTAAGACTTGCCCGGGTGCTGTATCTCCCCTTCGTAAATCTCTCCGGCCGCGCTCGTAAGGATTCCGTCGAACGATTCCCCGGAGCGCGGAGTGAGAGAGATAGGCTACGCTCCGTAGAGCTCCGTAGAGCCCGGCTCGCCCCTCGCGGGACATCGCGAGTCTGAATGTGGATTACGGTGAATCTCGTTACTCTTATTTCTCTCGCTTATTGCTCTCCGCTTGTTTCCACTTGTCGACCACCCGGCCGAGTCTCTCAAGCGTCGTCTGCTGCGCGTTCCGTTTCCGTGAGGGGGGAGGGGAGGCGAGGCGCTCCTGATATTTCGGGGGGAAAGTGCGAGCGCGAGCGACCGCATCACCCTCCTCCCCTCGGGGGGGGGGGGAGAGGGAGGGCACACTCGATGCACAAGCGGCAGTCGCGAGTTCCTCATTGCCCGTAACAAATGGCGAGCTCGTCGAGCTCGATGGATCGATTCGCGGCGATCGAGAGTGCCGCGAGAGCTCTTTATCCCGGTTGATATCCCGTCGCGATAAATCATCGCGGGAATTCCATTCGGCACGGGCGCGGGAGAGAGCGATCCTCCCCCGCGATTCATCACGCTCGATGAGCGCGTCTCTCCTCCATACCCCCTCCCTCCCACCCTCCTGTCATTTCCCTTGGCCGTTTGTCGGCCGGCCTTATTTAGCGCGTTCTGGACCGGTAGCGTGGATGGCGCGCCGTTACTCGCGCGCGGATTATTCGCGGATAATGAGCACCGGACGAGACGCGCCGATGAAATCATCGAGGCGTCCGCGATCTGACGAGCATTCCTATGCGAATTCGCAGTGTTTTCTCATTCCTGTCCGAGTCATTTCCGGAACCGTTGGATGACAAGGGGAATGATACAGAGGTAATCTGATGTAAAGCAGGCAGGCAGCAGATGATGAGATAATTAAATAGCCGATGGGATGATAATCGGATAGATAGTAGAAGGATTGAGCACGCGAAGGAGCTACGAACGCGCGTTCCGCTTTGGGAATATGAAATAGCAAGACGCGATTCATCAGCGGTGTGAGAAATGTGGAACAGCGAACGTTATCGGATCAAGCCATCGAAGAGACGTCATAGACGTCTGCGTGAGCGAAGGGAAAAGAGAGAAAGGGAGAACGGTATCCGCGCTGATCCTGATTTTGCAGCGTGTACGCTTCCAAATGGTCTTCCGGGCTCCTACGGTCGCGCGATTCCTCGCGCGGCATCGTATCGGCAGATTTGCATTCCGCGCCGGTAATTCCGGCTCGCGGCCGTCCGGGATTTGCGTTATTTTCTGGGCTCGCCCGGCCGTTTCATAAATATGAAAGTTTCGTGACGCAGGTGGGGAATAGCGAAACGAGTCGAAGTGAAATCTCGACCGCCTGCCTCGCGGCCGCGAGGAGACAAATGACGGCGATGATATCGCCCGCCCGCTTATGGAAGGCGTAATACCTGCATCTCCGCGCGACATACTTTGCTTTTTCCCTCGTTCCACCTTTTCCCTTTCGTTTCGCTCCGTGTGTAGTTACTCTCTGTGTGGATACGCGTCGTTATAAATTACCGGCGCGATGCACATCCGGAGAGAGTTACGTTTATGTGTAACGTGTAATGTTTGACACTTGAGTCAATGCGTCGACGAGCTTGGATCCTAAATTCGTATCCTTGGCGAGGCGGACGTCACGCCGGGAATTTGCAGGGAGTTTTGTCTCCAAAGGGCGAAATAGGTCACGCGGGAAACCGCAGGCGGGGATTAAGATTGCAATTGTTTCAACTTGAGAGGCGAGAATATTCATCGCAATAATAATATATATATATATATGTGTGTGTGTGTGCGTGCGCGTGACAAACATGTAACAACAATAAGTAGATGATAAATATAACAACGATGAATGACAAGATAGAAACGCGCGTAATAAGGAAATTACACAAGCGTGACAATCGCCGCAGCAGTATCTTTATGGGTTTTATTTCCCTTCTTCCCGCTTCTTCCTGCTTCTGTTAATAAAGCTAATAGAACTAACAAATCGACGCTGCTTTCGAGGCGCGGCGATCCACGCCCGTAATTTACATCCGTATCTACGGCCGTTAATGCCGGTCTACGGTAACGCTGCCTCATCGCGCGCCGTATCGCGCGAGGAAAAACTACGAGCGGCCGCAAAAAATTACGAGCGAAGTGCGGATATCGGCGGCCAAACCCCGCCAAAACCGATATTCCGATATCCGATAGCTCGCGAGTGAGAGATACTCGAATGACCGACAATTCAATGGGCCTCTCCCATCAGCTCTCGCCAAAGTTCCTTGATGTTACGCGCACGTGAACGCGCGCGCGCGCGCGCGCGCGTCCCGGAAATTCTAACCGCTCGCCGATAGATCTCGGATTATGCTCGGCGCAAGTGGGTCACTCGGTGAGTTATATCGCACGGGATGCCGGTAAAAACCGTGAGTAATGGCGCTCTACCTGGACTCACCCCCTCGCCGACCCGGGCACGGTCTCGTCGAAGGGTTAAGGGAGGGAGGCGGGCAGCCTAGGTGGAAACTACAGCGCGAGATAAGCTCTGCTTAACAAACATCCACCCTCGCGCGCGCCCGGCGAGGATGTCAGGGGAAGGGCCCGCGGGGGGGACGTTTCCATTCGTGCCGGCGCGTCGTTAATTTCGGGGCACCTCGCCGGCCCTACATAAACCCCGCGGACACTCCATGTACCCCCGCATGATTTACGGAGCGGCGCGGATACATGGGCAGCATCCGGCTGGCCGAATTTATAACGCCGCGATTCTTCGCGACCGGAAATCTTGAGACGGGAGTTGCCCGTTGCCCACGCGTTGAAATTTTATTATCTGCGGAATCCCGCGGATTTTTCGGCCTCGCGTTGTTTATCTAGCAAATCTCTTCAGCCCAATTTCGATCTCCAAGGAGGAGAGGAGAGCGCGCAGGGAGAGAGTATTCTCCCTTGCGTTCTCCTGCGAGCATCTACGGGGAGCTGGCTGGCGTCGAGAAATAATCGCGGCGTGTCGGAGCGGATAACAGCCGCGATAAGAAGGAACGCGACGATTGCGGCATTAATTATCGGGCGAAACGGCACGGGCGACACTAAAAACTGTCGCGGATTCTCGATACGACTGATCGCGCGGCCGCGGAGTTCCGGCGCGTCCCTTTTTGCGTCTCGGCCGAATGTCTCCCTTCAGAGAGAGAGAGAGAGAGAGAGAGAGAGAGAGAGAGAGGAGAGACTGCGAGCTTTCATTAAGCACGGGCGTAGCTTGGGGCACGCTCGTCGCAGGACGCAAGAAGAAATTGGGTTACGCTGACGCGAAGAAAGGAATTTACATCAGCGACATGGTTCGCGTTACAGAGCCAGTCGTCGGGAATTTACACGCCTCGCGATCGTTATCCCGCTAACTCGGCCGCTTTAATCCGCGAACATCGCAGAGTCTTCCGAGAGAACGACCGCTCGAACGTTTCTCTTCTCTCGGTTCTTTCTTCTTCGTCCATGCCCCTTGTTCGTCGATCGTTACGGCTTTGAGATGCGCGGAATGTAAAAGTCCCTCGCTCGTACTCTTATTTGCTCGTTTGCTGCGCACGCTGATCGCCTCACAAATGTGTCTCGCAGAGTCCAAAGCACCGCGGCGTGAGCACTAGCTGGCTCACGTGCTTGCGATTAATCGGTTTTCCCGGCATGGTTGGCTTCGTTTCGAGAACAGTGTCTCTGCTTGCTTTTAATTTCAAGTGCCTTTCATCTTATTGCCGCCTCTGGGATATCATTATTCCGCACAGGATACGCTCGGATAACGGAGTAGTAGTCTCGGATTACCTTGAAGCAGCTTGATGATAGTGTCATGATCCGATTTTGCAGCGTTAGCGAGAGATAAGTAATGTCACGAGGATCCACATTTCGGGATCGACAGGCTAGAAAAAGGAAAAGCAGCAGCGCAGTTTTGGATCTCGTTTCGGCGAGTATCACAGACAAGGGCGCAGTGATGTCACAGAATTTCGTTGGGAAGAAAATATTTTGCCTACCTGTACATGTACATTGCATGCCGCACCATTAAACGTCCATATGACAAATGGGAAACCGTTACAAATGACTTTTGAAATCCTGCACGTGAATCGGATGGAGAAAAGCGGAGCTGCCGCGCTAGATGCGGCTGACACGGCGATCAGCGTCTGCTCGAGTTCGCCAATATGTATACCTTAGATTATCCTCAACTTTCCGATCAAGGAGATTAAACTGATAACCCGATGACCGCGGATATAGTTCCCGGTCGACGCGACGTCGGCGTCGACGCCCGCCAACAAAGTCCCTTCATATTCCTGACGCTTTCCGACTGCTGGCTGCTCGAGAAGCGGTCGGCTCGGATCAGAGCTCGGCGGTAGTCCGCGCTCAGATTAAAACTCGTTGGTAACGGTACCCGCGCAGCGCCGGCTATGCACGCGCGCGATGCAAGCAAGCAGCCGAGGAGTCACTTTACATTTACGGAAGCGCGGATTACGCGGCGTCTCGCCGGCGTAATGTGAGCGGGAAAAACGCGGAATCCATACAAAGCCGAACGGGAGATCAGAGCCGCCGTCTAACGTATCGGGCGCGCGACGCTCAAAGAGGGATTATCGCTAACGGGGAGAGGAGGCGAGAGCGTCGCGCGATTTCGAGACCGTTACAATGTCGTGCATCGCATCGCATCGCATTGAACCGCGCGACGCAGCGCTCCGCCCGCTGCATTACTCTCGAATCATTTATTTCTTCGCGCGATATCCGGTTTTTGCCAGCTACCGAGTCGCCGCCCTTCGAGAGATCGGAAATGCATCGAAAATGCCAGAGAGAAAGGCGAGTGGGAGAGAGGGAGATGCATTTGCAGTGGTAGTCTTTTTGAAATTCCCCGAGAAAGAGAGAGAGAGAGAGAGAGAGAAGAACAATAATGTTGGCTCCCTTCTTGTCAAATCATATCAGATTAAATGACTCGAGAGCTCATCGATGCGTTCAGTTTCAGTTTCTTCATGCGGAAGCCGCATCTACGCGGAGACACGAATTTCTTCATTATCCGGATACATCGGTTATCTCTTTACGGTACCGCGAGTGTATCCAATGTACTCAAACGGATCAAGATAGAGATTCATGGTCCCGTCCTGCGGATTCTCTTGAGCAGAATTGATTCACTTCCGATTTGTCTCCGCAGAATGCTATTTTGGAGGAGCTTCGGGGACGGCAGAGAGCTCCAAAGTTTGCGCGACACTTCCTCGTGTGCATGCGGGAACGTTGTGCATAATATTCCCCTACACGTGCACGTACACGCGCGCGCGTATGCCCTGGGCCGCAGGTAAAATTACGCAGGTAGGACGCAGGTCCTGTCCAGATGTAACAACGTTTCGCGGACGACTTCTCGCGTGGGAGGTAATTACGCGGAACTGACGAGATCTTCATTGGTCTCTTGGCATTATCTATTCAGAATCTTGGAGCTCGCCGCCCCGCATCCCGCGGAAAGGGAGTCTCCGCCCCCCCCCCCCCTCACCCCGACCCCCAACCCCGGTTGCTTGCTGTTCCACCCACGCGTGCGCTTCGCTTCCGCCAGGATTCGCGCAGAATGCGCGCGAGCCAACGTGAAATTAATTTTCAGATTTTACGGAACGCCCGCAGCGTAGAGCCTCTCGTACAACGACGTAATAAATATACCGCGCTTTGATCTGAGAGCGTGTACACACACGCGCACACACACAAGCGCGCGCGCGCAAAGATCGCCGTGGACTGGAAAAGTCCGCTGCTGGAGGAGCATCGTTAGTAGAGATCTCGTAGAAACCTGTGGGCGAGGACTCGATCGATCGAGGTACGAGGAGGGAGGGCAGAGGGAGTGATTTCCGTCGTCCTCGTCATCGAAGCAAAGAGCTTCGGATCAACTTTGGAGCAGTCTGCATAAATCTGCGTGTTTTCGAGTGGACTGTTGGATCGAACAATAGCAACAAAAAATGTTGACCCATAAATTGAGTCTGCAATTGCAAATGAGGATCCTTGATATTCTTTAAATTGAATGATAGTAAAATATACCCCTAAGAGAATAGTTATTAGTAATCTTATTCAACTTTCTTTAAAATTTATTGATATTAGTGATGCGATCATGTAATAGTTAATCCAGAGGAAATAAGAATGATTGTATTTAGTAGGGGGATGTCATAAGGATCAAAGGGAGTGATTCCTTTAGGGGGCCATAATTGACCAATTTCGATAGCTGGGGATAAAGAAGCATGAAAATAAGCTCAAAAAAATGAGACAAAAAATAAAATTTCTGAGATDATAAATAAAATTATTCCTATTCGTATACCATTATAAACAATTATAGTGTGATTACCTGAATAAGTAGTCTCACGAATTACGTCTCGTCATCATGAATATATACATAAAAATGTGCATGGAAATAATTATTAATGATTGAGTAATGTTATGAAATCAAGCTACTGTTATTACTAAATTATTACAGATTCTGAATGAAATTAAAATTGGCCATGGCCGTGGATTAACTAAATGGAATGGGTGATAATAATGTGTCATATTAATTAATAGGTTAAATTTCACTTCTGTATAGGGTTCTTAAAATTGTAAATACATATGATTGAATAAATGCTACGGCAATTTCTAGAATAATTAAAAGAATTTGAACTCTTGGTATAATCGAGAGGGCTATAATTCTTAATGATTGGCCTGATGACCCTATTGATGATATTAATAAGTGTCCTGCAATTATATTAGCTGTTAATCGAATAGGTTAAAGGTTATTGGACGAATAATAAGTCTAATTGTTTCAATTAGTACCATAAAAGGCATAAGAATGAAGGGGGTTCAATGGATTCGCGATCGGCGCGGGGTCTCCCGCGGCTTCTCCTCTCTCGCGAATCGGACGCCGTTATCGGGCACGCGTGTGCGCGCTTATTGCGCGAGATTACGCGTTTTACTATTATCGCATGCCCTAACAAGCGATATATAATCCGCCGTGCCCTGTGTGCCATCTGCTTTCCGGATTGTTGCTCGCCGCGCTCGTGAGCGCATAAACATGTTATCCGAATGGGTTCATTCATTCATTCGCGGCGGCGGCGGCTCTCCCCCCCCCCCCGCYCSCCCCYCSCGGGGCTTTCAACTCTCTCCTACGCGTGATTTTAATCGCCGCGTGATCCCGCCCTGCAGATCATCGCCCGCTAAATTTATCGCAAATCGTCGAATGCGTTCGCATTCGTTCATGCAAATTCGGCGTTCCCGGATCTATTATCCCGAATTTCGGAAACGCATTCGCCAGAACGGTAAACACGAAATCACGATCAATCACGCGGAATGATGCGCCGCGCGCGCGATCAGGTCAAACGTGATGAGAAACGACTCCCAGCCTCCCTTCGTCCTCCTTCTTCCCCCTTGAAGAAAAGGAAGAAAAAACAAAGAGGAGAGATAGAGTATACGTTTTACTTTTACGAGCGCGAGTCCTTACGCTTTTTCGAGTGTAACCGCTGGTCCGTAATTTAAACTCGCGATCTTTTCCGAAGGTTCTCCTCACAGAGATGGATGTGCAGTAGACGATGGTATCAAATTATTATTTTTATTTATTATTTTCCCGAGAACGATAACCTGTGCGAGGTCGACCGGATCGGCCGGCAACGAAGAGCAGCGCGATTCGCGTTGCGAATCCCTCTGCGAAAGGACCTTCTTCCCTTTTCCCGGCTGTAGATCATACGGTAATGATAAACGGGACGTATGATCTCCGAATGGCCGTTGACCCGCGACCTATTTGCGCGATGTACACACTCCGTCAATGCTTACGGAAAGCTCGAGCTCGACGCTCGCGTGTACGTGTACTGCAAGGAACACGCAGCGGTATTCGTTACACGAGCCGTCATTCGTGCATATTCGTCACACCTAGCGTGCGTACACGGTGAAGCTGCACGCTCGGTACATACACCCCTTATACGGGATTTACGTTTCCACGGCGCGGACGAGCGTTCGGACACAATTAAGTGATCCCCGTCCGGATACACGCGTGTGTTGAACTTCACGCGCTGATCGGCGTCAATATTTCACGCGTTACGCGTCCAAGTGGCGGGATCAAAGCTTCGATTTTGCACGCGGCCGCAGAAGAGAAGAACCGACGAGCCTCACGTCGAGCGTGAATTCGACTTTCACGGTGAATCGTGCGATCTGACCTGAAGCTGATGTCAAAGAGCAAAGGCGATTCATCGAGGAGAGGACTCTGCTAGCGCCTCGACACATGGACTCGCGTCCTTTCGGACAGTTACACGGCGAGCGACGTCAATAAATCTCTCTCTTCTTTCGCGATCTGTCTTGACGGGCGGAAACTCCGCAGGCAGATTAGCGGAAATTTGGACGTCCGCATCGCGTGAGAGAGTCCCAAAAAAATTGAGCGCTCATCGGCCACTCCGTTGATCGATTTCAACGGTCCAGCGCTGGCGGGCATCTTTTTTTTTTTTTTTTTTTTTTTTTTTTTAAGACACCCGCAACGTAATGGAACCCCGCGAACGTTGCAGTGGCGGATGCGTTCCGGCGGCCATGCCGAGCGCTACTTGAAATTTTCAGAGGAGAGTGATTTATGGGGCAGGCCTCGACCTCGCCACTAGTCGGCTCTCCGCGCGTTCGAGAGGCATACATTTTAATCTTAGTCACACGAGAGCCTCGCGAGTTCCGCGAGACGCGGCACTCTCCCGAACTCGAAGCCGCCGAGTCTTTCACGTCGCGTTCCGCGCGAAGAAATATGATACGTTAAGAGTGGTACACGCGCCATTGGAAAATCGTCGTTGCCGTTGCGTTCAATGCTGCATGATTGAAGGCGTAATTAATTACGGACACGGTGTCCGCGTGGGCGAAGTGTTCGTTGCATTCGTTCGTTGCGACAGTCCCGCCTGTCCCATGAATTTCTATGGGCGAAATCTATCGTTATTTCGCGTTCGTGTAATTTATTAATGTTTATTTATTAGCTGGAATAATAATTGTCCATCTGCTAGGGACCGTAATTCCCTTTGTCACTTTTGACATTTATCGAATTGTCCGTTAACCGCAAATTTGCAATTTATTCCCGCGACACAAGCCGCCGTTACTAGTAAATATCGGCGTTATTCATTGGCGTGCAATTTACAATTTGCGAATGTTCCACGGAGACGCGTTTAAATTCGCTGAAATCGTTGCGCGAGGAGCCGGCAACCGGCTGTTAATTGAGTTCGCGAACCGGTCTTTTGCAGTTTCATTAAACACAGAAGCGAGATGCGAAATGAAATATCCGACGCTTTCCGCGTCGATTGGTATTGGCGTTTCCGTTTAAATAGCCAAAAGCGACTTTCTCAGCTCTCGGGCTTCTCTCGCCTTTGATTCCCCGTTTTGACGAATGCGCAAGGCACCTGTGATAAAACGAGGGAAGTCACGCGTGGCCGAGAAAAGTGGCGTGATGCATGAATCCCAACATCCGGCGGCGGGAGCGGCTCTGAGAGACCGCGTTGTATCGATAATGATGCCAACAATGCGGCGTAATGAGGCGAGTCTGCTCGCCTCGCGCGGAGAGTCAGTCGATAAGTTACCCTTTTTAAGTGACCGAGTCCGATGCGTTGCTGTGCGCCTGAAAGCCGCGCGAATTGACGCGAGATGCCCTCCAGCAGGGAAGAATTCCAGCCTTCGGAATACTGAATCTTCTCTCGGCCGCGACTCAACTTTCCAGACGCGAGGAAGGCGCTCTGCGACTGCTTGGATTCCGCGTTAAAAGTCGCGGAAAATTCGATATCTCAGATGATCAGAGATGATCCCCTTTCGCGTAATGCGTTGCGCGATTTTTCAATTAAAGTCCGATTCTCGTATCAACGCTGCGATTCTTCTTCCTCTTAATGTGCCTCTATTCGCCCGGCGAACATGTTGGCAATCATGTTTGCTGGTGATCTTGTGCATTGCTGCTCGGAAGAGGTCTCTACATGATTTCCCGAATCGTTCTCTTAAGTTTTTCAAGTCATAATCTTCAATGTCTCCCTGGTCCCCGCTTGTCTTCGATTTTTTCCTCGGTGATCAGACGCGAGTGCTCATATCGCTTAGGAAATATCTCATAATTCCAGCTTTCGGACTTTAAAGCTGTGTTGCTGATCTTACAGGTCTTTTTCCAGGACGAGTTGGCACCTCGCTGTTTTTATTGACATTTTATTGACTTAGCTAATTCGGAGCATATAATATATCAGTAGCTTTAGATTTTTAACTTCATACTGATGCTATTGCTACCTAAAACCTTCTCCATGTTCAAGAGGGAAGTTCTCTATTCTTCTCTATTTGTATTCTAATCTCTCCGCACATATCCCAGTTCTCATTCAAATTATAATCCAGATACGATATTCTCTCCGTCTTCTGCAATATCTTTCCGTGTGCAGTCATTGGCGATAAATTCCCAGGTATCTTGCTCATGAACATAACTTTGGTCTTCGTAATGTTCAGAGACATTGGAGCTCCTCTGTATTATCGGTCATTGTACCGTGTCTCGGCATATTTTAAATTGTTCACATGTTTATCTTTACACTCCTAGATAAATTCTCTGGAGGCTGCTTGTTCTTCTGCAAAAATCCTCTTTGAATAAATATTAAAAAGGAACGGCGACAGTATGGAGGACGCTTGCCTCTTCTGATATGTAAATCCTCCGAGCATTTATTTCCTATTCTCACGTTGGCACGCTGCAGTATAGATTTCTTATCAGACGAAGATATTTGTCGCCAACTCCGTTTTATCGTGCCGTTGGCACCTCGGTGTCCTTAATTTGATCGGCCCAGCAAATTCGGAGCACACGTCAATAGGACCCACATTTCGGAGGGTTCTGATCTTTTCATGTGTGCGCTCCAGTGCCAAACCATTAGCATCATCTCGCGATACGATTTTAACGGGGAAGTAGCGTAATTACATTCCGCTTCTAAGCGAGCTTCATTCAAGTCACGGCGAACGAATGGCGACAGTTGCCTTTTTATCGCTCGTCAGCTCCAACAGTAAGCACACGCGGATTGCATGCGCATGCCGGACACCGGACTGACTTCCGTTTCGTTCTCTTAGGGCTTCGCCCTTTCGACGACACATCGTAATTCGCAGGGTGACGCCCCGAGCCGGGGCTTTCAATTCGATTACGATTTCGCGGTGTGTGCGGTTTACGATGCACCAGCCGCACGCGATGGTCCCTGATGAGAATTATATTGCGCTCGTCGTCGCCGTTCTTCGGGGGGACACGCGTGTTCCCGTATTTTCCCGAAACGCGAGCCATACGCTAGGCGCGTACGTGTGTCGCGACGTACGGCGCCGGAAATATAGCGAGGTCCTTCTGCTTTTATTTGGATGGTTCCCGGGACGAGCGCGGGATAAAACTCGGAATTATACGGGATATACGCTCGGCGAAATGGCGGGAAGGGAGTAAGAGACGTGGCGCGCAACCCGATTAAAATTAAACGCGAAGTTCTATTAATGATTTAAGCGCTTGGATTATTCCGAGCGGGGGATTATCCGAAATGAAAACCGGAGAAAGTTAAGTCGCGCCGCGGAGAGTTGTCGGCGGCCATTTTTCGTTCGTGCCGAGCCGTATCGATCTATCGAATCTCGAACTATCGGATTTTGAATTACCGGGATTCCGGCGCGCTTCGATCTAATAGGATATCGACACTCTTTGCTCCTTCAACGGCGACAGAAAAGCATTCTGGCGGATGGAAGAGGAAAGAAAGAAAAAAAAAAGGAAAAGGAAAAGAACGCGAGCTTTCCTTCTCTTCCTCCTGCTCCTCCGGTGATTTCCGTAATGTAATTTGGGAAATTGGGGGCACGCGGGATAAACTGCCCCCTCCCCGTCCCCCGCTCTCCGTTACTGCCTCCGCCGACCTTTCTTCCGACAGTCTACTCCTCCTTCTCTTTCTTTCTCTTATCGTTGCTTCGAATTAATACAATATAAATGCAAATTGAATCGCGCGATCAACGACGGCAAAGAAAATCCGTCGGCTAATCGCGCAAGCCGCGAGCCATCTGATACTGGTTCTTGTTGTTTTTCGATAATCTCGCGCGATCTCAGGATTCGCGATGAGGATGATCTCTCAGGCGTGAGGCTGAAGAATACTGGTAGGTGGATGCGGATAAATCAAATAAATCAATCGCCGCCGGCACAGCCGCTTGATACGGATCGCGAAAAATCGCCGATCGCTTTGCAGAGCAAAGCCTGCTAAACGAGCGGATTCTTCAAGTACACGCAGTGGAATATGATGATCGATTCCGTATGGAATTTATTTTTGCTACTCTATCGAAAATTCAACGCCTGTTGAAAATCAACGGCGCACGGAGGTGAGAGGAGGCTGGGTTTTACTTTGCCGTTTGCGAGTACATCACGCGTGTTCGACCATCAAAACGAATCCTCGAATCTTACGACTTGGGCTTACGACTCGGGATTTCCTGCACGGTCGCGACGGGTTTTTCCGCGTTTTTCAATTTTTACAGCGTTTCAGCGGACAAGAGCGGCTGCGTCATCTAGCAATCCTCGCGTAACGGGAGAACGAGTTCCCCACGCGAGGTCTGCGATCGAAAAGCGATTCGACGTAATCGCACCCGTGTGCGCAAGCGCCGGTGCCATTCAGCCGACGTTTTACCGTATTATTTTCCGCAAGTGGCGAGTAGGCGGCAGACAGACGCTGAAACACCGATGGGACAATGACCGAAGAAAACCAGGACACTGGAATGCAATGCGATGCTCCTCTGAAAGTGTCAGTATCGATTACGAATAGGCATGTATCTCACGTCCAGTTTCGTCTCTCGCCTGCCGCGATCGATTACACCTTGCCGGTAATCAATTTTATAACAGCAATCTCCCGATGTCTAATTAATAGACTCTTCTCTTCGCGGTGGCTTCTCTCGTATCGGTCCGCTGCCGTAACGCAAAAAGTGCATCTCTGCCTCTCATCGCGTCGACGTTGATATCGGTGGTCTCTCATGCGAACTGTCTCTGTGCATTTTAATTTTATGAGGCGAATGAAGAGATAAAGACAGATCGAACACTGTTGGAGGAAATTTGTTCTGGTTGCACATTTTGTCCGTTCGGAGGAAAATGTAATCCTGAGAAGAATTTGTTTATTTTTGCTTTCCGGCAGGTGTAAAAGCATTGATAAATCATATATACCAATAAATCATCGTTGCCTCGCGGAGGGGAGGAATTGTCTTGCCTGCCAAGAATAAATGACCGCCAGCGGTAAGATAGGGTTCAAATTGTCGAATTGAACTCTGCGAACTCTGAGTTTTGTTGCGAACCGAGTATTGTCAAGCAGAGTCATGGATACTTTGATATCATGCGCTTCGAGTTTTCTATCAAAAATCTGTATCTCATCGTGAAAGATGTAAAATGATCACGCACTTTTTTTGGCATTACAAACCGACGATTTATGGAAGCACGTTCGCGATGATTGGAGATTCGGAAAGTTTCATACGTTTGCGAGACTTATCCGATCACCTTTGCGACTCAACAACAATGTCAACTTTACTTTGAAAGCGATAGTATATTTGCGTTATATTTATAAACGCAACTTATAAGGTAAGAGGCATTTTGCTTCCACACGATCGTGTATCATGATATTCAGAGCAAATGAAATCGTCGAACAGGTTGACCAGACTATACGAGAGACATCGAGAATTGTATCAAGAGTATGATATGGCAATGAGGGTGTTCTTGCCTGTATTAAGTTTCTTCACGGACGCGAAGAAACCCATCTAACTTACTTGAATCTATTTAACTTGGATAAAGCTTCGCGATTCAGTTCGACAATGTGGATTCTGCTTGAAGTAATCATACATCACATCCTCGCTGCTATACGAATGAAGAACAGTAGCGTTCTCCAGCCTTCGATGAGACATTTGAAACTGTATGAACCCTTATGAAAATCCATTTTTCCTCTCTGTTTGATGCAAAATTTTTATGAAACTTCCAGGATAATTTCCTTTTCCTTTTTAATTAGGGCAAAGAATGAAAGGAGAGAATGAAAGACATTTGTTCTTCGCATTGATATAAAATCACTCTTGTAGCGTGTTCTCGATACATGAAGCGCAACGAAAGAGGAAATAGAAAGGGAGAAAGTAAGAACGCACAACTGTTTTTCGATAATGATATTAAGTTGAGGGAAGGGAAACTATACACCTCGTCGAAGTCGAAAAGTCATCGAAAAATCAATGTATAGATTCTTGATTTTTTACATAAAATAATATCCAAAATTATCATGAAAATATTATCACGTTATTGAAATAACTGATCATAAAAATACCAAATATGTCAATGATATAATTTTAAAATAATTTTAATAATGAAATAATTTTTATGTTTTAAAAATATGAACAAAAAGAGAATTCAACAAATAACAAAATGCGTGAATATATAAATTACAGAACGGAGAATCAAGGCTAGATGTTAATCGATTGATAACTCATTCGAAAATTTCACCATTAAATGTAATACATTTGAATTTATTTTGCAAAATACAGAATATAAAAATATAATGATAGACTTTCCGTATGCATTAATTAATAAATTTCTTCCTTCACGATGCCATCCGTAATTTATCAGTACTAGTTTTGCTACAATTATAATGAAATTTTCGAAATTATGATGCATTACGTTATACTATTTTTAAGCACATTTTTAGATATGTGTCGAAAAATGAGACGAATAAAATATGGATGTGCAAACTATAATCAAGTTATCATTGAGACCAATTTCTACTATGACATTTATCTAATGAGATCTTACCTTACAATTAATTTCTGATCGGGAAATCAATGGCGATATTTTTGAGACAATCTCTGACACTTGAAACCAGAAATATTCAAAATATGTTCGGTTAACTGCAAATTACTTTCGTGAATCAATATTTTAATTAAGCATCGTACTTTATTCACGAGCTGTTTTAATCATTTAACATAGAAAGAATTTTCTTGCACGTTTTTTTCTTTTTCTCTCTGCATAATCTGTGTAATTAAAGCTCCATATCTATATAAGGAACCTATAAATTAATATGAGATAAATTTATGCTTTCAAGAAATGTGTGAAGCATGATGATTGTAAAAGAAATCTTTAGAGATATGATATCTTTTTTTTTATGAAAGTAGTCTGCTTTTTCTTGAGATACAAATATAAAAAGATCTAATATTCATTAGAATCGATGCGATTTACAAGCATGCTTGCTACTATTTCATAAGCTACTATTTCATAATCGATTCATGAACATGAATCGATGATATTGTAGTCTATCGTTGTCGTCGTAGTCATCGATGAAATTGACTATCTCGAATCTTTTCAGTCTTCCTTCCTTTGCATATCCATCATTTGATTGCATTCCAATCTTGATTTCATTGTACACTTACACTCGCGACGTGATACTGCTGTTAAAGTTATTGAATGAGTAATTATGTCGGAACAAAATTCATTTCACTTCACCTTGTTAATGGTGTGCAATGATCCTAGGATAAATTATTCCGCATCATGACAGCTTGTTTTCTCGATACGCTTGACGGACATTACTTCGCAATGTATTCGCTTCGCATGATGTATTTATGGATTTTTCTATTAAAACTTGATTTATTTGAAATTTATACCTCCTTGTTCTAAATCAAGTTTATGACATAAAATCTTACGTAATATGTACAAGCAATATATAATCGAATCTGATGCAATACACGGAGTATCGAAATAAAATTATGTGTTTGAATTGAATAATTATAATCGCGATTGCATGATCTTTTAATACGCGCGAATAAAATAATCATTAAAATTATCTTATCTTCTCTTGATTTTTCTTTGATCTCGTGATCTTTAATCGCGAAATTATTCATAATCGACAAAATAAAAAGTCTAAATACCGCAATAATTGCATTACAACGCAAAGAGGTATTCGCGAAATTTGTGTAGTATCATATCTGATGCAACTGCTGTTCAATGTCGTTCTATTCGATATGCGTTTGGACAATCATACATCTCCACGATAAAAAACTGACAAAAGTGAGAAATAAATAGATAGATTTTTAAAAAACGTAATATTCGACTAACTGACGGAAAATAGTTTGAATTTAAAAAGATATGTAATTTATCAATGGATTACAGACGAATAAATTAAGATTTATATCATTCTTAATAAATAATTCATGTGTAGACGAATCTATATAGAGAATCTATATTTCTATCTATTAAAGTAAAGTGAATAATTATTACGAAAATATATCCATCATCTATCATAGAAAATATCTCATTTCATCAATTTAGGATCTGCTTTCTGCATTACTCAATTCTGAAAGACAAAATTATCGAAAGCAGATCAAATCTCAAATCTCAAGACTTTACAAAAAAACATATGTATGCATAAAATCTTTGCCATGTCACATGATTGATTTAATAAATTATTTTTGTAAAACCGCAAAGATATACGCAGACATGAAATGAGTTTACGAATTTATCTTCGAGCTGATCTTTGTGGCTTGTGAAATTAGATTCTCCGCGAATCTCACAAAGGTCGCAGATTCAATCTAGGATTAGGAGAAATGATTCCGATTATATCATTATTTTAAATAAATTTTCCGATTTGATGAAAATTGAATTTTATAAAAGAATTGCATTTCTCATTACACATAATATTGTATCGTATACAACGTATTGCATACAATGAGTACGTAATAAAATAATAAAATTTATTTATGAGATACATCGATTACACATTTCATGATTATTCTAGCGTTGCCTCCTTCTCAATCCTCAAATGGCACTCGCGAAAATACGATACTCTGAAAATATGATTTCAATACATTCACTTCACTTCGCTTCATCTCGTTGATGCTGTGCAATGATCCTGCAATGAATTGTTCCGCATGATAGCTTATTTCCTTAATACGATTAACGGACATTGCTTTGCACGATTTCTCTTGGGTAAAAGACTACGCACTCTCGCAGAATGTTAATACGCAGATTAGCAGATGAACCGATCACGAGAATCAGCAAATGGGACGATCGCTGATAATACAAATGGGAGAAACGAGTATTCGCGACGCCATCAATTAATTTTTGCGAATTAATCACGACATTACTTGAACTTTGCATTCAAGAATAAAATAAAATAGTCTCACTCAATCGGCGATGTACGTATTCTTTTGCCATATGGCCATCTCGTACGATGTAACAAAGAGCCAAGCTAGGCACGAGGTAGAAGGAATTAAATCAACAGATCAGCGCGAATGGAGCCCGCCAGCTTCTCATCCCGAGCAAGAACCACGCCTAACATCGACTCAGTCTCCTTAGTCATGAATCATGTACACTTAGAATGAGTCGTACGGCATATGGTAGACGCGACGAGCTGAAAGGATTCATTGCCGTCGATACGAGTACCTATAAATGAGTATGAGCCATGACTTCTCATCCAAGACACAAAATGTGTACTAATCGAATCAAAATCGACAGTTGGACGTTATACAAGCTCCATGAATCATTCGGCAATCATGTAACTTGTACGGTAAATGATTGTTACGAGAGAAAGGACTCATTCATGAAGGATTTAGGTCTCTCTCCGTCTCTTCTAAGCCGAATTCAAAGGCCAGAAGGGCGCGAATCGTAAATTGATAACACCTAGAAGTGTGAGTCTGTCGATTAAACCTTTGATGAAAGTTATTGGAACGCGATAAAATTGATATCAAAAATAAATATCACTATTCCCTGAAATTTTTTGAAGCGTGTAACGCGCATAACCAATGAAATTATTCGTAAATCGATCATACTCGTGTATCGACAGCAGCCGAAGCGTTTGAGCGTAAAGATCTGGTCGCGCGGTCATTAATAACGATCCGTGAGTCGACAAAATTCCCTTTTGGACCGTTTAGTTGACGATGATGACGGTAGGCTCGTTCGTTTATCAAGTTCGTCACAATTTCCACGGTCTTCTCGATAAAAAATCCGGAAGCTTCGGGAGACCACAAAAGGCAAGTAACATACATTAAATCATTTTCGGCTGTGACTTCCAAGTCAATTTAGCAAAATAATCGTGATTAATCATAAGCGAGAAAGATTCCAGCTTTGATTTTTGAAAAGGACGCATGATGATTGTTGAGATAAAATGCTGAATGATTGAATCGTTTATCCTTTGTGATATATTTGTCATACAGGAACTATTGGGACACGTAGCTGTGCTGTGCCGTGCAAACATTTACTTAGGAAATGCATCGATTACACATTTCGTGATTATTCCAGCGTTGCCTAACGATAGGGTTTCTACTCAATTCTCAAATGGCGAAAATACGATACCTCGAAAGTACTATCCCGCGAAAAACACACACGAATACACGCGAAGAACTATCGACACGATGACTCTCGCAGAGCGTTAACGCGAAACAGTAAATCAAAGGATTAGGAAAAGCATTGCAATTCACGCGTGAAGATATGATGTCGCTCATGAAGATCGATACTACAATATCTTTGCCTGTCACGTCGGAGCCACGTTGGTACTCGTGGTTCTGCAATGTTGATATGAATGGCAAGAGATGAAAGGAATTAGGAGATGCATCTCGGATCAGTATTCGTGCCTTCATTCAATGCCTGCTTCTATATATCCCTGAAACATAAAAGAAAGAGAGAGAGAGAGAGAGAGAGAGAGAGAGAGAGAGAGCAATATTAGTCTCATTGTTGCTTCGATTTACACATTCAATTGTAAAACGCTCATTCCTCAAAAAATGTCTCTTCGGATATACGTGACTTAATGTTTCCGCGATTATTTCTACGTTCACGCGACGCGACATCATACTTCAGCAAATTTTAATATTAATCGTATTTAATTATATGATTATTCACATTTATGTTATATGATGTAAATGATCGTATGAATACGATCTTGTAAATTTGATTAATTGTGAGAGCAATCGAAGTAGGATGGCGAAGTAATATATACGCAATCTTTACGAAACTTGAATGAGTTAACGCGAGATGAATACGCATCCGCTCGTATGAAACATGCTTTCTGATAACGCTGGGAACAACTTATTACCGTACTTAGTTAATAACGTATTACATTGAATTTGCATCGATGTAGTTGCCTCGACGAGTAACATAAGAACGACACGTGACTCGTGCTCAAGATTTATGTTTGACAAATGGCTGGCAACTTTAAGAATGTTTAACGCTTGATGAATTTAATATTTTAGAATTTAATACTTCGAGACTCATAACTTTATTATATAATATTTTATTTATTGAAAATTGTACGATTGCATTTGATTGATGTAGTAGAAAGGAATCCGATAAACTAGAGCGCATACATGATCGCGTTAAACACGTTCGTGTTTGCTTTAACACGAAATATTTGTATAAATTTAATGAATAAATATGATTTTTTTCCATAGCGGAGGGATTAAAAAGACTTGTTTTCTTATTTTTGAGTTGATATTTCAATGCAATAATTACGTTAACTATATAACTTTGCAATGTTAAATCGTTTTGCATGATCAAAACGATAAAATCTGACATTATGCAATAATTCTTTGATTAATTTCATATGTAAATTTTAAATGACCAATTTTAAAAGATCCTTAGCAAGATCATTCTTCTCCTCTGAGTCTAAAATAAAATTTCGGCTACATACATGGTTAGCATCAATATCAGTCTCTCGACTGAAATCTTATTAAGAAAATCTGAATGTATAGTTTTTCTTATCTCGACAATCATCATATTTATGTCCTTTTCAAAGGACAAACTGGAATCTTTCCCGAATTATGAAAACGATTTATATAACCACGATTATTTTACTAAACATACTTCGAATTTACACCCGAAGATGATTTAATCTATTAATGTACGTTACTTTTCCGATCTCACGAGTCTTCTAGAATTTTACAGCAGATTTTTTATCAAAGATACTGCGGAAGCTGCGGCGACTCCCGAACTTGACGAACGAACGAGTCCTACCGTCATCATCGTCGACTCAAAACGGTCCAAAAGGGGATTTCGGTCGATTCATGGATCGTTATTAACGATCACGTACCGCGCGACCAGAAGTAATTGAGTGTAAACACTCAAAAGCCTCGGCTACTGTCGATTTACGAATCATTTCGTGCGTCACCTTCCTACATTCGTACGTTCGTTCGTTCCCAGTACGCTCTGAACGTTGAAGAACATTCCTGTCGGCCTCCTCGATTGTATTATCGCGTGATAACGAGACTAATCATTGTCGATTCATCTTCAAAAGCTCCCGTCGCTGCAAAAATCCACGAAGATCCAGATACGTCGCTTCATGTTTCTTCCATGCGATCGAAATAAAAGAACCGACATCCGCTTCGCGATTCGCGATCTCCGTGATCTCTGCGCGAAATGTATCGTGTTCCTGCGAAACTTATCTTCGATCTTTCTTGATTCATCTCCTTTCGTTCTAAGTACATGGTAAGTACGCTAAATACACATACAAGCCGATAAGTAGCATGTAAGAAGTTTGTCTGATTCATCTGCCAGTCGTTAAGACGTCAGCACCAATCGCTGCTTCAGCAACAGATGCGCGTACAGATGCGCGTGCTAATTGTACGTGTTACGCGTCGATCAGCTGTGGCGATACTGGAGACCGAGGAAAAACTTGGTACGACTGTATGATCCGCAACGTGATGATTACAGAAAACGACGATAATTATTTCCCGAGTTTCCTCACAACTTTCTCCAACTCCGACGCTCCAACGCTTAACAATAATTACTCACTGAGTAATCGGCTTAATAGTGGAGCGCCCCGGAGGAAAAGCGCTTTCCTTTTGAGCACAGAGCATCTCAAATCAAAAGAATATCTGGGATGGGTCTGCGCAGCCTGTCATAAAATTTCATACACTTCCGTACACTTTTTACCAGAATCAAAAACCCTCGTCCGTGCATGAGACAATTCGAGATCTCTTGGATTGGAATGAACCAAGATCGTCGGACACTGAGAGCCAGAGGGTGAGAATACAGAGAGAGAGAGGGGGGGGGGGAAGGGGCGAATGCAGGGAAGAGAGAAGAACAATGTGGCGAGCGAGGGGAAGAACAAGGAGAGAGATCACACATAGAGCAGATACACGCGTAGTTGGCTGGCTTATTTGTATGCTCGCGTAAGGTGCTAATTTGCGAAGTACGCGGCGTGTATACGCGCGTGTATACATACGAAGTACGATGTGTGTCCTCGAGCGAAGCTTGTACGGGTACCGCAAACTGCACGAGACCGTAGGTCTGCGGCGAGGCGGGAGGAATTGCCGAGGAGGAAGATGGGAGAGGAAGAGAGAACAGTGAACGCAAACGCGCGACGGCATATCCTCGCCACGGTCAGATACGCTCGCCGATATCTCGATATCTCGCGCATACGAGAGATTTCCGGCATAGCGATGCCCGAGACCGGAAGGATTGCACTTTTCTCCCGCTCACCCTCCTCTCTCTTTTCCCCGCCGCCATGGGGGAATCGGGGGATTCGAGCGGGCAAAAAGCCCGCGCACTCGAACGTGCTTGAATTTAAACAATTCGATATATGCCGATATGGCATATCCGTCGGCCCGTTTAATTTTTATCGAAAATTTCCGTAGAATAAATTTTGCCGGAATATCGAGCGACAGATTCAATTTGCGAATTCGCCGTTTCGCCAGAAACGGAGTCTTTCAGGGAGCAAAGAAACAAATCGATCTTGTAAATAAATCTCGAATGGCTTCGTGTTGACGTAGGTGATAAACAACATAATATCTTGACAGCGAAATCGCTAAGAAGAGAGAAAAAAAGTGGAAGAGAGAGAGAGAGAGAGAGAGAGAGAGAGAGAGAGAGAGAGAGAGACGTGTTAATTTCAACGGATGATTTTCTTGCAAAATTTTTAAGGAAAATCTTTTCCATTCATTTCATCCGATTCAATTCAATCTCAAGATAGTAAGCGACAATATCTGGCAGTGCCTCGATATCGGAATGATTACTATTACAGCAAAACGGATAACTATCTCGGATTCTAATGTCTGTGCTGGGGGAAAGACGACGACTTTCGTCGACTTGTGGGATGTATGTCCTGTACGGATGACCGACCGAAAGGAAGAAGCGGAAGGAAACGAACGGTCGCGGAAATCCGTATCGTGATCGTATACGGATGTATCCGTGTGCATCTGTCGCTGACACGGGCGTTCCTCCAGTTTCCGTTGTGCCCTGGCCGACCTTTTCCCCTTCTCTCTCTCTCTCTCTCTGTCTTCCATCTGTGTTTGTGCATTTCTGTCTACGTCTCTGTGTTATATCCGTGCCGCTGCTTCTTTTCGTACCGTTATGAACTACGACACGTCCGCTCGTAAATCCCGTGGATGTCGAACGATCTGCTAGCGGTTATCGATCGCTGATCCGAGACTCGTTGATTACACCACCGCGAGCTTAAGCCAGAAACCGAAGTAAATACCCTCCTCTTCCTGACCCTCGCAGCCTTTTCACACGGTCGCACGGGGGAGGGATAATTACGAGCGGGGCGCATTAATGCGCACGACACGCGATTTCTCTTTCTCTTTCGTGGGCGCGCATGAGATCGGCTTAATCGCAATAGACGCGGGACGGTATCTCTGAAGAATGCCTGAAATAAACGACGAATTGATGCGTGATTTATCGGTCTTTAATTGATCAAATCTTGCTACATGCTCGATTCCGTGCGGAGGAAATCCAGAAAGGTTTCGTGTATCGTTTTGCGTGTCCGATTTGTTAATAATAAATTAGGGGTGGATACGCATAGCGCGCGGTGTCAAGTGTCAACATACGAGATATAGCGGTAACTGTCTCGGACGTGTGCGCGAAATAAGTATTTCTTGAATAGTCAAGAACTGTTAAACTATTAAGGGAATTAAATTATGGATACGAGAGTGAGAGATTTATATTAATTATTGATATTAATCTTAAGCAAATTGCATAATTAATTTTACGGTGAAATATAAAATAGTTTATCATAATTCATTTATATAAAAATGTGTGATTTGATGAAATTATAAGCATAAAGTAGTATTAGATACTCTATTATAATAATCAATAACTTATTTTTAATTCATATATTTAAAAGCTTAAAATTAAAAGATTTGGCGGTGTTTTATAAATTAGAGGAGCTTGTTTATCAAATGATAATTCACGATTAGATTTATCTAATTCTTTTTATGTTACTATTGTTTTAAATTTATTTTTGATGTTAATAAGTGAGACTTTTTCGTAAAAAATAATTCAAATCAAAATGTAGAATATTTAGGTTTAAATGAGTTATAATTTATTTATTTGCTGATTATTTAATTTAAAAATAATTCTCTTTAGGCCTTGAATGTAAATAAAAACTACTATTGGTGCCACGTGCATGAAGTTACACGTTACGACAGCACGTCGTTCTAATTCGGATTAAATCTAATCGGATTAGATTTCGATCCGTCCGCTCGTCAAGTTTCTCGGGAAGGCCGCCTCGCTCACTGGTGTACAACGAGACGTTTCAATAACAGAAAACAAGTCGACGACTATCGGTGTAGCCGCTGTTAAATTCCACCGAGCGTGCATTCGTATACGTTCCAATTGCCGGAAGCATCACCGATCTCGCCCGATCGTGCATCGGAATCAAAAACACCTGTCCCGTTTATCCGATGTCCGATAAGTTTTCCGCAGGTGCACGGTGCACGCGACTTTTCGCGCGTCTTTATCCGATTATGCCCGGTCCTTTACACGCGCGTGCCGTAACGGCCGCATCTAAGTGGCACACAATGCGGTAACCGCGAAGATCGCGCGGTTAGGGGTTAAACGCGCCGTGCATCCATCGGCGCGCGCGCTCGCTCGCTGACAAATCGTTTGACACCTGTATATATGCGCTCGCTAGCTCGCTAGCGCGCGTTGTAATGATACGCTGCCGATAGCGCGCGCGAGATGCCTCCTCTGCATCCCTGACGTATCACAGCCGCATCGTACCGTAATGATACGTCCTGGCGTGCTATTAATTTCGCCCCACGAAATATTCCAGTACGGAGTGAGAGGGCGGATGCGGGGGGGAGGGGGAGGGGGACAAGGGGAGACGAGAAGAGAGAGAAAGAAAAGAAACGGCGGTGCACGCCGCGATGCTTAATTGTGACGATCGCGCTCGTCGCGACGCGGCGGGGGAGTGGGGGGAGTGGGGGGAGTGGGGGGGGGAGGCGCGCGCTGTATATACACAGTGTACCCGCATTATTCGCGATCTTTCGCGAAGCGGCAGGCGGCACGGGAGGGTCGAGCGCTCCTCGGCGCTTTAGCCCGCTGGCACACTATCCCTCACGCGTTCCTCTCCCCCCCCCCCAACGAAAGCGTCGTCCGTCCCGCGCCTTACGGTACTCCTCCGCCTCCCCCTGCCGCCGCTGATCTCTCCCATCGCTGACGATACGGACGGATACGACTCGGTGCCATCGGCATTGCTCGTTTCGTCTCGCCGACGATTACGCGCCCTAACAAGTTGCGCGCGGCATCGCGCGCCCCGCTTCTCCCTTCTCTCCGATGCAGTCCCCCGTCCCCGGATCCCCCGGCATCTCTAATCCCGGATTACGAGTTCGCCGCCTGATTAAGCGCGCCGGTGGTACCTGTCCCGCGGATCCGGAACTTCGCGGAGTGAATGAATCCGGACGAGCGATGCGCCGAAAGTCAATCTCGCGCACGCGTCATCCAGCCGGTGGAATCGTTCTGGCGCGAAAGAGATGCGAGCGGGGAAGCCGCAAGAGACGCTCGGCAGCGTTGAGGTTCTTCTCGGATAATGATCGAGCGCGAGTCGGCCGGGAAATTGCTCGTTGAAACCAAGAGGGAAGACTCGGAGGGACGTATATACACGCCACATACGCTAGCAGCGCGTTCCCCTCATCGAATCGCCTTTAGTAGTCCTCTCTGGTTTTTTCGAGCAACAGTTCGCGGAATGCAAAGTTCTCAGAGAGTAACAGTCAGCTCTCCGGCTCACTTCCGTCATGCTGAACGCGCCTGGATTGCCGGTTATTATTATAACAACTCGCGTTGCCGCTTTATACCGGATAACCGAACGTACTTTGCCCGCGGGTCCGCGCGAGATGCCAACTTCGGGGCCCTAATCACGCAAGGCGCAGACATCATCCCGGCGCGGGGATCCTCCGCGCCGCTGATATTGCACGGCGATTTGTTATTGCATTCCCGGCTCTCCGCGTGTACGTGTAGGCGAAATTGGCGCCGGCCTGATAAGCCGGACGCAGCTAAAAGGACGGCCGCGCAGGAGAGCGGCGCGCGCACGTCAACAATCCGTTATAGAAAATCCACACCGCGCCCAGCATGCCGGCCCACATAACTTCGCTCCGACAGACAGGGATTGTCTTATTACCGCAAACAACCGTGTGGTCACGGCCGGGCGTGCACGGGCCCGCGCAAATTGTCTCCGCAAGGGAGGAGCGATGCCGTATGCGGGTCACCGCCGTTATATGCAGGCCGATCTCGGAGCCGGTGCGCCCGGTGCACGGCATTCCGCGGCAGCCGCGGATTCCTTAACGAATTTCCAGTTGACGTTTGATGGCGGGATTTAATTGTAATTCCCGGTTGCGGTTTCGCGATCCGGCATCCCGGCCGATCGTTGTCCCGCTGCAGTTGCGCCGCCACGTGGATCATCCGCAGCTTCACGCGGCTCGCAGCTCGCAGCTCGCAGCTAGTTTGTTTGTTGTTGTTTGTCGTTTGTTTGTCGCCATCCACGTGTGCACACGCACGGACGGGATTCGTTGGCGGTGCGTTCCACGATGCGCCCGTCTTAGCGAATCTCGTGTGAATCTTAGCGTGTCGTTGAGCTTGCCCCGTTGGCCGGAACTCTCGCGCAGCTTTCCCTCACTCGCATATCTCATTTTTTATATCTCCCAGGCGCGCAATACGCGGATTCCTCGCGTGCCCCTCGCGTTCCCCCGGATTCCGATCTGCTACAGATCCGTGCATAGGGGAAATCTTACGGGGAATTCTTTCACGCGGCGGTACGCAGCGCGGGTCAAGATGTTGGGATGAAATTACGGCGGCGGGATGAAAGAAGATTACGACGACGTTGTGTAAATTCTGTGTAAGATCACGTCATTCCCGGACGCTTTCTACCCTAACGTACAGCCGAGGTTAATGAGCGGCCGTGCTGATTCTTCGCGGATCGGCGCGGACATCGTGAACGGTTAAACGATCGCTCGGCCATGAGGAAGGAAATTTGGTTTTAAATCTCACCTAGAGTCGTAAACTCTAATCCCGCCATGAAATATACGGCGCGCGCTAACGGTAATCGAGCAATTATCCGCCGCTCGGTTCCTCGCGCTCTGGCGACTCTTATATATCACACCGCTTCTCTCTCTCTCTCTCTCTCTCTCTCTCTCTCTCTCTTGATTTCCTTTCTCTTTCTTTATCCGCGACTGCCACCTTTGGCACGACATAAATTTGAGGAACGACGACACGCATCTCCCGGCTCATCAAAGTCGTACGCTTCGTACGTCCTCGTCGATTACTTCCGATGCCGCGAGTCATCTAAAAGGTCAATCCGCGCAAGCGGACTCATCAGAGCGATGCTTGAGCGAAGCTCGAAAGTATCGAGTGCTGATATCAGAGAGAACATCAATGAACACGAACACGTTCCCTTTAAGATGAAAGGAATTTAAGATGAAAAAGGGTCAAGGCCGTGCAGATGAACAAATCGCCGCACTTGCACTTGGGAATTTGTGGGATGAATCGAATCTGGAAAGTTTCGGATGCTACTCTCGAAGCTACCCCTGAGCTATCGCAGTTCTACACTGCGAGCAGGAGTTTTATTCCCCGGCAGATTTTCGAATTCGAATAGATTTAGCCATTCGTGTTCTGTTCGCCTTAAACGAGAGAATCTATCTTGCAAACTGCACACGGAGATTTCCGCGAAAGTATCAGCGACTCGCATCCGCAGGATTAAAATCGCGAAATGCGAGCTCTCCCGGTGGGCAGGTTTAAAAGCGAATGCATCTTCGCGTAAAATCTCCCCGTTCGCGCGGAGGTTAGCTTTATCCGCGACGTAAAGGAGGGAATGCACCGATATTAATTTTCGTGAGACCCCGCGAGGACGGAAATTTGCGTAAAGCTGTGCGACCGCGCGCGCTCTAAATCAGCGTTAAGAAAGCTGTATAAAGCTGCCGCCGCCGCCGCCGCCGCTGTAACGTGTACCGTAATCGGTTGCTCTTTGTAAGCGTCTAATTAATGGCGATATACATACTAATTCCAGGCTTTGCTCGCGGCGCATACGTACCTACGAGCTCGGCCAGTTATGCCCGGCACAATTGGCGAACCCCGCCGTTGGCTGCGAAACTTACGCGAAAGATTAATGCCTCCGCGCGCTAATTGTTTAATCCGCTCGCGTCGCGAATTATTTTTAATACTGTTGCCATTTTTACTTTATTCCCGTTTCCATGCATTGCGTCGTTGCCTTGCCGCGCTGCGATTCGTTCATTGTTCTGTTCTCCGCTTAATAGGAGCCTATTGGAGATTGCGAATCATAAATCGCATTATAATATAAAACTGCACTCGGTGCAGCCCAACGTTATAATCCATTACGGATTAATTCTCAAGAGGAAAGCGTGATAGCTGATCTTGTGTCGAGTCTTCCACGTTTAAGGAAATTCAAAGAAATTTTTTACTCGTCCTTTAGCGAAAGGAACGTACGTACATCGCCGTAAATCATCGCGTAATATCTTAATCGCGATCCCGCGCGCTTCGCAGCGTTCGCCGCGATATCATCATCGAGAGATTTTACGTTCGTTCCGACTCGAGCTATCTCGCCGTATCCGAAAAATGGCCAAAGCGAGAAGACTCCGGACGAAAGTTGGCCATTCGTCGGTAACGCGTTTCTGCAATATGAATGAGCGAATGGCACATAAAAGCTTATTCCTCGCGGGCCGCCAACCACCGAACGAAGATCCACCGGGTGGGCATTAAAATTTCCAAGTGACGTTCGCTCTCGTGATGAATCGCGATACTCGCGAGCGAACGAGCACGTTGTGCGTACGCCCGGCTGGCATTAGGAAAACGCTTTTCCATCTCGCGTGGAACCCGACGCCGTCATTGTTGCGATCTCGGCGATAAGCGGCGCGAGAGTGTACGGTCTCGTGGAAAATCGCCTTTTCGGAAATGCCTGGGAAAATACAACGCTTTTTCCCGCCGTATCTCAGCGGCGCCAAGCTCGATGGTGCCAAGCGTCGTGTAGAAAAAGGGAATTCCTAATGTAATTCGCGCAGGAAGAATCTCTGCTCCGTAAGCCGCGAAATATACCCGCGGCTCGAGTGGACACGCGCGCTCCGCGTTCAGCGATCCTCATTTTCAGGATGATTGATTCCTCGGCCGCATCGAATCGAGATTGATGTGAACGTTTTTCCGGTAAATAATCTCGCGTTCGAATAATCGCTCGCAGTCACCGCAAGTCCATTGCGCGAATGATAAAATCCTTGTACACTCTTTCCACGCGTTATCCGCTTCATGCGTGAACCAACTCGATTAAATGGCTTTGCGATTTCGTCGATACACGTTAAAGGACAGCGTTTGTAACTTGAGCGTCCCTATGTGAGCGTTTCGAAAGCATATATTTTAGATGCAATGGTATGCAGAACGACTTTGCTCATATGAGAATGCTGAATGATATTAACATTCGGCCGATTTGTAAGCTGTAATCAAGTTTAAAACGGAGCTTACACAGAAACCAGTAAAAAAGAATAATAAAAATAATCATTTAATCAATAAATTGTCTCGAGTCTTTCAAACATACTCAACTTTGACTGTCTATGTCAGCAGTTGTGCAAATCGAAGATACTTAATTCGAAATAGCACGAGAAAATAGCCTCCTCTAAATAGATTTTGATGGAAGGAGAGTCGTTTTATTTTTCCAGCCGCAAACATCTGCGTTCGCCAAACGCGTTTTATCGTGCATTCTGGATATATGGTCTCTATCTTTCTCCTTTCCTTTCTCTCTCTCTCTCTCTCTCTCTCTCTCTCTCTCTCTCTCTCTCTCTCTCTCTCTCTCTCTCTCTCTCTCTCTCTCTCTCGTCAGGTGGGACGATACCACGAGATAAAGTCGTCCCTTTCCTTTGTCCCCGATTGCGAGGGGGTTTCATTTCCGTGCCTCGTAAGTTACGAGCATACATCTGCGCGTGAATGAAGATGCGTTTCAATACGGCGACATGACATGGTGGAGGACGAGGGGCTATTAGTCACGTTTATGGACTTCTTGTCCGACGAGCGTGATCCCGCGACGAGAATCGATTTGCGCTAAGAAGCGCGACGAGGAGATAGGGTACATCAGGCTTGTATTATCGCGAGATTGTCGATACAGGTTGGAAAGATACTGTGCAAATTGACTTGAAAGAACGCACTGAGCTGCGCAGGGAGGAAGGGAGAGAGAAAGAGAGAAAATAGTATAATAGAATATCGTAGGTAGGAAAAATAGATCCCTAGACAACAATACTGCAATACTGCAGTCGTTAAGTATGTATAATTGATATCTTTATGAAGAAAAAAGAGAGTAAGAGAGAGAGAGAGAGAGAGAGAGAGAGACGTTGCTGCGATATGCGAAATGCATGATGATTCCTTCTGCTTCTACTATTGTTGAATCGAATCATCGAACGAGAGATTTATAATATGCAGCATAGATATCGGAGGAAACGGGTGGAATATTTTGCTCTAAAATCTAAAATGCTCGTATCTGTATGCGGAGTCGGAACCTTTATTGGACGGCGCGGATCAAAGTCTCGAATTTTGAAACTCTCGAGCGAAACGCTGACTCGATTGCAGACGAGCGAAAGTCTCGCTAATTGGAGAGCTCGCTGGAACGCGTTTGAATCGTCCGTTGCAAATTAAGCTGGCACACGTTCAAACAAACGCCGATTCGCAAAAAAAGGACGGGAATTGGCGACGAGTATTTCCCTTGATTTTTGCGAATTAAGCCCTAGCCACGGTTAAGCCCCGTCTCGGGAACAACTCAGATTAAAAATCGGATCCTTTATAATAATATAACACAATGAAATTACAAATAATTGGCACACCTGTTAGATCTCCTTTTTACTACCTTCCCGCTGAAATTGCATTAACAAGGAAAAGCTTCAGAAATCCAAAGTCGTGTCCTCGTGTCCTTCAGTCGAGAATCCTCCTTCTCCTTTTAGCATCTAAATTTGAATGTCATCTTGCTACTCTGCTCCTCGGATTGACTATTTCGGCAACGAGGATGCAAGTAAACCCGGTCAAAATACAACGCTTGCGAAGTTAAACCAATGAAATAATGAAACAATGAGACTCCCGATAAATCCCCTTGTGCTACAGTCGTTCCTTCTCCCGCCTTTCCCCCCGCCCACCGTCACTTGGAATGCGAGGAAATAAGAAGCTGAGAGAAGATCCGCTTGAGGAGGTAAACCAGGCGCGACGAGATTCAAATTGAATTATCAAATTCGTCGCCCCTGGCCGCCGATGTGAGAAAATTGAATCTGCGGCGTGGATCGTCAGCGCGCTCCAAGTCGCAATCTCTCTCTCTCTCTCTCTCTCTCACTCTCTCTCTCTCTCTCTCTCTCTCTCGCTTTCTCTCGCTTGCTTGTCATCGTCCCGTTACTCTAATAAGTAACAGATGCCTGCGATATTTCGCCCGCGGTGAGAGCGATTTCGGAACACGCGCGTCAATCAACGTCATCGGGTCGCCCGTCATGAGATCAGGCATCGCTAGAGTGACGCCGGAAAGTTAGCGAAGCGCGTTGGTCGATAGTCCTCGCAACTGCGGGACCTATTAGAACGAAGTACCGTGATTCCTTCTCGCTCCCTGTCTCTCTTCCTCTTCAGCCCGTCTCTTTAGCCACGCTGCGCCTCTCCGCAGCATGGATGCGCGGTCGTTGGTGAAGTTTACGCCACGCCGGTTATCAATGGCAGTCGCGGCGTAGCTGCCGCATTATGAACTTATCACGGAAACAGTCGCGAACAACTTCGCCATTAAAGTCCCAGCACGAACGGTGTTACTGACTCTCTCTCTCTCTCTCTCTCTCTCGCTCTCTCTCGCTCTCGCTCTCGCTCTCGCTCTCTCTTTCTGTCTCTCGTGTACGCCGTCTATTCCTCTTTCTCCTCTTTGTCCTCCTGTCCTCATCCGCCTGCTTCATGGAAGCGATACGGCTCTTCATCGCAGGCTGGAATTCCCTCGAACAATAGGAACGACAAACGTGCAGCTTCAGTGGCCTAATCTGCTTCCGGACCGTGATGGAGCTAACTGCTCGGCGGAATCAGTCGCGTCCACTTTTTCGTATCGGAGGGAAAGTCGAGTCTTTGGGAAGGTGATGAAATCTGCGTTCTTGAAGCTAGCTTTTTAGCGTCGCCCTCGATAAATTCATTCGACGACGATTGATCGAACGTTGCAGAGACTATGTTGACAAAGTAATTTATCGCTAAATTTGAGGACAAGAACGGGCATCGTT
Organism: Eciton burchellii; assembly: GCA_020341155.1. Lineage (NCBI taxonomy): Eukaryota > Metazoa > Arthropoda > Insecta > Hymenoptera > Formicidae > Eciton > Eciton burchellii. The sequence goes on along the minus strand of JAHMML010000059.1, from coordinate 452,429 downwards.
AAAGTACACAATTTTGCGAGCATGTGTTCTTCAATAAACTCAAAGCTTATTTTTCTCTTGAAAATGGATTTTCTCCGTACTGTGTTAATCTTTGATATTAGATGTCTCTGTATGTCAAGCTACAGAATAAAGTTTAATTCAAGTTACATTAAAAATTCCCGCAAGAAATACAATCTCTCATTTGCGACTGCTTTTGCTCGATACTTTCAATTATCTGCGAGAACAATATTTTTAATAAGAAAGATGAATTTTTTGAAATTGGATCAAATAATGCGTCTATTCGCGAGATTCATTTCAATGCTCATGGTCTTCATCTTCCATTATACTACTTAAACATGACCGTTTGATAATCGTTGAGCCTGCTGAAATAGATAACCATTGAAAGACGCGGATTTGCACACAGACGCTTCTTCCGTTGTCGAGAAAGCTCCGCTCGCTTCATCGGTCGTCTAGTGAGCTTGCCGCACCGATGAGTCGATAAAAAGCTATTTTAATTGGCCGGGAATCGTGGAAACTCGACGAAGCGATGACTTTTCGATTTTGTTGTTGCTTCCTGGAGCGTTAAGCGCTGATATAAGCGCGCGATATCGCCGTTATTCCATTCAGGCGCGTTTTCATTCTTTATTGCACCTTGCCGGAGGCGAGGAATGAAATCATTGACGATCAATTCCATCATTTATACGCTTGATACGCATAATCCGTTCCCTTTCCTCCATGTAATTCTTTCTTCTCCAATCATTTAATTATCCTTGTTTTTTTTTCAGGTACGTGTTCAGTTCTTTGTTGCACACATGCTCAAGCATGTAACACATCGACGAAAAAGGTACGTTCGCATGTTCCATTAGCGAGTGAACGGTTTCGGCAGTCGGCAGAGTAACACCACGTTATTAGTAATATTACATATTCCATCGCCACGTACGAATATATTTTTCAATTTCGGTAATTGGTCGCTGATTAAATGGGGAAGTCATCGGTCCAAGTCGTCTGTCTTATTAATGCGAGAATCGCGCGTTCTCTCTTTCATCCGCAGGGACCTCTTCGCGAAAGAGGCGAAGGTCTAATTAAAAACTTGGAACTGCGGAGCTTGTTTCTGGACACTCCGCCATCGTCTTGTCTCCCTGCCGGCGCGGCTTAATTGACTCGGCGAAGAATGAACCGCGACGTTCTTAATATATCTTCCTCGCCGCCCGGCGATCCGCTCGCGAATTTTCGCCAGCGATTTATGTATTCCTGGCCACGCGCTTTCCGACTTCCGCGCCGGTGCTCCTAATTGGCGTAATTAGGATCGCTTGTAGCCGGCGCTTGTATCGCGCGCGGTCCCATACCGAGGAGCTGATTCCGGGATTCACGAGCGGCGTTTATTCCTGTCGCGGCAGCTATTTCTAAAACGGAAATTCTCGCGGCAAATGAAGCGACGATGAGGGCGCGGAATAATTCGCGCGCGCCGCGAAGGCGGGCAAATTTGCGGTGTAGCGCTTTCATTTCGCGGCAGGAATTTGTAATCTCGAAATTTTTCCGCGAGCTTCAGCTCTTCGCGCCACGAACGTCGTCTAACGTATATCAAAGAGAGAGAGAGAGAGAGAGAGAGAGAGAGAGAGAGAGAGAGAGARAGAGAGAGAGAAAGAGAGAAATATGCAAATTTCGGATACGTCGCACATCCAGATTATATTAATATCTCGAAATGAAAATATCTCGTGGGTTCATTTCTGGCGGGACATCCTCTTTTCGAGATTCAAAATTTTCTTACCGGGATATATGATAAATTGCCCCGGATTGGTGATATTTTGTAAATTTTTCGAGGAACAAAAGAATAGGCATCGTTCGATAAAAGCATAAATATTGTCGTATAAAAATCAGGACACAGGGCAACTATTTTTCAAAGAGGAATCCTGACATAAGAGAGAAATAATGATATCCTGATATTTAGATGATCAAATACGATTATATCCGACGTATTTAGCATAGATGATCGTAGATCCGTCCCGACATGACTTCTTTATAAAAGAGAAAACTTTACAACGTAGATTACATTTCGTCGATGCGACCGACATATTTTACACGCTTAACTTTATCATGTCTCGTTTACGGCTTCGTTCCTTTTTTCCCTGTATTCGCGAAACTTTTCCGTAATCCGGTGCAACGAACTCCTCCGTCCAAGAGTTTCGACTCTTTCAGCTTTACTCTCTCTCTCTCTCTCTCTCTCTTTCTGCGGTTGTGCTTCCACAGGCGTCATCCTGATCAATCCGAGAAAGATGGGCGTTCAAAGAATCGTACTGCACGAAAATATTCAATTCGGCGAACGGGGAGAGGGCGGAAGGGGTTGGGGGTGGGGTGGGGAAGGGGGAAACGGTCCGAGGGAGAGAAGCCGGGAACCAATATCGGAAAACGGTGAGTTTTCCGGTATCAGCTGCGAGCAACAGCCCTTAATAAAGTACGATATAATCCCGATACCCCGTAGAGCTTGGTCGCCCTCGACATCGCCGAATATGGCGAAAGCAGAGTCTGGGCCGCGCAGACCTTATCGCCTCGTATCAACTCCCGAATGAATAGAAAACATTCCCTCCCTCTCTCTCTCACTCTCTCTCTCTCTGTGGAATAGATTCGCTCCAGCGCATCACGTGGGAATCGCGCGCGGAGAACATATCTGAAAGTTGAATATTATGCTGATTCGTGCGTGGCGAATCAACGAGCCGAAGATACGAGCGCGAAGGGATAACGATGAAAGCTGAACGATCGTGCGATGACGAGATGAACGGATGACTAGAAATAAAATCCTTATCGAGCTGATACTGATGTCCTTTCGTTTGACTTTTTATCGAGTTTCGTGTAATAAGGCTTAATTGGGTAGATGTAGATAGATGGTACCGCTCTATCGATCGGTCGAGAGAAAGGGAAAGAGAAAGAAAGTTTTACCAGGGGCCTCGCGTGTTCGGCTCGCCGAACACGACTCCCGAACTCGGGACAACTTTATCTCGAATTAAGGATACCCAGGTACATACTTCGTCGTGCGTGTTACGTCGATTCTTTCCGCTGGCTCATAATAGCGCAGCACGCAATTCCGAGCGAACCAACCTCCGCTAATCTCCGGCGATTAAGCACGCGAGCTATACTATCGTGTCAGCGGGTGTCGATTTTGCTCCTTAATGATTACTTTAATTGACATCGTGTATAGAAGAAGACGTACATTAGACGAATACGCGATAAGCTCGCATATTCATCGCGAGGCTGATGTGAAAGGACGCACGGAATGCCAGAATTCTGCTAGAATTCGAAGCATTAGCTTATTGGATGACTCCTGATACGAGTCCTCATGAGATGATAAAATCGAACGACGAGATAATTTTCAATTTTTACTTTGCGAGTTGAGATCTGTCCAATATTCTCGACTGAAGGAAATCATTAATCGAAGCGTTGTTAATTACCTCGGGCGCTCAGATTTCGAATACATCCGAACGTCTGTCTGTCGTTGTGTCAAAAAAATCGGCCTCCTCTTTCTCGGGGGCCATTTTATACATCGTTATAGGGACTGTTGGTGACAGCTGGACGAGTCTCTCGCACAGAGAAAAATGATACGGCAAAAATGCGAATTAGCCCGCGGTTCTCCGTATCGCGAGGCTCATCAGGGCGGCACATGGCGGCGACAGGTATGGCAACAATGCAAAAGCGCGCACGGGCCATTTTCCCGCCCTTTATAGAACACAATGATAGTGGAGGCAATATCCGCGGTGCTTGACGACGACGACGCGAAACGGTTGATTGTGGTGAAGCACCCAATGCGGTCTTTCTCACCCTTCTCCACCCTGTAACGTCCTCGGAAGGATTCCGCTGGCACGAGGCAGCTCGAGACAAAAGGGATTACGTCGGGATGCGATGATGTTATCGCGGGGGTGCAGTCTCCCGATTCTCAGTGCGAAATATACACAGATAGCTATAAAAAATAGCGAATCAAAGCTAATGGGACAAAATCAGTGCATGTAACGTTCGCTACTAAAAGAAACGTGCTTGCTAGTAATTCTGAGAATTCCTCAAGCTGAAGACGCCAAGTATTTGGAACTACATCTCGACCGTAGACCAAATTGGAGAAAAGATATCACAACACAATCATATCGTGAAGCGAAAACGACTTGGACTTCCAGTGGGCAAAATGTACGGGCTACTAGATAGTAAATTACAATTGTCGACCGAAAACAAGTTGCTATTTACAAGGTAATTCTCAAACCTATGTGGAACCTATGTCCAATCGTGGGGCATGGTCTGCAATTCAAATGTAGAAATATTACAAAGATTCCAAGACAAATATCTTAGAATTATTATCAATGCTTCTTGGTACGTCGCCAACGATACATTGCATCATGATCTTAACGCGCCATACAAGATAAGAAGACTCAAGCAGAGATATGCTGATAGACTGGAGGAACGTCCCAACATACTCACGACTAATCTCATCAGAAATGCCAAGACATTACGCAGATTAAAAAGAAGGCTTCCTCAAGACCTATGTACTTGACTGGATTGTAATTCTATGAAGAGCATACGTCGCTAGACAGACATATGCTCTTCAAGACCTTTCCATATCTAACTGCCACAAGTATTGCTAAATATCGCTACTAAACGCTGTAATAACAGCTTGTAATAATTTCTAGGATGAAAGAAGAAAAGAAAAAGAAATACATTGTCGCGCTGAGACACGCGAAGATTAATTTCCGAAGAGAGCAGCAGTGCCATCCATCCTCTTGACTGAAATTCTGATCGAATTCTAATCGATCTAGGGAATTCCCTTCATGTTCCACTCGCAGATTAGCTCCCGCGATGTTCACGCGGGAAAGATAAGAAGCTCCAGAGTCTGTATGGGAATATTGCCTATTAGGCTGATACAAATGAAGAAACTCGTTCGATTAATTGCTGCAGGCCGCGCTGCGACATGCAACAACAGTTTTCAGCGACCAGCCGAGCATTCCGCGATTCTGCTTAAATACCGGGAAGGGAAGTAAGAAGCGCGATGACTCCGCTATTTCAACAGAATAACTTAGTAGCTTCGTTTATACTTCTCGCCGACTCGCTCGGTCCATTCTCGCTTGTTCCCGAGTGCGGCGGGCGATTAATTAACGAGCGCTCGACAAACGATCGAAGTGCCGTGTAGACGACGACGACGACGACGACGACGACGACGACGACGACGACGACGACGACGACGACGACGACGACGACGACGGAGCGGCATCGACGGAGGGCGTCGTTCAGACTGTGTACCCGGGCATCTGACTCGCGCCTAATTAAACCGGAGTTGAATCATTATTGCGACTGCGAGAGCTCAGGGGCCACGAAGCGAGAAGACGACGAGCTCGCCCTTCCGGCAAGATAATGCGATTTCTAAGACTCTCGGTTCGTCCGGGATGATTGCAGGCAACGTTCTCCGCCGTCAATCGCGCGGTATATGTATATATGTATGCAGAAAGCGAATGAAAAAATAACACAAATATTTTCCGAACTTTGCTTTTAGTAGAATCGAGAGTTTATGAATTTCAGCGGCGCCGAAAGCGGAAGAGGGATCTGCATTCGAAAATACGGTCTTTACATAAAAAGGCGGGGTTTATTCTCCCCGGAAGATTCTTCTTTAAAAAAATACAACGCGTACGGCGCGTGGAGGATTGATTTTCCTTAAAAAAAAAAAAAAAAAGGAAAAGAAAAAAAAAGAAAAGAAAGAAAGAAAGAAAAAGAAAAGAACGAAGAACTCAGCTGTCGAAGCTGTCGAATCTCGCGCCGAAAGTTCTCTCCGCACGAATCCTGCCACGCGGCTTTTTTTTTTTGATACTGCGAGTCTCGGCCACTCTGCAGAGAACTGCAGAAGAAGAGAGACACGGAGAGACACGCCTGAGAAGATTTCGTTTACTCGATCGCGCCGATACGCGAAAGATTCAATTTTTGCGCGCCACGCGCCAGGCTCGTAACAGTGAAATATCAAGCCGATCATTATTCTCGTCGCGATCTCCAACATAGTTCGCGTCAACCTCGGAGGCGATGAATGCAAATCCCGTATAAGATGTGTAATAATCCCGTGTAATAATCCGCGCGGATCATCGTTAGCGTTTGTCAGGTAACAGAGCCTCATAAATTAACATCAGGCCGTCCTCGCACGCGAATCTATCGCTCGCTCAGCTGACGCGCCGCGAGTCGGCGAATTATCGGCTCGTTTCTCGGCGCGCGCCTCTCACGCTAAAGCGCTAATTATCACGATGCAATTGCCGACAACCTATTCATAATCCGCGCACGCCTAATCTAAGCTCAATTACGTGCGCGCCAAGCGGATTATGTGCACCCGCTTTGAATTAGATGTTCCCCTCTGTCCCCCGGACAGAGCGTGATCCTCGACGTCGATGCGCGGATCGCGTTTGGCCCAGCTCTACCTTCCGCTTTCGAAAGCGATTTAATTAGACGCGCAAACGCGCCGCCACGTATCCCGAATCCCGCCACATCGCTCGCGGCGTTTCCGGTATCGCGCGCGAAGTAAACAGAAAGTAAGGTGGATTCGCTTTCACGAGTGACGACGCGCATGTCGCGAGATCGAAATCTGTCGACTATTTACTGCGCTGTTCATCAGCGCTCTTGGAAATCGCTTACTTCGTCCAAATTGCTCGATTGTCGAACGATTTGAGATTAATTGATTGGAGATGTATGTGCAATAATTATGATCCGTAATAATTATGACGGTAGGGGAAAATATTTTTAGAAAAATACGTCAAACATCGAAGGTGTAATTACTTTTGATAGGAGGGATCGACTAAAAGATCAATCAAGACTTTCCAGAGAAAACAGAGGAAATTCTTGCATTTGAAATTCTTCGCTCAAGAGTTGGAGTTTGACCTTTGGTGACTCGACTGGTAGATTCATGCGCTAATTAATCCGCGTCCCATTTATAAAACTGTAACGCCAAGTGGAGAGCAAGTTTGAAAGTGGCCGCCATCGCAAAGTTACGGCTACGTGGCCGGGTGGTTGGTATATTAAAGGGTGCCCGATCGTTCGTCACGGAGGGACGATCGTTTATAAGCCAAGCAGGTTCATGATTCGCCTCGGTGCTACCATATTTCGTCGCCTGGAAATTTAATCTTACGGTCGGTCCGGACGTTTCCCTTAATTTCTGTTCAACTCGGCTCTTGCCGATTAATCGATCGCCGAGAATCTGATGATACTGACGAAAGGTCGGGGGAAGAAAGCAGTCGCTTAAAACAGCAAATGTATATCAACGCGAGTAATTATAACGAAGAAACAATAACCGAACAATTATCTAAACGACAACGCAAGAAAATCGTTTCCCCGATAAAGATTCAGATTAAATCCTGAAGATGCATCGAATGGAGTTCAATTGAATTGAATGTTGAGCAAAATAAGTGCAGTCCAGTGCAAAAACACCGGGAAGATCTCTGCTCCCGCTCTGACAATCGGGTCAAGAGCAACAATCTACTTGAATATCCCGCACACCGAGTGCAAATGCAAATCTTCGAGGAACCCTGCAGGAGTCGCCGGAAGTCGAGAAGATGTTGCGCTCTCACATCGAGTAACGTTTCCGTCAAACTTCTCTCCATTGTATCTTCCCGAAGTCCCGCTTCTTTCAAGTGATGCGGTGTTCATCGGAGCGAGACCGAGGTGTTGGCGTCGCCGGAAAGAGGAAAACGACCCCCGGAAACATGCGAAGAACAACGGTCGTAAAGTCGATGATGGCCACAAGAGAAATATCGATATCGTGGATGTTTGTGAGCAGGATGGTGGTGCATTGATTACAGGACGATCGGCGGTTAACAGTGCAGGACTTGCCGACAGCGGCTGATCAAGAGAAGAAAGAGGGGGAGGGTGGGTGGGGAATAGTAAGAGATGGAAGCTCCTTGTTGCGCGGCCGGTCGAGCGTGCCGATACCGCGGCGTGGTGAAAAGAGAAAGAAAGAGAGAGAAAAAAGGAAGAGGGCAAAAGGCAAGAAGGGAGAGGGGAGGGGGATGGGGGGGGAGGGAAGAACACTGTTACCGCGAGTGATATTCAAGCGAAACGGGAAACGCTCTCGAGAGTGAAGATTCAATAGATGCGCGGGACGCAGCGAGTAGCGTGCGAAATCGGATTTGTACACGAGGGTTTATGCATGTCCCGCGATGAAACGTGGAACAAAAGAAGTTATCAAGCTGTTGATGGCTCTTTAATGGCACGAGCGACTGTATAAATAAACGTTCCCCTGCCCGGTGAACGCAGCTTCTCGGGGAGGATGCGGTTAGATGGTGAGACTCGATCCCGCACGTGCGCTCGATTTTCGATCAGCTTGCGGGAGAGTTTCCTGTTTCCCATTTCAGTTTTAATTAACGACTCGACACACACGCGTGATTGCAAATTGCGGATCTACACGCGCGCGCACGCCAGTTACGTCGGCACGCTCTCCGGACAATGAAAACAGCGTCGTATCTCTCGTAAGAGAAAAATGAGAGCTAGACACGCGATATAATTCTGTGCGAAGTAATTAATTTGCATCATTAGCATGCAAGGCGGGCTGCGAACAGACGCATTTTTCGAAAGCGAGGATAGAAAGATGTAAAGCCGTCACGCGAATTCTACGACGGATAGAACTGGAAGAGAGCTAGCTCGGGAATCTGCAATGCTAATTGTATGGCTTTTCTTATAACGCTCGGGTACCGCTTTTATGGCCCGGTTCAACCGACAATCTCGCATTGTGTTCTTCATCCCTCCTTGATCTGCGAGCGTATCTTCGCGTATCTGGTATCATGCAATTCGCCCGACTCGTTCTCTATGTGCCCCCCGACGTTATACGCTCCCGTGGTAAGTTGAGGTGCACTAGAGGCTCCCATACTCACATATTTCGTGTATTCGCGGTTTCGCCTTCCATATTTCCCCTTCTGAGGCATTTGCCTCAAGGAGCAATGCGCGAGCGTTATTTCCCCGTAAGGGATGCAAAAATTTACGGGAAATTTCTCGAGATGAGAAACGCTCGGTCGATCGCTGCGAATTAAATTAGCGCCTCATTACGTAATGTGTTTCGGCGCTGCGTGCCGATATAATTCTCCATGATTATCATTTACATTTATACCGATTTTATACATTCCATTTTTTATTTCGCGGCATTCGCAGCAGCGCGCTGTTCCTGCGTGTAGACGCGAAAATTTTCTGCTCGATTCTTTCGTTATACAGAGTTCACTTACAGAGAAGAGGCTCTCCGTCCCGGTTACTGAATAGGTCTCCCCCCCCCCCTCTCTCTCTCTCCCCCGTCCCGCTCTCTGATTCGGTTATGCGTATGATATTGGTTATATTCATCATATTCGGGGACCGCGAATAACGATCGCGGGAATAAAGGAGAACGATCTCCATCGCGAACGAGACAAAATCGAAGTGCCCTTAAGGGCACGTTTCGACGGACGTATCGATCGATTCTGGCTGGTGGTCGACGAGATCAGAGCCGAGATTACTTTCATCGTTTTATATCCGTTACGTGCCACTGGTGTCGCTGGTCGGCCAGCCCGTTCTCTGTCTCTCTCTCGCGCGCAAAACTTTGCTTCCGAGCAGCCGCTCCTTGGTCCTTCCGCCCTTCCTCCGCCTAAGCAATCAGCGCCTGCGAATGCGCCATCGGCGACAATAGAGGGCGAAATGGTCCCGGCGGGGGCGAGTCATCCCTTACGCTCGGCGAGGACTGCTGAGCCGCGCGTTTTTCGCGCGTGTTCCACGTAAGCGCCGCTACTAATTACGGCGTCCTCAATTCGCTCGGACTTGTCTGTCGCCCCGCGAGGGAAGGAGCGCGAGGACAAGAGACGTTTCGGTCGGTCGTCCGGTTTAATTGGCCCTCAATCGCGCGACGCGATCGATTTATGAAGCCGAAGCGAACCACGCCGCATTTATGTACTCGTTATCGCGGATAAAGCAAGCGGACGGCGGCGGCGCAACAACTCGCATTAGTCACGCGTGCGTTTGCGGCCGGCAGGACGAACGCCGCATCCGCGCTCGTTCAGTTATGCGGTGCGATATGGTGCATCCATTACGGGATAGTAACGTATGCGGCTGTAATGGCGCATACTAATTGTTTAGATAAGCGCGAGAGCGCTCGTTTAGAAACACCGGGATCGCCGGTCGCACGGCTCCCCCCGCTGTCCCGCGCGCGCTGCTGCTTCCTTTTTTCCACGGCCGTGCGATTTGCATACGTTGCCTCACCCGCGTCTCTCCCCCTCATCCTTCCCTCCACCGCCCTAATTCGAAGCGCATTTACGCAATGGAGCGTGCCGGCGAGTGTTTTCGGCGACGAGTGTCGCATATCCGCGCGACAGACGAAGCTCCTCCGAGCGAATGCTAAATAATTATAAATAAAATCGTTAGGGCGGATTCGCGGGTAGTTCAATTAAATGTAATAAATTAATCGCATAATTGAGGCTCGCGTGACGCGTTCCTTTGAGATTTTATCGCCGATCCGCTTACCGGAGTCAAATTAAGAAAGTTTTGATGGCCGTCGCGTTAACAAGTACCGTGCTTACATAAATGAGAGCGTTATATTACGAGGGGAGAGGGAGGGAATGGGGGAGGAAGGAAGAGAGAAAGACATCTTGAAAAAATTAACTCGATAACATCTGAGCAAAGTTATGTCTGCCGGCATTAGCGGTCAATTTTTCTTTTTTCTCTGTCCTTTCTTTCTCTTTCCTCCTGTATATCGAGGAAATTCTATCCTGTGGTACGAGGGACTTAATTAAAATCTAATTGACATCGTCGATTTTTTGTTAATTAAGACGTGAGTCCCAGGGGACTTCTCTTTAATATCCCATCCACTTAATCGATCTAATTATTATCCAGCGCAACGTACGCGATGCGTTTCCGGGGGGCGTGCGGTCCACGATCGAAGATCGCGTTTAGCGGGATTCATAATTCGCGCGCTCGACCATTCCGCGCATGCGCTCGCGCGAGTTTTCCCGTTTCACGAGCTAGGAGTTCCGTGAAATTATTATCCGCGTGTGTACACCGCAGACAGGCCGGTCGGCCTAGGATAATGAGATAATAAGGAAACGAAACGGACGCTCTCGTTACATCTGACGGAAGGAGAACGGAGGAGAAGGAGTGGCAGGGGCCATTCATAGCGGCGAGATCCGCTCGTTTTATGCCCCGAACGTGCCGATAAATTGAAGTACGCCTATTAAGTTTCCCGTTAGAGAGCACCCTCGTTTATCCGAAACCCGTATTCGCGTAAGCCCCGAGAACGTTCTCGCCACCGTTGCAGCGAGCAGCGATCGCGCCATAAACGCGGTAATCGTAATCGCGTCGATAATCGCGTTGCTCCGCTGCTGCTCGAACGAATTCGAGTAGAACGTCCGATCGAGATCATCCCGCGTGAAATTCCGAAATTATCGGCAATCGAACTGCAAGCGCCTCCTCGTGGAAGAAGCGCGAAAATTGGCTCTCCGATTCACCGCGCAAACGGAGATAATCGATAAAACGTTATTTTATTCAGAACGCGGATTTATTTAAGCGCGCTTTATTTCGCGCGTTCCGCGAACGCTCGTTTGAAAATGCCGCGGCCGGCCTCGATATTCTCAAGTCGCAGCAGATCGAGATCCGCCGCGCGCGCGCGCTCGAGAATTCGTCGACGGATTATATTAATAAAGCGATAAGACGCGCCCTGTCGCGTTTCGCGGGATACGAAATTTCTCGCGAGGATTGCCAGTCAACTGGAAATGCGAGTCGCGCGTCCCGCCGCACGGAACTATCCGCGCGCCGCCCGAGTTCCCATTTAAGTTCCGCGCCGCGCCGCTACCCCTTCCCCTCTCCGCCTCTCCGCGGAATTCCGCGAAATTGAATTTACACGCGAATAACGAAGTAACAGCCCGCGGTTCGCGAGCAATGTGCAAATGCGTTTGTCCGCTCATCGTTTCTCTTCTCTCTGCCTCCTCTCTCTCTCTCTCTCTCTCTCTCTCTCTCTCTCTCTCTCTCTCTCTCTCTCTCTCTCTCTCTCTCTCTCTCTATTTCTCTCTCTTTTTCTCTTCTCTCGCTCGGTCATATGTTTGCCATGTTCTCTCGCTGGTCCTCAACCTAGCCGCACTCTCGGCAGCAGACTGGTCTCGCATAAAAATCGAACGCTGCCGCCCTGTCGTCACAGTCGCATTGCTCGGCTTTCGGAGTTTTCGGAGCTTTCGATCTGCGCTGGCGACGTCGTCTCCTCTTCTCGTAACTGCTGTATCCGTCACAGAAGGAGATGCGACTCTGCAAACGATAAGGATTTCACGAGCTTGCGGGAGCGACGCGCTCTTGTTCCCCGCGAATTGACCGCGGCGGGATACGAGAGATCGATATTCAGCGCGTTTGCACGCGCGTTTGCACGTTAAACCGGAGTCAGTTGCCGAATTATATTCGCGAGCTCTGCTCGAATAAAGCGCCGGCTTCAGTTTTAGCGTTTGCTAAAACCATATATGTAAACAGAATCAATTCTACGATCGAAAATCGATTTTCCCGCGACGGAATCTGTAATTAAGGGCAACTCTGCTGCCGATGCAAATGAGACGCTCGTAAAAATGCAAATAACTTTCGCGCGAGTTCACCGCGCACTTCTCTTTAACGCTTTAAAAATTCAACCTCGAGAGCGACCCCGCTCTCGATATCTATCGCTAAAGTTGGAGCGTCGTATGAAATTTTCGCCGCGGGAAAATCGGCGACTTTTCCCTGCAATGAGTATCTCTTCCGGCGATGGCGGCGGGCCATCTCGTATGGAAGGTCGCGATAACGACTCACCGTGACCTGTTTTGCACAAAAGTCGTCTGCGCGCGATAGCTTCGATCGCGACCGGCTCCGTCGACGGAATCTGCCCATCTCTTCTCGGCGTGGACGCTTCTTCGATATCCCGCGAGTCTTCGTGGTCTCCGCATCCGTGGAAAATTCTGCCATCTTTGTCATACAAGGAACGGTACCGATGTTAGCATTCTATCTGTACATCGTCTTTCAATCGATATCGATTTTTATTTCTCGCCCTGGCGAGAAGTAACGACGCGTGACGAATACGGAGATTACGCAAGATCGGGCGCGGTGGATGGATTATTTTGGAAAAGGAAGAAATCTCAGCTTTCCAAACTGGCAGACATTTCGGAATGATAATCTTGTCCAGTTGAATTAACGGTGATCTCTCAAGTGGTCTCATCACGGTGAAACAATTTCGTAAGCGCGCTATATTAGCGGAGAAATGTCGCCGGATGTCGCGTTATTGAGATCGGATACTATCGCCACGTAAATCTGCAGTCAGTTTTGTGCTTCGCGGTGTACTCGGATCACGATCGTAAGTTTAATCGGCAAGTGGAACACGCGCCGAATCCAATTCGCGCGATGCAATTAGCACGGCGCGATGCTACTCACCCGGCTTTGACAATCCAGTCGCATTCGCGAGTCGGCGCACTCCGCATCCTGAGGAAGACACGGCTGTGAAACTGAGAAATCGCTGAATTTCTCGTGAGCGAGCGCACATTTCGGCGGGCAGACGAGCTGCTTATCCGCTGGCGAACAAGCGTAATCGTGGCCGCAGCGCGGACATATCGTGCGCACGCTTTTATCCCGGTTCATCATTAACGGGATAAAACAGAAGGGCCAGCATCTGCGCAGACGGACGAGCGTTCGTCGTGATTTCATGCGCGGGGATTTTTAAACTAGAAAACAAAGAACAACGCTAGTATGCTAGTCACGTGGCGAGGATTACGTGAAATGCGGTAGTCATGTGGAAGTTCATATCGAAGCGGAAACTCGGCGCGTTGTCGGGGAAAATCTGTGGAAGGCTCAAAGTGAGCGCAAGATTCTCCCACAGCGTTTCGCGTTTCTTTGTAAATGCTCAAGCCGACGAATTATTCCACGGACCGCTCTCACATAATTGAGGCGTCTCATTCGGACGCCGTAATCGCGTTTTTCATCATGCGATTTAACGATTCGATTCTCGCGAGTGAGCTCGAACTGTTCTCGAGTGAGTGCTCGATCGATCGATCGACAGAACGATGGAATTATCGCGAGGTATATATAATAATGTGAAATGATACGAGGAATAAAAAGGTTTCCCGGCTGTTGTACGTGTCGCTCTATAAAATCGCACAGCACCTCGCTAATCGAGCCCGAAGGGGTGAATTTATTTCGCTTCGCGTAATATGACATTTACGGTGCTTATTGGTAGTCATTCGTGATTCGCGAGTGCGAATAATTTCGTAATTCCGGCATGGAGCTGATTCGCTGAAAATGAACGCTCGCAACCAGGATTAAGTTTAATAGGGAAGGGGATTTAATAATTATGATTCGTAACATGCGACTCGCACTTTGTCGTTTCGTGCGAGGCGCGTGGCGTGCTTATGGCGCGCGTTAATCTTTCGAAATCCGCATATTATATAGAGGTGAAAGCGAGAGAGACGGGGAGAGAGAGAGAGAGAGAGAGAGAGAGAGAGAGAGAGAGAGAGAGAGATCGTTCGGAGTACACGCAGGTGTACATGCTAATCACACAGCGTCGTTTTTACCGGCGCTAATAAGCGATTATCGGAAACTTGTTTTACCGCGGAATTGCTTTATCGACGCAAATTTGTGCGAAAAAGTTCAGGCGATTACGAGCGAGCGAGCGCGAACTTCTCCTGCTTCACCGATGTTGAGCCTTTATTTATTCGATATCGCGTTGATTATTCACCGCGCGCCCTTTTGTGTGCCCCGCGTTATTTTACATATTAACGGCGTATTAATTCGCGTTCGTTCTGAATAATATCGGTAACTCTTTTTCACAACTGACCCCAATAAGCAGAATGCAGCCAGACGGGACCTCGTGAACTTTTGATGTTCCGTAAGGATCACCGGCACGTCCTTCACGCGGCATTCGGGACAGTGAACCGACTCGTTGTGATATTTCCACGTTTCGACTGCAAAATTGAATGACGTTAGAGCGACCGCTCGAGCGAGCGGATTGTCTGATAATAAACGCTTTGCTCTCAGTCTCGCTACGGACGACGGTGGCGATTTTTAATTAACGTAACGTTGATAAAAGCCAAGGAAGGGACAATATCCCTCAATCGTTGCGTACCTCGGGCTCTTACGATTTTTAATTCGCGCAGCACGCAATAAGAACAACACGCACCTTTCGTGGAGAAGACGTTGTCCGATCGCTTCTGCGCGCGGGCTTTGTCGGCGTGCGACATTCTCGGCGCCGGAATCCACGGGAGCAAGGTGGCGCTCTGCGGCTCCTCGCATTCCGCCATTTATGATTTATACAAACGCGCCGCTCTCTAGGGGCATAAATTTTATTCGTTTGTACGATAAACAACCGGTCCTGCGATGCACGCGCAACGCATTTCAAGCGACACGGACGACGCGCATTCGAAGTGCAATGCTAATGAACAGAATTTACGAACGCTCTTCTAATTACCGTTTTAAAGCCGTGGCCGATCGTGTTTGCGGTGAACCGATACGAACCGCAGCCGTGGCCGCTGATTACGATAAAATCCATGGTTTAATTACGGATGTAATAAGTCATTATGGAAATCGCCCGGAGCCGGTGATCACGCGCGCGCGCACCTAACTGTGTATTAAAACGATGTGTATCGTTCGGGGAGTAGAAACCTGCAGCCCCCTTTTTCCGCTGCCCCTCCCCCTCCCCTCCCTCTCCATTGTTTCGTCCGGTCGTTACATCTCTCGTGTTTCTCAGCGATTTAACATTTAACATTTATTGCGGTAATCCTTTGTGATCCTACGATGATTGGAAACGCATTTTATTTCATCGGCACAGGCCGCCATTCCTATGCAGATGGAATCACGTCGAAAGTGAAATATTTCCTTTTTTTTTTTAATCACTTGCATTTGCAGAAAGATATGTCGTCATATCTGCGAAATGCTTTTATGCTCCATGCGAATCTGCGAGACTCGAACAATCCGGTAAAATTAATTCTACGTTCAGCTATCGCGCGATAAATAAGTCTCGATTGTGACGGAAATATATCGATACCGTGATAAATGTAACATTGTCAGTTTGTTATTTAATTATTGTTGGCCTTAGCTTTAATTACTCATTTAGACACACGGTGCATCGATAGAACGCTTTGTTAAAATGTGGAATAATGAAGCGTTACTTTAATTAAGTTCCATCTCTTTCTCCTGCGCGCGTAATTGAGTCATCGACAATCGATATCTGAAATATTAATGTTGTAAGCGAGGGTAATATCGAGAAGGCTTTATACAGGGAAGGCACAATGATGTTTGTTATTGGCGATATACCGATAATGAAGGTTCGCGAGGCGCTTTTAATAATTTTGCAACGATTCTTCTCACGATTTGCACGCGAAAGTTGCGACAGCTGCAGGGATCGCATTCCGTTTATCAAGTTACCGGCATCAACATACTTGCGGAAGGTCGGTTTTCCTGCTTGAAGGTGTCAAGCAGAAAGAAAAAAACGTTGTGCTGACACAACAGGTAGATCGCGCGACTGCTCTTTCGCCATTAACGTGTTAAAGCAAAACGGCCGGCGCCTGTTTACAAGTTTACAAGTCTGAGAATCCGCTAGCGCGGTTAACTTGCGCTGTTACCGTGCGATGTAAGTTGAAAGGTGTGTCGTGTAAGCAGAAAGATTCGCAAAGATCGAGAAAACTTTATCAAGAAATTGAAGCGTGCAATTCAGTTCAATCAATTCGATCAATTTCAATGCAATCCACAGACTGGATACTCGAAGCGCCGAATGTAACACATATTTGATACACGCGTAAGGTGTAAAGGGAATTTTATCGGAACGTGAACCCGCGCTCGAGATGAATTAATTGAATCACCAATAGAGCAGGAAAGTTTTCAGGTAATTTCATTATCTGAAATCGCATGTATTAAAGAGATCGACATTTGTCTCGTGTCCGTTCGCAAGAAGAATCAATTTCCTGCTAGTTTCCGGTTCGAGAGGTACTTTTCAATAATGACCTATCACCTACCGATTTCTCTCTCGAGGTTAACGATTTATTCCAGCTAATTGATCTTACTGACTTACTAGAACGGAGTGATGCGCGCATACCTGAGAAGACGGAGAATTATGATGTGAGATGTATTCAACTTGTCGCCGCGCGCAACAGTCGAGTGCAAACAGCTTCCCGCTGGCATCGGGGGCAGACTTTCCTCTCGCCGTGTGATTTTCACGCTGTGACAGTGAAAGCGAGTGTTGAGCCTTAGCTTTCACACCGACCACAATCGGAACCACAGGCCGTCGTCGCGCTGAATAGACCGCAGACGACGGAACATTCTTTCGAGGGTTAGTCTCACCGACGTCGCTCGGCTCCAACCGTAGCTCAACCGTTCCTCTAAATGCTTGCTATCGCACATGTTATACGGAGAAAGGATTTAGTGCTAATGCGATTAACGGTCCTAACCGATGTCGGTGTGACTGGCTATGCATAG
This sequence comes from Eciton burchellii, assembly GCA_020341155.1. Taxonomy (NCBI): domain Eukaryota; kingdom Metazoa; phylum Arthropoda; class Insecta; order Hymenoptera; family Formicidae; genus Eciton; species Eciton burchellii. The sequence goes on along the minus strand of JAHMML010000059.1, from coordinate 435,038 downwards.
AAATCCGCGCGACAGTTTGGGATCCTATTTGAACGACAAGATTTAGACCTTGATGTTTCATCGTAAACACGATTAAAAGTATGTTGATATGAAAACGGATTAATCGACGCGTGAAAAATTTCAGAAGAAATTATAGGAACGCAATTGCTAAATTGGCTGAATCTCAGTGTAATAACGTCCAATTCGAACATACCGCGTGTAGCATAAATTTTCTTCGACTCGTTCTTGCTGCGACTCGTTCTTGCTGCGACACCGAATAACGTGTCGTTCCAAGTTCCCGGGAATGTAAGACTTGATTGATTTGATTGGATTAATTTTGACGATATTCTCGATCGCTCTGCAAGAAAATTCTCTTTTATGCTTCTTAACAGGCGTGACATGCTTCGGGATTCTCTTCTTACGTTTTGTCTTAATTTTGATTTAAGGATAAACGCTTTTGCGTTTATCAGAGTCAAAGTCTGTTACAGTTACCTGATTCCCCGAATATTTGCCAGCGATTCTAGAATGATATTCACGCGAACGTGCGCGAGAAGTTTGCACGTGTCTCTTCCGTCGACGCTCACCTGCTTATCACACACCAGGCACCAGATCACCGCATACGACTACATTGATAACAGGCAATTAATTAAGATAGACACGAATTCCACAAATGTCAGCTTCGAGCGATAACCTGATACCGTTAGTTTAGCTGCCGTGAAACAGTTCTATGATTTTAACGGTATGTCACAACGGCTTGACAGCCCGACGATTAGTCATCCGACGCGATGGAAGATCCGTCCGATAGAAATCAGTAACGCGTTGTTATTATCATTATGAAATTAACCTAATTATCGTTCGGGATTTTAAAAAGATTCGCGGTACATGTATGAAGGATTGTACCAACTTCTCCTCTATCATGTTCTCGAGAGCGCGTAGCTTCGACCTCGTACGGCGTTACCGAGCATACTCGAACTTTCTGACTATGATCGATGCACAACTACATTGACAAACTGAAGGTTCGCCGTATGAGTATCGGATCGATAACGACGAATGGAAATTGTTTCTCGAAGACGACTGAATTACACGCGCGAAATTGCTCCTTCAGCATTTCTCTCCTGCCGTTCACTCATTCGTCTGTGCATTTTATGTTCCGAGGCAAAAGTGATCGAGGAAAATAACTCGTTTCTTTCGTAAGAGATACTTCTCGCGTCGTTAGAGATATATAATATATCTAGCGCAGTTGAACTGCAGTAAAATTACTGCTATACGCAAACATAACAAAGTAAGACGGGAAGAGAGAAGTAATGAAATCCGCGCTTGATACATGCATCTGCGCCGGCTTTATTCCGCGAAATTGCATTACCTAACTTAGACGAGGGAATAATTTCACGAATCGCGCACGTCGGACGCGCTCGTGTAAGCAGAAAAGTCTCCCTCGTAACATCGCCGGATGTTTTCGCGGGGGAAGCCAAGACACGCGAGTTCTACGCGAGGACTTTGTCACGTTTTAAAAGTTTCTCACCGGCGCGGAAATGCCGCTCGAAGGAAGCAATCCAGAAGGGTGCCGGCCGGGAGGAAAAAGGAGCTTTTCCTGAATGCGCTATGAGAAGCTGAACCGGCGCGGGTCAAAAGTTTTCGCGGCTGGGAACAAAGGTTCGCACAAAAGCTCGTCACGGACCACGAACGCGGCTAGCCTCACTTCCGTTCCGCTCACTCGGGAGGAAACTACGTAGTCGGCGTTCCGCTTCCGGTTCCCGTCGAGCTCTCCTCACCGCACTATCGAACCTTAGATAATGCTCATGCTTATAAGTGTGTCAGATTTTCCCCGCCGAAGTTGGCTGATGGGCCCGTTCTCCTTTCCCGCTAGTTTCCGGACCGCATCCTCGATTCCACGAGGAAGCGAAGCGAATTTCCGCTACTTGAACATGGCGCGATAGAGGGTGGCTTCGTGACAAGTATTTAACGTCGCGAGAAGTAAGGGAACATGAGACAAGCGTCTCATTTCTTCAAGTGCATTTCCAAGATTGGAAAAGCCGAAATAGAGATATGCAGAAATGGAATAATTTTATTCTCTATCGCTTCTTTGATTTTTAATAGTCAAGATATAGCGATTAATCGATTTCATGATAATTAAGTAAATGAATATTCTCATGACTCAGCGATCACAGGAAGCATAAATGCAGCATTTTAATCTTTGATTCTTGGTAAATGTTCTTTGACATGATGTTCATCGTCTCGAATTTTATTCACTACACGATAATAGAACGGTAGATGTTCCCGCTATTCTGCGACTCGGCGAGAGAAAACAACGCCATCCGTCCGTAAATATAGAATGCTCGATCATTAATTTCTCAAGTGCGCCGACTGACGCCATCAATTGTTCCACGCTGCAAGCATCAATACAATAACACCACAGCGGGTGTCTGCTGGTCGATATCGAGCTACCAGCGTGTCGTTAAAATTAACGGGGACCTGCCGCGAAAGACCGTAATTGAATTAGCGGCCGAGAACACTTCGTCTCCTCCCTCCTTCTCTCTCTCTCTCTCTCTCTCTCTCTCTCTCTCTCTCTCTCTCTCTCTCTCTCTCTTTGTCTCGGCTTCTCTGTTTCCTTCTCTCCGGTAGTAGGTCAGGAAATCGGGTCAGTTGGAAGAAGAAGAAGAGGAGAAGGACAGAGAAGGAGAAGAACAAGCAGCGACCGGACGTGGATGGAGTAGATTGCCAGCTGGAGGGACTCGGGTACCGTTAACCACGTCTGTGCCGGCCGGTATGTTTCTTTATGCGGACAGACGTGGGCAAGAGGAGACACCAAGCTCGCTCGCCACGTGGGTGAGGATCGCCCACGTGGATGGGCTCGGACAATAGGCCCGGCGCGCAAAAATTTCAGCCATCGCGCGGAAAAGCGCGCGACTTGGGCGTTGCTAATTGAAAGATGCTGCGAGAACGATGAGAGCCATAGATAGACAGTATAAGCAATAAATCATGGAACTGGCGATTGATACTGAATGAAGGCAATCGTGTTGGATGCAACCGTCCAACTGCGTAGATAATTGTGCGCGCGCTGTATCTAATGTAATAGTTTCGCGTAGGACGCGAGACAATATTAAATTATCCCTTAATTATAGATTGCTTGATCTTCATTCGGAGCGGATTCTTCTTAGCGGAATTTCCCTCGTAATTGCAATCGCAATCTTTTTCCGATCAAACTCTCAGCTAGAGTTGTCGAAAGAAAAGATAATATTCACGTGACGATTTTTCCAATTTACTGGGATTTGCGACTTAGATTTACTTCGTTCTCCTATCTAGATGATAATCTAGCGCGTTCGCGAACTGGGCTGTTCGTTAGATAAATTCTATTTGATCATGAATTTTCATATACTGTAGCAATAGCGGAGAGGATTACCACTACATCCACGAGATTTATCTCGGTGCTCCGGTAACTGCCTGTCTTCTCAAGTCCACGTTAAATGAACTCCTATCGGATGCGACGTCTGATTTAATCGCGTCGTCTCACAAAGCGAGCGTATACAGCCGTCCGACCCGTCCCGACGCATGATGCCTCCTCAATGCAAATTGTGAGAAAATACGCTCGCGCATGCCGCCCGAGGCGTCATTGTCGGCTGGGAATGTCATGCGTGGGGTTGAGATCTCGAGATCGTGACCTGATCCGAGGGAAACTCCGTCGAGCGGAACATATTTTTGCATAATTCGCCATTTTTGCGCACGCTCGCGCCGCACCGAGGAACAGCCGAGGTTCGCGACACGTCGGTTTATGGTTTAAGCCCGAGCCCGCGGTATTGGAGTTCCATTTAGGGATAATGCGATTCCTAAGAGATATGACGTTTTAGGTTTTACCTCGCTCTGTACAGACGCACGAAGAGGGAAACTATGAAATTAGATAGACATACGTCATGAGTCCGTGTATTAATTTAACAGAAGGCGACGTCTTCCTCAAAATCAAATCCAAACCTACAGTATTCCTTTCCCTCATATTTTTATACCGAGCTGACATAAATAACAACGGACGCCAACTTCCGATATCCTTATCGTATCCGACTTTGTACGCGCTCACGCCACTTGGATAGTTCCACAAAGGGAAATTTATCGTAATTAGTCTTCCTCGTCCTGCCCATCGTTGCGCGTGGATGTAAAAATATCTCGCGCCTTACTCTCAATAAATATCGCCGATGAAGTGCCGATAATCTGCAGTCAATTACTCCGCGTCGGAAGATACTTGGCTTCATTAACAATGAATCACGTGTTGTACTCATCTTCTGCACTCTGCCACGGCGGTCTCGCGATCCGGCAGATGCATTCGCGGGCGGATGTATAGGCCGCGTAACGCGATAGTGTCAGATTACCGCGATAAACGACGTGAGCTCGAGCTGAAAAGTATTCTGCCTACAATGTCTCGATTTTATCACTATCCATCGCTGGTATAGAGAGAGAGAGAGAGAGAGAGAGAGAGAGAGAGAGAGAGAGAGAGAGAGAGAGAGAGAGAGAGAGAGAGAGAGAGAGGGGAGGAGGGAGATGTGAAATCAGATACTTTATTAAAATTGTTAATGGTGCGCTTTGTACATTAACAATAAGCACTCCTGTTACGTGAAAGAAATGTTTCTCCTTGCGAGAAGTAACTTACAGACTCGAATTAATAGCAACTTGGCAAGCTCAGGTTTAAATTTGTATAATAAAAGTTTAATGATATATATATATATATATGTCTTGTTTTCATGTTTTTAATAAATATGTCTAATTAATCGGATACGAGATATTTTATTAAAGTTTTTAATTCTTAGCGATGACAAAAATATAACGCACACGTATTCGTTCGGCCGTTATTGAATTATTGAATTATGATCCCGTTCTCGGCCGTTCCGGGACAATAAGGGCCATGTTCAAGATGAAGGCAGACAACAGCATTGTTCGATCGGGGAAGTCAAGGTCACTGCGAATTAGCGTACACGATCGCCGTGCGCAAAAACGGGGTTACATTGAGATATAATTGCGGCGGCGTGCAGCGATCGCGCACGGCACTTTGTCGGGTTTAGATAATTACGGTAACAGGAGGTTAACGTGTTCTTGGCTCGTAAGACCTCTTCTTCCTTCCATCTCGAGATGGAATCGAGCGTCTCTCCCGCTCGCGATCACGAGCGCGCGACATCGCGGAATGAGAATTAACCCCGGAATCCGCTCGTCTAATCTATCATTCGCCAGAAATTCGCTCTTTCATCTACACTCTCCGCGACAGACTGCCGCGACAGGTGCAGTGCAAGGTTTCCTCCTTCTAGAATACAATAAATGTGGGTAATAATCATGCAGGCATGTATAATAGCTACGACAGGGAATAATATCGCTACAAAAAAATCCCTTTTTCCGGCTAAAGAAAACTGGGAAACCGAAACTGGGATCATAAAAGTACAGAAAATAATAAATCAAGCCATTCTTCCTGCCTGAAAAAGCAAGTGGATCATGAGTGGAGCATGTTAAGTACAGATACAACCAAAAGGGACAGATCCTCTTTCGTTGATCCATTTGGCCAGCGATCCAGTTCGATTTCAGTCTGTGTCGTCGAACCTCGCTTTCGACGAACTTGTGCGTTCTAAGGTGGCTTATCACGTCGGCTCACCAGTGATAGATATTATTATCGCTTATCGCGTCGGCAGAGACGCTTAAGCCGGGAGGATACCACGCATTAGGGTGTGGTATCCTACATTTTCTTATCGCGGAAACGCCGGCATCTCGGGTGTCGTTGGCTTTTACGCCTGTCGTCTCCGCATCTTTCAATCCCCGAGTTAGATAATCGGCAAGTCGGATTAGCATGAAACTTTTAACGTTTTCGAGGAAACGTTGCTGTGGTTGGCCCTCTTGAATAAACGAGGAAATGTAAGGCGAAATGCTTACATTGTATGATTACGAAAAATGTCGCGGTAATTCGTAACCTCCGCGGCGATATTAATTACCGTAATAACGATTGTTAGTGATTAATCATCTGGTGATCCTTAGTGACTCTGACTCCGGAAATAGGAAACTCGAATCCATTTATCAACTGAAAGTCTCGAGTTTTAATCGGCGATTACTAATTCTTGGTGTTATCGATGTAACGATACAAGAAAGTAACGAAAGTGATTCGTTCGCGACATACGCATTGCGCGCGAGCGAAAGGTGGTGCATAAAGAAGGGGCTTCTTCCTCGGGCTTCAGGCACCAGGCTGCTGCCCGAGGCAAGATGCTCGCGCCGGAAGACAAAGGATCGTGGAAGAGGCGCGAGCGAGTGCGAGAAATATTATGGTACAGCGAGAGAGCGTGCACGCGCCGCGTGCACCGTATATCTATAATAATCGTTCACCATTCACGGCGAACGTTTCATTCGCGAGCATGCTCGCCGGCTCGCAAATTGCGACGGCATCGGCGACGCTGACTGTCGGTAATCAGCTTCCTCGCGCGCAAACGACATACTTTCCTCTCTCGACGATTTCTTCCCTCGTTCATCCTCGCGACGGGATGCTGGCCCGCTCGCGAGGACCAACAACGGTAACAACGAGGCCGCGTCATGTATCATCTCGCCGCGTTGAGGCTGCCAGGACGTGTGTACACGCTCGGGAACGGATCGTGGACGATCGCGTGCTGCAGCGCATTGTGGACGGTACAATCGCATTTTTCCGCGGTGCAATATACAGCAGTGGTATTATTAGTCTTAGTCCGAAACGAAAGCGATTTCGCCGAGGCGTTCCGCTGCTCGGTCTCTGGAGAACATCCCTGCTGCTCTTGCTCTTGCTCCGCGGTGAGCTGAAACAAAGTTGAATTTATTTGTCTTTTAGCTCGCAGGTATTGTTTCTCTTCTTGCTTCTTGGGAAGAGAAGTCGAGAGGGTACGTTTCAAGTTCAATATTTGCGTACTCTCGAACGATTTAACTTGGTGGTTGTTGTTATTATTATTCAGCTGGAGATATATATAAATCGATGTCGATATCAGTCTTGCTCCCGTAATGATTCTCACTGCTGATGCTTTCCGCTCTTTGATACCAGAATTTTTATATCCGCACTTTCCCAATATTGACACGGCTATTCCAAGGACTTCATATCTCGCCCACCGACTGGCCCTGTCGAATATCTGTCGAATCCTTCCGTTTGACAGCAAGGGGAAGTTTGGCACAAAGCGCGGAATTTATGCGAGCCTCGAGCGGAAGACGCGGAATCAATTCGGTCGGGAAGAAAGATGACGCGAATGGTCGGTAGCCGAGATATATCGCAAATCATACTGAACGGATCGAAACTTCTCGAGACTTATCAAGGATCGTTGTGAGAATAAGATTCGACTCGTCTCTTTTTACGAGCATGTGGGAATTTTATGGTCTCGGACGACTCTCACGTTACGGGCCGGCGAGAAAGCTCCCTGTCCTCTGTCGAGCTTTACCTATCGCCCTCGACGTACTCTTTTTATTGCTCTTCCGCTATTTCGGGTAGGAACTTTGGGATTTAAGGTGGATATTTTCCGGAAAGTTCGCGCTTTTTTTTCCGGGCACGTCGCCGCTTCCGAAAAAACTCGCGAAAGTCGAATGACCGAAGTTTCGTCGAACCGAAAGTCTCCATCATTTTGCGGATGGTAGGAACTAGAGTGTAACGTGTCGAAGAGTCGCTTACGATATTACTAGTTCGTTGAATCTCCAACAACTATCTGTACTTTGGAATTCTGCGATAGGTTATGGTTTACTCAAATCTTAAATTAAATAAATTTATATTCAATCTCAATATTATGTATACATACATGTGTTGTGCATACATGTTTCTAAATATTTTAATAAAATTCCAATCCGCTCTTAAATTTCTTCCTTCCAACAAAGAACTCGTTTGCATCGTCAGCGAAACTTTTAATTGCCGGTATTCCTCGATGTTCGTATTCAATTGAATCGTCTCTATGAGCAACAAAGCGGAGTCTTGGCCGAGTGACGGACGGCGAGAAATCCGGTTGTCAATACTATTGAAATGGTGGTTGCCGACTTCGCGAACAATCCGCCATTTCAGCCTTGCAATCCGGTGCTTTGATCGGTACCGCGTGATATCGAATTAAGCTCAAAGGGAAGCTTCGCGTCATCGCGAGAGAGAGAGAGAGAGAGAGAGAGGGGGGGAGGGGGGAAAGGGAGAGAATGGAATGAGATGCGCACGGAAGCGCGCTTCGCGTGCACAAATCTGTCTACGGACATCCGGGAACGTTGAACTATGACCCTATCGCGCGCGAGACGCGACCCTTCCCCCGTCCTTATGTGTGCGCGCGTGAGGGAAAGACGATAATTAATTATTATCCGCACGTGCTGGTGCGAGGAAAATTCGTCCCATACTATCGCATTATAGCAGAGCCCGTTAAGCCGCTAATAATAGCCATCTAATTCCGAAATCCCCTAGAGCGATTTCAGCTAAAATTCGCATGCTTAGAGTAGAAGCAGTGAAATTGAAATTACTGGATTACGGAAAATTACGGGAAACGGCCGAAATTCATATCTGGATTAATGCGCGAATGACTATGCTGCCGCACGAAGTGCACTCTACTTCTCCTATCTTCGTTTGCCACCCTGCTTTCTTAGCTGCTCTCTTCTTGAAAAAAAATCCATTTGTTAAACCCATCTTATATTAACCTATCTTATATACAATCGATAAATTGGGAATTGGATGGTATTGAATATATCTCTCTGGAATGAAGAAGGGGCGAATTTATTTAGACACTTGTCTAAATAAGGAAGACACGGAAGAGACTTCCTCTTAAAGCTTGAATCCGCAATGGCGGCAGCTTTAATTCCGACGCGATTTCTGCTGTGCAGAGCAAAGCCGGATCCTCGCTTTAATTTCTGAGGGCACGATCGATGATCGACCGTTGGTCGCCGTTGAAAAATGCAGGACCGTAAATAATGCAGCGAGACGGAAGGCCGAAGCCGCGACGCGACGATGTGGGCCAAGGGAGGCCAACGAACCTGATGGCCCCGTCCGTCGATGGTTCACTTCGGTCCGAACATGGTCCCATCGCGTCATCTACACAATCCGGTACCCGCTGGTGCAGCTCGTCACAACGATGACGACCAACAAGCAACAATGCGAGCAGTTTGCACAGTGTCGATTCCATAATCACTTTTCGTGGAAAATCTTGCGATCTTTTGGAGAGAATTGTTAAAATCGTTTCGTTAAATTCCGATCATCCTGATTTCCGTTTACGATAATGTGAACGTCATCTGTGATGACTGAACCACATAAAATTGCAATTCTCCGAGAGAATTGAGATTAGCGAACGATTTCTGTTATCACGTGAATTCCTCTATGTTCTGCGCATTCTCGCGGTATCTCTGGTTTATCATCAGATACTTTGACCGAAGGATGCGAAATCTTGAAGATATCCAGATTCAGAAATCGATGGCATTTCATAGCTTGCGATAATTAATCGTGGAGATTCACGAAAACGGATGGGCGATCGTTCCAAATGAGTTAATGCATCGCAAAGAGCATCCTTAATGTAAGACGAACATCTTTCAGATCATTCATTGAAAGGGATACTCAAGGGACAGGGAGGTACGTGGAAAATGGAGGAAACGCTATCCAGCGATACATAGACACGTAGAGCTTGGCAAGAGGGACGGGAGGGGAGGGCAAATGGTGCAGAATGGGAATTCTTTTCGCGGGAATGTGCAAGCACCTCGCTTCCCTCTTATAACCCGAGAGCTCTTTGTTGGCCGGCAGCAGTATACCGTGATATGACATTCTTTTCGTTCTGCTGGCGCAGCTCTAGCTCGTTGGAGAGATCGCTGCCCCACGGCTACACGCCGCACGGCGCAACACGCTATCTTTAATCGTCCGTCCCTGCAGAAGAAGGGAATTGTGCGCTTTTACGTGATATCGCCATGATTCCGCAGCGCATATGAGATTAGACTTGCAGGCGATTCAGTCTTGCATTTCGCGCCTCTTCTAAGAAAAGAATTCTCATTGAATGAAAGATGACATAAATATTAATCAGCGCGTATGTACTAGGAAGAAGCAACGTCGAAATGCAGGACTTAAGTTGTAATAAACCGTTTTATCCTTTCCACGAGGATACGCCGTGTGGATAATGTTGAACGAATATCTGTTCGCATGTGCGTTTAATAAGAATGATTTAATTTTTCTTGAATTATAAATAGGTAATAAAACCTTAGCGGATAAGCAAGAGAGAAATGCAAATGTGCGAAATTTAACGAAAGTGAAATGAAAAAATGAAATTCCATTACTCAAAGATCGTTATGTGATCTTATTTTTGCGAGAAAGTTGCAAGTTCGCGTTCTGATGTTCGCGACAATTGGAACGATCTATTGTTACGAGTCAATAGGATGACGGAATGTTCCGGAATACTCTTTCTTCCCTCATCAACATACAACAAACGAATGCAAGCACTAAATGAAACAGTTTTTAAAGACCAAATACTGATTCATGGGGAAATATCGAATATAATTATGAATAATCGTTCTATTTCGGGTAACGAGTCTGTTTAATCATCAATGAGAATCTCCTATTGCATTTTGTGCAATAGAAGAGATTATGATAGAAAAACCTGTGCGTAGTTGGTGTGTACACGGATTAATTCGTGTTTAAGCACTTTCACACATACAGTCTTACGCAGTCTTATCAGTATTTCATATGCTTTTATGCATATTTCATAAATATTATCCATAAACAATGTAAATTGTATTAAAAGCACGAGAAGTAAACAAATATATAACGGGGCTATACAGACGGATTTGCAGAAAGCAAAGAAAAGACTGCTGTACTACTGTTCTCAGGATAATCATATTAATATGGCTGCAAATTTAAACAATAGCTCCGAATATGGGTGTTCCTTAAGTGGAACAGGGGTACTGAGAATAGGAATAGAATAAGAAATATCTCTCGGACAGCTAATATTGACAGCTTGACGAGACTAAGGATAGGTACGTTGGGAATCTTTTCAGAGCCAGAAAAATTCACGATATCATAAAGAAAATGACGGGCTCAACCTGTCAATACTGGATATAAGTGAATTTAATACTGGCCAGATTCTGGTAAATGCATGATGGTAATCATGTCGTGTACTATTCTAACGAGAACGGTGCGTGTCATCGCCATGGGGTCGGGATGATTTTCTCAAAGGAAACTGATAAATGTGTCATATCGAATTATATTAATTTATTAATAGAATTCTGTTATATTAATAGAATTTTATTAATTCAATCGAGCGCTAAGCCTCGAGATATCATTCAGGTATATGCCCCCATAGCAGATAGTGAGGAAGCTGATATTAAAGAATTTTATAAGAAAGTCGAAGAAGTAATGAAATGATTGGAAAATCGGGATCTCATGATACTTATGGGGGATCTAAATGCAAGGGTAGGGAGAGGGAAAAGAAAATCTTGTGATTAAGGCAAGAATATTCCTTCTTGAATATGAAGAAGATTTCATGTAGCAAATGATATCAAAGTTAAAAATCCAACTAGCGAAATGTTATATTTTCTCTATTATATTATTATTCTCGATATCGAGAACTTATAGATGCTTATAGAAGCATGCATAAAAAGAGGCCTTCGAAATGTGAGTTTACCGATCGTAATGAACACGCTCTGAAATAGTTGAATCGATGAAATTGATATCACTGAGGTATTAACTCGTCTTGGCAAGACTTGATGAGATCACCAATGACGTCAAGATCCGACAGCTGAGATATTTCGGATACATTATGAGGTATCCTGAGCGATGAGTTCTTGGATTTGATTATTGAGGAAAAAAATCAAAGGCAAGAGCAAATCAGGAAAATCCTGACTTGAAAAACCTAAAAGAATGGTTCGAGAAATTATGCAAAGACTTCTTCTGAATAACGGTAAACAAGATCACTATAGCAAACATGATTGCCAACATTCGCCGAGCGAATGGGTACGTTAAAGAGAAGGCAGATAGATTGCCTTTAATACATTTCTGAGATGAGTAATGATTTAGATCAATCGACGAGTTACATATCCTTTCGAGGATATATCCAAGGAGATATTTCAGTAGCTGAAGTCTAACGTAATAAAATATAGATATATGCATATCGGATTTCGTTGCTTATCGATCTACCGTTACACGATTCTGCTATTTGATCTAATGCCTGACAACGCTTGATGGGGCGATGATAGGGGTACTTTATCGGACGAAACTGCACACCCATATTCTCTCGGGCAAGGGAGGGAAGAGGGAGAGCAGTATGGGAAATAGTCTGCCGAACTCCATACTCGGGATATGTCAACCCGTTGCTTTCATCGCCCTCGTTGTCGTGATTGCCGTCGTCACATATGCGGCGGGATATTAAATCGATATGAGAATGAATTGGGTGATTTCGGACGTTCGCGCCTCGTTGCCTTTGAATAACGTGTTACTTAATCCGCTCAATCGCTCAAACGTATAGAAATATGTTTCGTCGAAGGAAAGGCTCGGAGTGAAGCGTTTTACGCACGACGTTACGCTAAAACGATAAAAAAATCCGCAGAGTGCAAATGCGCATCTGTATAATGCGGACATTTTTTGTTTACTTTATCCTAAAGCTGGAAAAGGGGCATGATTACGGGACGATGATCGCACGAAGGATTGATTTATATCGCTTCTCTTCATCTCGCGATCTTTCATCTCAAAATAGGAGTTTCTCTCCTCTCGGCTAACTAATCGCATCGTCTTACAATTTTCATTGTGCCAACTAGGTGGAATCTGGCGGATTTACAGATGATGGAATTTATCGCGACGATGTACCCCCGCGGGAGGGGATCCAAAAGCCGCGAGAGAATTCGCAAGGGAGTGTTCCATGCGCGGAAATCCGCGGAAATCTCGCTTTGCGCTTTCAGGCACGGAGGCGGATCTCTCGCGCTACGTTCAAAGATTTTAACGCCAAGGCCATTTTTCTTTCTGACTGAAAGATCTTTTCTGACTTGCATGATTGTTTCACGCCCCATCTCTCGTTCGTAATTTATTTGCCCATCTAACGTTCCAGCTCAATCGAGCGATTCGTCTCGATCGTAGAAAGTAAGCTTCTTTCGTTTCGAGCAGCAAATTCGAAACTGTGATGGGAAACGCGTAAATTTAAGAAAAACCACATACCAAGAAAATACATCGTGAAATAACTGCTAGATGAAATATAGCACGTTAAGTGAAAATAAACATGAGATGCGAACGTGATAACGAACAATATGAAAGTCAATTGTTATTCTTGATTGGTCAGTGCGCGACCAAGTGCGCAATCGATCCGTAATTGATGGAATGCGTAAAATCCCTCGCATCTATGTGCTTGACTTTCCACAGGATTCTTCTCATTTCGGATAACGGAAAACGGATATTGATATAGGGAGAGTAGCCTTGCTTGGGCGCGTTAATCTCGCGTTTCGTGATCCACTTCGTGGTAAACTCAACCGGCAGTTAAGAACGCGTTGTGGCCGGTCCATGGAAGGCGATTCTGGCGGGAACACATTGCGTTCGGTCCGTTACAGCGGTCTTAACTGCTGTATAAATTTAGCACGTCTGGATCAAACGGATGTTCATTGTCTGCTGCTTGGGCCATGATATCGTGCCATGCAAATTCTATCTTTGATTCCACAATCGGGGACGAAGTCACAATAAAAATCATAAAGTCGAAAGAGTAGCTGTCTTGTCACAAGCGACTCTTGCTTCTGCGTGAAATATCTCTTGTTCCAGAAAGATGATTAAAAATCTAATCCTAATTCTAATGACACTAACACAGAATTCATTGAAGATTAGAATATTTATCCTCGTATATCATAGCTTCAATTTGTTATAATAATATTTTCTAGTTTTCTACTTGACGACTCTTCCAAGAGGTGCATGCGCGTTTAATGCGCTTTTCTCGTGATTTCTCCATAAAACCCCGAAGCACCGAGACTCGCATTGAAAGGGAAAGGGATTCTCGATCTAGCTTTGTTGATGCTTCTCGGCAGCGAATTCATCATAACTAAACTGAGCAACGCTCTGTTGCACCGCATGCATCATCGGTAATATCAGTCGCGGAACGTAATCTCGTATGGAGGTCGCCACGCGAAACGGCAGAAGCAATTTTAGCGATGGACGACGCGTCCCTATCACCCTCGCAGGCTTATTTGATCGTGCGCGCGCTGTTACAATTTCATTCGCACGTCGGGGACGATCAGTTCTGTGTACTGTACTCTGCTCGTCGTCGATACACATGGTCGTGCAAATAAAATGTTCTAGGTGTATACTCGATCGCCATTACTGCCACACCGTGTGCACTCGCTCTCACTCTATGTATGTATATATGTACGTATATGCATGCGCACAGACGGATTAAAAGCCTTTGAGCTCTTTACGCGGCCTGATACATACGGCAAACTGCTAGTTGCATACTCTCATTGCGAAGGAGAGGGACAGAGATAATTATTACAATCCTGAGTGAGATCACATATTGGCACAAGATCTCGCCGTTGTTTTCGATGAAATACGCAAGCGATATCTTCTTCTTCTTCAATCTTTTTATTTTGGGCTCTTGGCCTAGATCCTTTTTCCTTCGATTGCTTTTCTATTTTTGGTTATATCGTCGCACCATCTCTTTCTCTTCTGCTTATGCTTCATTAGTTCCGTCCAATTTCATCGGTACTTTTAAGCGTTTTGTCGCAAGCGGTATGATTGGGGAAAATGAATGAGATGCCAGAGTCATTAAGAAATTCATATGCTCGAGGGATAAAGAAATTGAAGGTGCCGAAGATCGCTAGTGATGATCCTTTCGTTGACGCTGATCTAAAGCATCCAAGAGATCGCTTTAAGAATCATGCATGGTAAAAGTGTTGATCTTATCGCAGCTGGGGATGCGATTTCCCGCGAAATGATATCCAGCGATATCTCACACCGAGGATTTATATTCCTCCCTCTTGTCCCCTCCCTCAGTCCATGAAGCTGTAATCGGATAAGAAACGAAATCACGAAGATTTTCGCAGACCGATCTGCAGTTTGTGTCGCAGTTCGTGCCGCTGCACTCATTGTTCTCGATGAATTATCCCAATCCTGCATCCGCGCATCTCATTATGCATTCGTACGCACGCACGCACGCACGTACGCATGCATGCACACACGCACTCGTGTGTACCCCTATCGATATGTCTATCTCGCGCGCGCGATGCTGTCTGGAAATGGAAATGGAAGTGTGCCACCAGGTTAACGGACGTCTCGTTTCTCCGTTTTCCTTCTTCCCGGTCTTTCTCTTCTTCCATCCAGGTCGCTTAGTTTCGTGACTCTCCTCAGACTCGGATGCATTAGTCTCGAACACAAGCCGCTAGTTTTTTGTCGAGACTCAGCCTTCGTCTCCTTCCTGACATCCTCTTTGTTTCTTGGACCCTTCTCTGATCACACCAAGGACGCTCTCGAGTGGTAAAGGCTCCATTCTAACAAGCGAAATCTCGTCGAGTATCCGACGTTTCGCGTATCGTGAACGTATACTGGGACGACTAGCAAACTATTGACTATTATACTAATTTGCAGTCGTGTCGCACATGGTGATATTATCTGAACAATATACGAAGAGGAAGAAATGGACGGGAGATAGAAACGAGAGGCAAATACTCTTTACCGGGAAATAAGGACAGAATAGGTATAGAATCTAAGGGAAAGAAAGGAAGTAAGGCGAATACCGAGAAACTTCGATTAGAGAAATATAGTTTAATGTACAATTAATATGTTTGCACGATAGCGAATCACGCAAACGAACTCGAACGAGCGTGACCGATCGATTGACTGAGGACAAAAAGTTCTTCAAACACGCTACTTCCAGCTTATGTACTATTGCAGGCGGCATCAAGAGACGACTCGTGGCACATCAAAAGACGGCCGAAAGGTTCTCAGAGAAAGAGTTTCATTAGCGAATAATAATAAATAATCGCATAAACTTTAATCAGTTCCGATAAGCGGCCACTTCTCTTTGATTCACGCCGCTCTAAATTTTCAATCGCTCGCACATCTTCGTTAATCTTTTACCGATCCTAGTTATGTATCTTTATCAAATTTGAAATTAGGATTGACAAGATGTTTATGAAAAAGGAGGTAGGTTCCCTTGTTCGATGGTGATTTTGTGAGATTGACTACGATCTGTCGCACAAAATGGATGTGTTTCTCCTCCGAGATCAGTGATTCAGTGTCGTATCTAACGAGAATTTTTCAATAGCCGAGAATAGATCGTCCGTGTAAGACACTGATAAAAAATAACACGAAATTAAGTCTGACGTTTCGAACTGTAAAACACGTCGAGTTACTTCCCGCGCGTAACAGACACGCCGCGAATAAAACGACGTGATGCAGAAGAAGCCATCTGTTTTCCTAACGCAACGCGCGATGCATTCTGAAGCACTATTTTTCACTTAAAATACATTACGTCCCGCGTGATGCTATAGTATATCATTCTTACTTTGGACGAGTAACCGTCTTGCTAATGCAGACAAAGTTGCGAAAGTGCGCGTTTAAATAATCCCTATAAATTACTAATATTCCATACAACGCATGATTATTTGGTATAATTAGAAATTCGATCGTCGTGCACTGAACACGTGAATTCAACGTGTGTCGCAAATTAACCTCGTAGCTGCGGAGGTCGCTTCAAATGCGCAATCAAATGTTACATCTATTTTGCGAACATCGCCTTAGAAAGCGCTACTTTGCCTGATTCTGTGCGTTAATAAAAGTATAAAAAGAAAATCTTACAAGAAACCTCATGAGAATACGCGATAATGCACTTAAATTGAATAGAAAACGGGAAGTTTTTTCACACGTGACTGATTTTAGCAGTTTTCTTTCACATATTTAAGGGATTGATATCGATTGTCGATGAAATTTCGTCATTTTGTCATGTTGATCTATATTTTCCATTTTCTTTGTTAATAAATTCAGTTTTAATAACGAGCTTTAGCGAGTTACACGATGCTCGACAAATCCTTTTTTTACATCTGCCGATTTCTTCTAATGTCAACTTCGCTGATTCGTCGATAAAGTTTTTTGTCTTTCTCTCTCGTTTAATGTCTCTCGTTTAATGTAAATCTCCGATATCCTTAGATCGAGCACGAAGAATCGATCTGTATCGAACGCGCATCAATCATCCGACAAAGCAGCCTCTCTCTGTAACACTCGCAACGTTAATGGTCTCGGGATATCGAAGTATCGATAGCAGAACGAGTTGGCCGTTCAATTCGCCGGGGAACTACGTGTTCGAAGGCGATCGCGCGCACTTCTCGGCGCGAGAGGCGTCCGTTTCGAAACTCTCGGAAACGTTTGCCTCCGCCGCATTACCCTCTCCGTTGGCCGTATCGTAAACACGATTTATGCGATTTTTATACCCCCTTTTCCGCGATCGGGTATCCCCCGAGAGGGATCCTGCATTCACAAGATGAGGGAGGGCAGAACGAGGGACGGGAAGGGAGAGCCGATGACCCTCGGCGCGGAAGTCTGGCACGTCCTATGCACTTTTCATGAAGTGCATTTTCCAACAAAATTCTTCGACGACGTGCACGCAACCGCACTCGTTCCGATAAGATCGGAAGCGTGTACGTAACGATGCGGCGAGCCCTGTGTAGAAACTTTAAATTAATCCTCTAGCAAATTTTTTCCTTTAAATCAGCAATCGGTCGTTTTAAACTCGTTAGAGCCTCGAGCATTAGCTAACTCGAAAGTCGTCAATGATAAATTAAAACTGTTTCGGTAGTAATAAGGATCTATTTTTGTAAGCTGAATTTTTTGATAATAAACACGCTGCGAAATGGCTCCGAAGCAGACTCTCGACCAAACCAAATTTATGCAAAACCATGAATCGTTTAGTCATGCAACCGTGCATGTAGATTCGTTCGAGGACGATGAAAAGCGTAGCGCGATTAATTTCACTTGATTTCGATCTCGCCAATTTCAATTGGCGATTAATCTTTGGCTTCGCGCAAAATTAGATATTTTATATCGTATTTGCTCACCACTGACGCGTAGCTGTTTTCGAGCGAATGTACGATATATGTTCACAGCCCGCAAAATATCTCGAATCGATAGGAAGCTGACCATAAATCTTTCTCTCTCTCTCTCTCTCTCTCTCTCTCTCTCTCTCTCTCTCTCTTTCTTTCTTTCTCCGCAAGTAACAGTTCCCCAGTAAGGCGTTATCCTGCTCAGATATATCGAGTGTCCTCCGTGGAAACATCTTTGTCGGACATCAGTCACGACGCTCGTTGTGCGGCTGAGATTGCGATATGAAAGTTTGAGCATGTTTACGCGACGCTCCGCGCGGCGAAATTGATCGCGCTTGTCCTTAATACGTCTTACACGCGGACGCAAGCCGAAAGCGCGCGACCGCTTGCATGCGGTCGGGCAATCGCGGAGCAGACTGCCTGCAAAAATAATGAATCCCTGCCAACCGGCTTGCCTTGCAACTTACTTTCTGCTCGAGTCGCTTATCTCTCATCTACCCCGATGCAATGTATGTGACTGATTTAATTTATCACTGGCTCGTGCATATAGAAAGAATAGTTAGTTCTCTCTACAACTCACCGTTACATAAATAAGATGTGAAGATTCTTAAAACGTGAAAAATGGAAGAATGATCCCTCTTTAATGGATCCATTAAGAAGGAGTCGTTTCGTTTGTGTCGTATTTTTACATTCTGATTTGATCATCTATGTTTCATTAGCAAGATGAATTCAGCGACATGAGATAGAAGCAAATTCGTGACAATGTATCGATGGATTCACGACTAGTTTGCAAACAATGGCTCGTTCTTTTGTTCGTCAGCTTTATGCAAAAATCGAACAAAGGTTCTGTCGCGGACTAGCACGTCCTACGTGAACGCGTTATTGCGGCGTCTGATGCAGCGCAATGCGCATTTTTACGCGTTTTGATTTGATTATTCGCATTTCATTAGCAAGATGGATTCAACGATATTAAATAGAAGTAAATTCTTGACAATGTATCGATGGATTCGCGACTAGTTCGTGAATAATGGCCAACCTTCTTGTTCGTCAACTTTGTGCAAGAATCGGGCAAAGATTCTGTCGCAGACCAGCACGTCCTACGTGAAAAGCATTATTGCGGCGTCTGATGCAGCACAATGCGCATGTAGAGTAACAAGGACACGCTAGCCTTCATGTGCGAGCGTGCAGAGGCGAGGCATTTTATAATTCCTGAATATAAAGACCCGCAATACACACGTACGCACAATGGGAACGACTGACTGACTATATTAAATGCAGGTCTAATGACCTATCTATGATTTTAATTTCGCTTTCTCATAACTTTTCTGCGGAAAATGCATCCATCGCGCGCGCCGAAGATAAGATGATCCAGATCTCGATTCATATGAAGTATGAAGTTTAGAAAACGGTGCATTCAGAACTTCACGACCGAAAAGGGATCCTCAGATATCGATCTTCAGACCGAACGATCGTCGGGGTCATCGAAATTGCTATCTAAAACTATACAGAAATTATACAGAAATCGTGGATCACGCGCGCTGTATTTCCGATGTTGATACAAAGATTTTATCGGCTGTGCGGCTTTTGAGAGAAATATAACCTGGCGAAAGTTTCCGCGCTGTTATGGAGTTCGTATCGGAAAGTTTTCACGCTATTATGAAGTTTCTCGCAATGGAGCTCCACGTTTTTCAGGGCAGTCGGGAAGATTGATTAATGGTCGAAGTCAGTCCCGAGAATGTTTTCGACTCGTCGTCGAAATTCAAGCCTCACTCGATTGTCCGGGACTCGCACGTAGTGATAAACTCGGAACATGCAATTAGGAGAGTAGTTTTTAATTGAGAAAGAGAGAGAGAGAGAAAGAGAGAGGAACATTGACGATAAAAACTGCGCATAAATTGCGCGTGTACTCGTTACTTTAAACGGCAGCGAAGATTGATCACTTCCAATGAATACGATTTGTCGCTTGCACGTTTGATATCGGATTTCATGAATTTAGCATGTGCGCGAATATTAACGCATCAGTTCCCATATTTCTCTATAACGTCATAAATATGTGATAACGATATAATCCTAGCTAGTAATATATTTATTCGCGGATATTGGAGTCGCGAGGAAAATACGACACACATACATATAAAAGGATATAACTTTATCGATAAATATTTACCGTTTCCTCGTGCGATCTATTAGAATAGTCGCGTACACGTTTTCTTTATCCATCAAACTTGTAAAACTTGTCAGCAATGCACAACGTAAACTTATCTCGCTTATATAACACTTATATAAAACTTATATAAAATTAGTAATTTACAGATGATTATTGTTAGTCCATATTTATTTGTTGCCTTGTCCACTACTACATATTTTTCTTTTATTTATTCTACTTATCCATTGTCGGCGTACCTTTTACAAATTTATCGAGGCAAACATCCGTATTTCATCCGGCAAGCTGTAGACTATATCGATTTATACGCCGTCTTTGGTCCATCATGAAATTCATCGACGAAGGGCATGCTCGCATCAATGATCGCGGCTCATCCAGATGACGCACGGAATTATACGATCGACATGTGTTGGAGTCGCGAAGGGATTAAGGGCCGGTGTGCTGTGCAGCACCGTGTATTATCACGTTTCTTCGACCGCCGGGAAGCTTCATTTGATCGCGTTCGCGCCGACAAAAACGAGCAACACGTCTGCGAGAGCGCCGATGACACGCAAATGCTGCGTCCTTTGCGGAACGAGACGTAAGCGACACGTGATGTTTACGTATCGTTGAGGTATGTGAAAAAGTTAAGCAAGCAATTACGAGGACGGGCATCAAGCGTACGATGAAGTACACTGGTGCAAATGCGCGTGTGACTCGAAAGCTACACGGCAGACAGAATTAATACGCCGCGCGATCGCTCGCGGTCGCGATCTTGAGAAAGACCTCACGGTGAGGTGAAAAAGCAAGTTCACTTCGCTTCAGTAATTTCTAACTCGATCGAGAACGAGGCCGAACGGATCTGTCGGCCTTCTCACGATTCTCCCCTCCGTCGGGAATAAAAAGAGGCATGCCTTCTCTGCGAATTATTGCGAACTGCGGAATCTCGGAAGCGAGGTACCATAAGGATCAACGGGAAGGAATCCTTTTGAGAATCGAGATGGAGAACTGCGTCATCGTCGTCGATGCGAATAGGATGTTAAAGAACGTCCCCGAAGTCGCTGACGCGGACGTGGCTTTGAAATGCATCGCGTTACGTATACAGCCGCCTTTAGGCACCGCGTGCATGTGTGCGTTTTACGCGGATGTAACGTCCTTACACAAATGCGAGGCGAGCCGAGAGGAACGGCCGGATATTACTTCCATGAAAACCCCGCTTTTCTCTCTTCCGCTCCTCTTGTCAGGAGGAGCGACTTTTGTTTCTGACGACCGGCACGACTTTTCCGCGCTCGACTTGGCTCCGTTCCATCGTGTTCCTCCATCGCCGGTGGGCCTCCTTCGGGAAAACTCGGCAGGAAGAGGACACGACGACAGAGATACGTGGCGACAGAAAGATACCGTTGATACCGAAAGATAGAGTCGGCGGGTTCGGCTACGTCGTTCGATCAAACTTTACGCTGATATTCATTTCTCTTCCTAAATGCTCGTGCGAGCGAACGAATTGAGTGAGACTTGTGTAAAATGTAGTTTGATGTATCGAATGCTAAATATTATCCTTAGCCTAGTTTCGAAGCTTCTTCAGACTTAATGATACGAATATTATTAAATAAAAAGGCCAGGAATGTACGTCACTCATACTTTTCCGCTTTTACGTGGAAAATTAGAATAGTAAAAAAAATATATGTACATATATCTTTTAATAAGAACTATTTTACGGAAAGTTAACTTTGATCAAAGATTCTCCTGCCGGGGAAATTTTTTTATAACGATGCCTTGATCGAGGTCGCTTGTAAATTTCCAACAAGATTTTAAAATGGAATAAATATTTTGAACGGCGATAACGGTGTAGAACAATGACATATCGAAACGGTTCGCATAAGCTCAATTCGCGATAACATTTGTTGCGATTACGTATTTCACTGCACCGTGCGAGCTCGTATATTCGTTAATGTGGACTAAAGCGGAATAAAGCTCCTCGAAAACGGTGATGGCGATGCGATCGATATCGCAGTTTTGCGATCATTTGAGTATTATATTTATAGCGTGACATCGTGCGACGTTTCGCACAGTGAACATCGAAGAGTGGCTGAAAATGCGGGTTTGTATGCACGCGGCACCTACGCATGAATTAATGCGACATAACGAAACGATGACAACATAGAAATTGGAACAAAGGATTGACAAAACATCGCTGATAATGGACTATACAGAAAGATAGAGAAAGAGAAAGAGAGAGAGAGAGAGGGAGATCGGATTTCCGAATGCCAGCTTGATCGCCATTTTGAGGCGATCTGTAATATCGCTCGCGCAAAGCGCGCAATCGTCGGAATCGGCGTGATTCGGGGCCCTAAAACACTTTCAGCGAGATTTAAAGGAGATTTCGGGGTAGACATCGATTATTGTGATGTATACACGAAAAAAAGCGAAGATCCAATTCATTCGCAAGCTCGGCGAATGCTCCACTGCTGACGGCAGTGGAAATAAAATGATCCAGCGAATTATCACGAAACAGATATTCTGTCCTTCCGGATCGGATAACGCGGTTGCGTAATCGCGTTATCGTAAATATTATACGTAAATAAAAATCATGCTGATTTCTTGGGTTAATCGAATGGTTAACAAATATTTCGCGATCTCGGCGAGAACGGTTCATGTTCATTCGGGTTCGTCTCGGAAACCTGCGATTATTACGGCTAATTATTGAATTGAATATCTGACCATCGGTGGGACGGTGGCGATTTATTTTGTTCTACGAACACGTGCGCGTTGTGACGTCACAACGCCGAGAATAATCGTTCTCATGAACACGCGCGCGGTCCGATATAATGAGAATGTCGAGAGTTTCTTGCTGCCTCCGGACTTGCTGCTTAATCGAATGCATATTTATGCATTAGCGCTCGGACGCGCAACACTGGATCAGCCGCGTGTCGGGGCCGATGCTTTATGGACGATATTTTCATCGGCTTATCCGCTCGTGTTCCGGTATTAAGCGTGACGCAACGCGCACACCCGAGCGTGTTCATAATTCCGGTCGGCGAGTCATTCGCGAGCGGGACGCGCCTGGGGGCTGCGGGATTTCAAAATCGATCGCACGATATTAATCGCGCGACTTCACTCCGCTTATCGGTCTACCGAGATCGGTCTCCCGCGTCCCGCGATCGAATAATATTTTAAGACCCTTTCGCTCGTACGCGCCGCGGCGTCTGCAGATTATTCGCGTACGCGAGAATAAAGTCATGTTGGAGAAAGATAAACGGAGATTTAATGCGCGATCGCCCCGTCCATTGTCGAGTTCTCTTCTGCAATCGAGCAATCGAGAATAATCGATCATCGCTCGCGCCGGAATCGCCGCGACATTCGAACAATTGCGACCCGCGAAATGTAATGATAATGATAACCGTCGTTTCATCATTGATATTTGCTCGGGGGAAACGTCTCGGTCGAGAGGAGGAGTCGAGTCAGCTCTCGCAATTTGTCAAGCTTCGACATCGACCGTGAAACTGAGCCTCTGCTTGCCTTAAACAGAGCAGAATGCAAAAGCATCACGGATGCGCGCACCTCCCACGGGTAGGATGCGCTTTGACGCGCGACGTAGCCACGCGAGACGGCTCGAAAATCGAGCGGTGATCGACGCATCGACGAGGAAACACAAGCCCCGAGGACGAGCGAGCGGTACTTTCGCCACTGTTTCGCGCGCCAGGAGATTCATTCCGGCCGCGCATCGGCGATAATTGCGTTCCGCTCGGCCGCGCCATCGTGATTGTTCTATGAATATCAACGCGGCGATAAGTGCGCCGGGACATTTGTCGCTCGCCCCGGCGAGGGGGAACGGTAAGAGGGAGGGAAGGGGAGAGAGAGAGAAGAAAAGAGAGAGAGAGAGAGAGAGAGAGAGAGAGAGAGAGAGAGAGAGAGAGAGAGAGAGAGAAAGAATCGATATTGATTGTCGACGAGCGGCTACCTGATAATCGTAACGCGACCGTCTGACGTTAATTGCCGACTTCCTCGAGTGCGCCCTCGGCTCGCGAAAAGCGGCACTCGTTTGCTATCGCCGGCGTTGCAGGCGAGCGACGTGTATCCACCTCGGCGCATTTATCATCCGACCTGACTAAATTGCTGGTCATTTTTCAACGCGCTTTTACGCCCGTCGCGCGAACGGCGAGCTCGCGGAGGGAACGACTGGCCGTCCGACGTCATTTCCCGCTTGATTATTGACAGACGTAATTGGCTGCCGCGTGAATTATTCGAAAGAGTCGAGCGCAAAACGTCGAGAGTACTCCAGCGAGTAAGCTCGTTAATAATCGCGACAAAAGGAGGCTCGATTCGCCGCCGCGCGTGCCGATTAATCGCGGCGGAAAGAGCGAAATGCGCGCGACGCGCGGCGCGCGGCTAATTCTGTATGTCCCGGGATAAATCAATATTACGAAATGATTAGGTTTCAAATTAATGTCGGCCACTCGCGTCGGGTGTATTCCCGATATCGACGCGTGTTTGCTTCGGCAGGAATAGAATATTGCCTGTCGCTTTATCGTCTTCGATGTCGCGCGGGATTGTGCGCGCAATTATATATTTTTAATGCGCATGCGCACATGCGCGCGATAGACATGCCTCGCATATCCGATCTGATTAAAATCGTATTTGAGGGATATATCATTTGTGGATGCAATCGTTGCATAAGTCGATAAAAGACGCTTGGTAATCCCAAATCAGACGTTATCGTACGTGATAATAAAGGCCGCATTAACGGCCTCATATATATTTTAATCAGCCCGCACGTCATCGTCATCGTGATCGTCATCGTGTCGCGCGGGTCGTTGTATTCATCCGTGCATTTTTATCTGTCGTGACTTGACATATTTATCTTGTTTACTATTATTAAAGCTGATGGCAATTTGTGCCGCGCATCAGGTCTTATTATTATACACGCGAGTTCGTTTATAATTTAAAAATGAGCCTCCTCTTGATTTCTCTTTTTTGCGATATTCTTCAAGACTTTGCAGAATAATTAGAAAGAAGCGTACTATATCTATTTCGAAGCTACGCTTTATCTTAATTTATAGTTATAAGTAAATATCATGTATGACGTCATGATTATTTAGTATCATCAATTCAATGCAATTAACAATATTACAATTCTCTAATTGTTAAATGATTAATCAGCGCCGAATCGCGGATAGTATACACATTTAAATTATTAACGATCAATTATTAATAGCTATCATGTGCGCGTAGATAAATGTTTAGTTAGTCAATTATCGATATAAACGAAGTAGCTTCTGTCATTTTATGCACATATGCTGCACGCGATTGCATTTTATTCACACGCTATAATGTCCCATCTGTATTTATATTAAGCTATATTTACATCGCAGAAACTAGTTCCATTCTCAGGAAACTTTTGCGGCATAAAGTGGACGCGCTTCCCTCGCAGTCTCTCTTGCTCTCTAATTCCATGTTGTCTCGACGCGAAACGAAACTTTCCGCCCTTTGATTAATTGCTGATTGTCTGCGGTGGCCGATTCCGGACGGCGGGCAGCGGAGAAGGTCGGTTAATTGGTTCGCGAGACTGCCGCACAATGTTACTATCAGCAACGTTACGCTGCAACAGTCGGGCCAGCGAGAGATGACAGACGACGGCCGCGACAAGATTCATCGAGTTATGCCACAACGCGAATTAAAGAGATCCCCAGCCAGGACGCGCTCTGTAATTATTGCCGTTCGATTAATCCTCCCGCCACCGCTTCTAATTGCGGACCCGAGCGCAGCGGACGACACGCGTTGCGTGCATCTAGCACGCTTAGATCTCGCGGCTGATGTACTCTCGAGGATTCTCGAGGAGCATCGTTCTCTTATCCCGGTCGCGAGATTCGAATTTATTAGGAATCTGTCAGAAGCAGTCTGATTGACGATCGCGTTCCTCGGAAGAGGAAGATCGCCATGTTGCATGATTTCGATTTATTGGATATACAAATTAATTTCTAATGCTTTTCTGTATTACTTTCGAATTCCTTTGCCGGTAAAAGACTTTGTTCCGATTTGTCAATTTGATACGACAAGTTGCTTTCCAAGCTCGAGCTTCCAGTCTCGATCCAGTAGACGTTGCAATTCCTCATCTTGAAATTTTCCAGCTCAGCCGGAGCATCCTCTGTTTTCAAGATCGAAGTCCCCTTTGCTCGAAGCCTCTTATATCAATTTTTGCGAATCGTATAACCTACTATACTTTCATCAGGAGCACGATAAATCATTTTAGCAGCTTCGGCGATTTCTCTTCTAGAACGCGAAAAGGATATAATGCTGAATATGCTCTCCTTATTTTAGAGGAGCCATCATGTATGCATACATACCGTTTGGATGTTATGTTTGTGCATTGTTTTGAAAACGTAGATATCGGCACTTAAAAATCATAACAGGATCGGTAAATGTTCTAATCTAAGATATTTTCCGGGATCGATGGATTAAGGAAAAACAAGAAATTGTATACCTGAATTTGTATACCTAATATATTGTGCTAAATGTGTACACATCTACGTAGTGCAAGAAGCATTCGCACATTCCGTACTTTCCCTTCTTTTCAAAGAAAAATGTAAGGAGGCAGATATACGCGATATACGATCGTGCTGCATAATAAAACACAAATAGACGCGACATGCCAATTTAACGTCCATTTGCGGAGGACGCCGTTTGTAATGGCGAAACGCGATAGCATTGAGAACAAAGCGCCGGATGATCGAGCAGTCAGACACTATCGTCGTTCTTCGCTTTGCTGCGCGGCTTCGAAACGCATCCTCGTGTATTTCGCGCGATTACATTATCGGCGATCCGACACCGCGCGAGAAATTCGCGTGTTCGATCCCGATCGCAGCGTGCGATCGCGACGAGATGGACACTCGGACATGCGTATGCATCCCAATGCATGCGTGTATGCGAAGAAGGGAAGCGAGAGAGACCGCGATATTACGGCGTGGATATACATTTACACCGGCTGTGTAAACGTACCGTTCGTGCGAGATCGCCTTCCATCGAAATCACCCGAGTCGTCATCGTCACTGGCATCGTCGCTGGCATCGTCGCTACCTGATCGCATTCAATTGTTCGTTTGCTGCCGCCGCGAACGGATGCTCATAGAGCCCGGAGCCCAATCGTATCATCTCGATGAAGTAAAGGGAAGCTTGGCGGGAGCCGTGCAAAGTAACGTGTATATATCGCGTAGCAAAATAGTATAGCACGAGCATAGGTGCCTGGTTGATTTAGCTTGACGGCTTAGCGAGATCCGCGAGCTACCTTCTACTTATCTATCTACCTGCCTGCTCCTCTTGCCTCGCGTTTTCCTCCGCGGCGAGTATCGAGCGGAAGCACCGATCGCGATGCGCGCACGCCGATATATCGGATAAAATATTGGAAAGAGAGCCGTGTACTTTAGCCGGGAAATTGCACGGCTGGCAAGCTGTCCCGCCGTTGTCGTTGTCAACTTCGTCGTCATTGTTGTCATTGTTATCTCCTTCGTCATCGCTGGAGATTCGACCGTACGAGCGCATCGTGGGAATATCCACGATAAATCGCGATGAAAAAGGGAATAAGTTTCTTACCGCTTTATCATTTTATCGTTTATTTGTCTCATTGTTAGAATCATTTCATGTAATTTATCATGGATTTTCACAATGAATTTCTGAACCGCTACGCCTTGCTAGGGCGTTTAGCAAATAACGGAAGTCTCTCGCGAAGACAACACGTGCGTCTCATTCGACTCGCACGAGATGCTTGTATACATCTTCGAGATGCAATTGAACAATCGGAGCTAATGCGAGTTCGCAGCAGTATGCAGGTGGATGCCACGATCTGTGTGTCGCGATCGAGTCTGTGTTTCTATCCCTCGATGACTTAATTCCGATACAGACGAGTCTGATGCTGCGCGGACCAAAGCTGACGTGCGCTCCTCCGGAAGAAAAGCAGATAGAGAGAGTAGGCGAAGTGGGGATTCAGAACATCCCGCAAGTCGCATATTTCGCAATTATTAAGATCGCTGGGACTTCGCTCCCTCCTTCTCTTTTGCTTTCTCTTTCTCTCTCTCCCTCTTTATAACGTTGTCGTCGATGTGTATCGAGACTGCTTAATGCCCTGCATGCCTCATCGTTCTTAGCGAATTTGATTTATTTCAGTCAATGTGCAGGAGAAAAGTTCACGGCAGCTTTTTAGTGATACGACAAAGGACGATCGACATCAATAGATAGATAGATCGAATAGATCTAACGTTACAGTTTTTTCGCGATAGAAATTCGTTCCTCGCTCGCCTTGTTCGCGATTCTACTTTATTTTATCGCGCGACATCTCGCGCAACGGATCACGGAGTTCCGAACAATTCAAGACACGGCACAAAGTGTGTAGGAGCATGAGCGCGATTTTCGTTTGGTTGCACTGGTCCGTTTCTTTCGCGCGAGATGAAAAGCTCGGCGCGTCGTTGTCGGCGGGATAAAGAAAGCGACGACGTGTATAGGTACTTATATATACGTACGTCGTACAAAAGGACATGAAGAAGCGCGTCCGTTGTAGCTATCATAGATTAAAAATCGCCAACTTTTCGCGTTGCATCACACGTTCTATAAAGCTGGTACCCTCGCGGAGTAAACTCCACAAAACTTTTCGCCCAGTTTCGGCCAACTACGTGCGTCGCAGCCCGCACCGGGACCAACTTTGGATCTGCTTGAAATTTTTACGGCACTTTTACAACATTTGTTCGACTTCCGCGTGCGAAGCCGCGCATAAACGTAAGAGCGTGTTGCGTTTATCCTTTTTTTTTTCTCTTTTTTTTTATGTACATGAGACCGAAAGCCCACCGTCCGAAATTTGGCGTCTGTATCCCCGTCCTTTTGTATTCTCTGATCCCCAAAAGCTGCGTATCCGGAATTTTTTAACGGCCGGAAAGAATTACCCTTGTCTCTTTTCTCACTTATAATTTTACGTTCGATAATAATTGAAATGTAACTAATATAGTTATCTATTATACAAATTGCGTGCTTAGCATGAACGAATCCGAGTAATGTTGAAGATATTTGTTCACGTAAAAATGAGTTCTAATCTCGTCGTCTTCTTGATGATTTGATATTTTTGAAATGCAAACTTTAATCAGTCGAGTTACGTAGAAGATATCAATTTAACTTATCTCAGAGAGTTTTATATTACTCTTACGTTGCAACTGCAACGGAATTCCGAAGAACAAACATTCAGATACAGCATTCTCGGTGCCCCGCTGCGCGTGCTTGGTCGTCCGCACGAGCGTCAACCATTTTTCCTGGCGCGCCATCGTTAAATTTCCGCGGGAATCCTGCGGTTCTCCTTGAGAGATTTGCCGCGATATATCCGCTAGATTCCCCCTTCAGTATCGGCATCCCGTGCATTGTCGATTAATTTGTAGCGAGAAGAAAGAGAGAGGAAAGGATACGAAACCTCGAAGTACAACTTGTCCTTATCTCACATTAAACCGCATGCTTGAAGCGTTCCGCATTAATCAGGCGACTGACGTATTCCAAAGCGGCAAAACAAGAAACGAACGAGCAAATAAAAAGAAAGAACGAGAGAAAGCCAGGGCTGTATCTATTGTGCAGGGAGAAGGACCAAAATAAAGAAATTAATTTTATTGCATTGGTCTTGCTTCAAGAAAGGAAATGGGACGACAAGAATGGATTCTAGAAACCTCGAGAGCTTATTTAAACGTTAAGCTACTTATTGAAGCTATTTGATAATTTGTCTCTCTTTGCACACTTGTGCTTGCTTCATCTTACAAGGAGCACTCGTTGATGTATAGCTCTGATCTGATCTGATTTGTATGGCATGTTTTTAATGGCGATTTAGAATAGATATGAAACGATGCTAAGCTGACTAGTTTGGTATTGACAAAAATATCAGGAAATTTATCAAAAGAGATGCAAAAATTCCTACGTCATTGTAAATGGCCGGTGTAGAAACGATAGACAGAAAGGCGGCTCTCGTGGGAATCCTTTGCCATTACGATCCTCTTGTTATTTTCTCGAGAGGTGGATGAGGGTTAAAGAAGATAAGGGGTCGGAAGGTGGGGGACGGAAGGCGAAGATAGAGACGTCATGTCGTTGCGGTAAAATGTACACGCAGAGTGTATCTTGCACGCGAGCTGATAAGATTCACAAATTATATTACGCGAAAAACAATAGCCATTTCCTCACGATAAGCGAAATATTGATGCATGATTTTACATGGTCGCGTTTGGATTTTCCAATGAAAAGTAACCGTAAATTGATACTGAAGAATTAAATTTCGATGTTAATTATCGAAGATTAAGATGCGTACCACTTTAAATCACGATTGTCTCCCGTTTCAATGGAGCGGAAAATTTCTTTTTAGATTGCAAACGAATGATAAAAATTTCTCCATTTTAAATGAAAAAATATCCCTCTGTATTTTATCCTGTATTTTATCCGTTTTTATAACTTTATATATGTATCTATATATCTTTTTTTTTAATTTAAATTTATCCGATGTTTAGGGAAGAATACATTTTAGGAACACAATGTTCGCGGAGAATATTCTTAGGGCGAGAGGACATGTCCTTCATCATCTCTTTCTCATTTTTTGAGAAACGGAGATGAAAAGACGGAGAAGATCGGGAGAGAGAGAGAGAGCTCGCCGGTATATTTTCTGTAAAAGAAATTTAATAATATTCGATATTAGGCATATCGACTGTAATCTCTCTATTCCATCTCTCCACGCGTCCCCTTTCTCAATTACGATTTAATTGATCGGCTAAATTGAGTCTGTGCTTAAAACCAGTCAGATTTCAATTAATGGCTGTCTCGCTGTGCTGGAGCGACGGATATCGCGCGATTACTCGCTATTCAATCTCTCTCTCGCTCTTTTTTGATTCTCGCCTCTCGGCGGCTCTGATGTGTTAATTTAAACACCGGCCGATAATTAAAGGGCACGGTGTGCGCTAAGCTTGCATGTGGGAAGGCAGAAAGCCGCAGTCCGCTCTTTCTCGATACACACAAATTCCCCAGTGGCGGCGTAGAGTGATAAAAGCGCGAATGTCGAGGCCGATGTATATCGGTGGATGAAGCGCGTAATTAGAACATTGCCACGGCAGTGTCTATTAAAAATTTATTGAAGGATTATTCCGAGAATTTTACCGCGGAGGCAAAATTTTCATAACGGTATTCTCGATTAATAAATCTGGCGAGTCAATGATTCCGTAATGAGCAGAAAAGTTCTCCGCACGATCATTACGATCAATTGTGCATCTTCTGGATGAACAAGATTCAGATCTGGGACGGAGTGTAGATTTCTGCAGTTAATATCTAATTCTCGTAACCTTCCAATTTCAAGACGTGTGTACAAACTCGGATACGCGACCCACGTTACACGAAACGTTCAGAAGCGTGAAATGCTCTCCTCTCTCTCTTTCTCTCTCTCTTTCTCTATCTCTCTATCTCACTCTTCGTCTCTATCGCATGACTTTCGGTAACGAAACCGCAACGTGTTTCTGGCGTTTCCGTTCGTGTGCTGTCTGTCTGTCTGTCAGCAGCTTCGGAAATTACGACCTAGATACGGCGACACGAATAATGACACTAACACCGACATTCGTGCGAGAAATATCGAATATTCGTCATTCGCGAACAGAGTATTGCCTTAAAATGCCTAGAGAAACTTTACATTGTTACAGGCAACCTTATAGGTAACCTTTCTAACTCGAATATCGAAAGAGGAAATCGAAAGTAAAAGGCTTCCCAGATATTGAGCTTTAAAAATGGAAGTAAATAATAGACGTATTCTTTTTTATTGAAGATCTCGATTTTATCGAGATTTTTATGATACGATAGAATCTAGAATGGAGATATAAAAAAAGGTCGTACATAATTTAAATTCTCTTTGAGCGGGAAGGTCACAGTCGATCAATATAAAGAGATATACAACTGGTATACAAATATACCAAAGTCTGCATAGAAAGCGTATAATATAAGCATCTTATTTATAAATTATTTATGTATTATTTATGAATTATTTATTCGTAGTACTATACGCACATTATTATATAAATTATTGTATAGCCTATTAGCGTGGATGAAATATTTTTCAGAAAATTTCTCATTCCATTTTCATTGGTTTTGATGCATTTTGCGATTCGCACGCACAATTGCACGTGCTTCGTCGATAATTGAAGTTATCGACGTCTTTCAATACTCGACACGATAACGAGTGTTTCCCGGTGATCGGCATTTAAATTAAGCACAAGATGATTCAACGGTGTTTCATTCAAAATATTGTATAATTATCTGAATATGCAATCACTTTTTTTTATTATCGTCGTACACATCATAAATAAAATAGTTCATAATGATACGATCAAGGAGGCAAACTTGATCTTGTAAAAGAGGAATAAAGTAATATAATAGTTTATAATCGATCTTCTCTCGAGATATTGCATATAATAATGTTGTGCATTTCCACGTTGTTCGTTTTACAAAATTAGCTACGAAGTTTCTCTTGTTGCCAATTTACAATTAAGCATCAATCTGGAAGTTATCTTACTATCCACAAGTTTATTACGAATATCCAATAATAAGTATCAGTTTTCTCTGAACCAAAAGTAACACAACTTGATATTACGCAAATAGTTCGATATGCTATAAGCTTATTTATCGATCAAGATATAATAACTCATGAATTATAATTTACGCTGTACAAGCGGCTTTCCTTCATCGGTCGCGTGTTTAACAGCGATCATCTCCGTTTAACTTTTTCCAGACAATCAATACTTCATATGGCGTTGTCGTGCGAGGAGCATTATTTAATCAATCGATACCTGTTGCTTCTTATCGGCCATTGACTATATTTGTTAACATGGAAGTTAAGCGTAAAATTTCCGAGAAGGTCTTTTATAGAATTTTATCCTAAAAATAACATCTTAGAAAGAATATCGAATTTCCTGATACCATGTCAATTATAAATTAATTAATATCTTCAGCAAAGCAGCTTCCGTTGAAAATGATTGAAGATCAATTTGTCCCAATGAATATTTTTTGCCGACATATTTCTTTAACGACGGCTATTCAATGGTAAACAATCTTTTTTTCAATTATTCGACGCTATTCTGTTCTCTTTCAATATCTTTTATCTTTAATACGCATATTGAGAAGAGAAAGAAAGAGAGAGAGAGAGAGAGAGAGAGAGAGGGGGGGGGAGAGAGATTATCGACGATAGCGGCGCGCTGTAGTCGCTTGAATGCCAATTATCCTGATCTCCCGTATGACCATATGTATCCATACGCTATACAGTACGTACGCAGAAGCAATATCCAGATGATTATCATGTAGCGTAATCTCCGGGCTGGATCATGAAGAGCGTGCTATTATGCGCTAGCGGCAACACACCACTTTGCGCAACGAGCGTGAATTTCGGGAATGCTTTTCTCTCTCTCTCACGTTTTTGCTTAATTTTGCCATTCTCGTCTTTCTCTTTCTCTTTTTTTCTCTCTCTTTCTGTCAGGATATGTCAATTACATTTTATTATGATGCAATTATGAAGGTGGGTAGCTAGATAAATGTCCCGCTAACTCACTCTGCATTTCTCGCAAAGATCGGATTTGTAATCGCCTTAATAACATACACATGACAGCTCTTATTCCACGGAGATAATGGTACAAGATGCTTCAATCTCGGCACATTGGATTGAATTTAATTTTGAAGCGGATGCAGACTTTCCTTGAAGACTTATCTCGTTTTATTGTGTGTCAAATTGACGTCTAGCTTTATGAAAAGTAAATTTTACAGTTGTCCGGAGCATAGCCTCTGCTCTTCATTGCGAGATGATTGAGCGGCATTTGATTAAAAATACTATATGATTATCTGAATTACCATATAATTATTTCCTTTTTATTATCGTTGTACACATCATAAGTAAAACGGTTCATAATGATGCGACCGAGAAAGCAAATGATCTCTGAGAAGGAATGAATAATAAAAATACGGAGTGCGCGATTCTCTAATATTTTAATCTTCAAAATGAATTTCTTTTCGAGATATTGCACGTAATAATGTTACTTTATAACTCATTGTTTTTTCTCATCATTTTTTTTCGCGTCACGGAGATCAGTTACGAAGCTTCTTTCACTGTCGGCCTGCGATTAACCGTCAATCTAGAACTTATTTTACGAATATCTCCATCCAAGATATCCATTACGAATATCTCATAATCAATATCAATATTTTTATGTATGCTTTTCTATTCCTCTTTTTAACGAAGAAAGCATAATTGAAAACAGATCTATCTTGAAATGGAATGTATAACTGGAGAGGTTTCTTCCTCGCGTTCTTTACATCCAATAACCGTTTAATCCGCTATAAATCCTATTAGGAATTAAATTAACTTGGGTTCTCCCGGAAACTCCGCGCGCCTGGGTTTCACATAGGGAATGTAAGATTAAACTGAATCCCGCGTAGTAGAGTGACGGAACGAAAGGCCATTGCAATGACAGCCTTTTGAACGCCATCCTCGCCATTGTGCCCAAGTGGTCGCCGATACTTAACCCGAGTTCGTCCACTCGTAAAGTAAAATAAAGCCCGACGGAGTAAGATAAGATCGACGACGTAATCGCATTGCGACTTGCCGGTGATCGCTTACAAGTCGCCGTTAACCAGCGGAAGATGAAGCGGAATCGAGGCAAGACGATGAGCACAGAGCGCGATTCCGACAAAGAGCGAGCTTCCTCTCACAGCTTCTTCCCTCGTCTGATCCCGTATTTGCAACGCAGGAAAGGGAGGGAGATCAGTCTCCCCTTTGACCGAAACTTTCCACATAAAATACTACGACTTCTTTGAGTTAGTCTTTAATTAAACGTTATCGTCGAGGCAGCGCCGGCGAGATCGAACAATTTACGAAGATGACGGAGTTAAAGAGCGGACGTTTAATTTACAGAAAGTCAACTCCGCGAGCGGTAATTGGTTGGCTTCTTTCTGTTTAATTTTATCGCATCGAACCTTTTATGTCTTACACGATCGAATCTTG
This sequence comes from Eciton burchellii, assembly GCA_020341155.1. Taxonomy (NCBI): domain Eukaryota; kingdom Metazoa; phylum Arthropoda; class Insecta; order Hymenoptera; family Formicidae; genus Eciton; species Eciton burchellii. The sequence continues at coordinate 399,934 of JAHMML010000059.1, read as the reverse complement.
ATGTAATAAGTTTGCCGCGAGTGCTCGCGAGTGTCCCTCTTGCGATATTGAAGTTTTACTGTTGTATGTAAACTTGAATGCACAGATGCAGACGGGTATACCTGATCTCGCGAGTGCCCTGTTGAAAAATTCATCAGAATCACGATATGCTAAGCTGCCTTACACATTTGCAAGACAAATTCTGTTCCGGTCTCAAAAATTTTGTTATTTCTCTCCCGAACGAGAGAATATATATCGCTTTTCGATTCTATCTAATGAGAATATTTTAGATAAGATAATATCAGAGAGCAAGCAAAGGAGGTGTATTTCATTATACTTAAACTGTTATAAAAGTTGCAATAGAATTTCGTTATGAATTTACTTTGCTGGAATTTAATTATCCAAGTTATCCAAAGTATCCGCGCGTTTATGTCGCAATTAAATGCCATAACGAAACGAACTACCTGCCGTGTATAATTTCGAATAAGCCGGTTACACGCACGCAAAGTGTGACATCTAATTTCACTCCCGCATTAAACAAACATGGAGAATTTAATTAACCATATCGCCTGAAATATTCCGCGAATACGAAGCGAACACGCACGCGAGGGATAAATAATTATAGATTCTGTGCACGTACATTATATATAAACACATAAATAAATTATAGATACAAAGTGTCAAACGTATACACAGTATGGCGAATTAAGCGCTTAAATATTCATCGCGGAACAGAGACAGACCTACATAATAATATAAATAAGTACAATATTTTGTTGTTTCTCTATTGCTATTGCCACAATATTGTCATTATGCCGCGACAGTATACTAAGCACTCGCTGTAATCTTGGTATTTAGCACGCATTTTCGGGTTGCGCGATTAATTACGTAGTTTGCAAAGCGGCTGCTCGAATATTACGTCGCTGCTATGTCCGCGTGTATGCAAGCGCAAAAGGGAGAAAGAAAGAGGGAGAGAGAGAGAGAGAGAGAGAGAGAGAGAGAGAGAGAGAGAGAGAGAGAGAGAGAGAGAGAGAGAGAGAGAGAGAGAGAGAGGGTAAACGTTAAGCTAAGCGTGGAGAAAGGGTCAATACAATGTAATAGCCGCGTCGTTTGTTGCTTGCACGCTCGCGCGTTACAGCCGGATGCAATTAACTGAACCGTCTGCGATTGAATGCACGAATTACACGTTCCGCTACATTTGTCGCTGAACGAGGCTGATACGAAGGGCGAGCCTTCGAAGGAACGCGCGTTCGTGAGGAATTGATTCGTTGCCATTGTTAACGATATGCATCGCGCTCTCCGCGGCCCTTTGATCGTCCGTGGCTCATTCGCGACGTCCTTTGACATTTATGTGTAATTTGCGGGCCTACGGTTTCATGCTGCATATTTTCAAGGGAAATTTCCGAGATGAGAAAATGGGTCTTTTATATTCTCTTGCGCGCGATAAAAACGTCCTCTGATCGTAGTATTATTCTGGTATTAGGAAGAATCTAGTAATAATAGATTAAGGCGATGGTACTAAAATTTACTAATCTCCTGGGTAATAATTCTGGTAATTCTAATTAATCAATCTAAATCTAGATTAATTCTAGTCTAGTTAAATCTAGATTAAATCTAGTATCCTGATTAATGGGAAGTGGAAGATGATATTAGATTCTAGTATATTTTTCTGCTTTTAGTTAAAACAAGATGTATACGTATACGCATAAACCTATTATATAATACATCACATTTAATTCATCTAATTCACGTTCTCATTTACGTTCAACATCTTACATTATTACATGAATAAAATGCTTGTCCAACAATCGAACAAACTTCTATTCTCTATTAAGAATCATTATAAATAATAGATGACTTAGGAATTTTGACAACATGTTATGTGAGAATATATGAATATGTATGAAGAGCATGCGTAACAATAGACGCGGTCAGTAAGATCGCGAATCATGTTTACATCTTCACGCGGCGTTAGGTATAAGAATACGCGAATGCATTGCCACGCAACACAGAGCGCCCCTTGCGAGGAAATGAATCAGTTGCGAGATCGTTTCGCCCGTATGTCGAACTTAATCACCTCGTGATACGCGCGATTTTTACACAGCATTTACAAGTGATTCGCGCCTGCGAGTTAACTTAATGTCGCCACTTAACGTTAAGTATCAGTTGATAGTTGTGTTGCGTTAATGGGCCATTTTCGAGCTGAGATCTATCGATATCGCGATCGAAAGTTTCCCAACGAATCGACGCGCGCGAGTCAAGCCGCGTGAAGTTGTCGCCGTTAGCTGTTAGTTATCGCGTCATCACGAGACGGGAGAGTTTCTTCGCGTCCTTCAGACGTGATTTAGACGGCGAGAGTGAAATAATGCGTATTAACGCGTGGAAATACCGAAACGAACATCGTACCTGTATCGTGACGCGATGAACGTAACACCACGAAATTAGACACGGGAGTGCTAGATCGCTGATCGAATGTTTGACATAATCCGCTAAGTCAACGCCATTATCAATGGCGTCGCGTGTGCTCAGTTAAATGAAGATGCGTTTCCTTCCTGGATATCACTTCGCGCTTGTAAACAATAACTCGTACGTGCGATATCGAGCGATATCAAGAATGAAATATCGCGCGACTTGTTTTTCATTCGGAATAAATTGCGTGTGTGCAGCAAGAGTGTATCGGGAGTGTGTCGAATGTGTCAGTGTGAGTGCTCAGCGTTGATCCAGATTCCCGGAACGAAATCCCTTCGAATGCGTGCAGAACGGTGTACACCGGGCTCTGCAAATTTCTCGGTAAGTGTATCATATCTATTTTTTAATAGCACGCATACCGTGCGCATCGTCGTAATCTCGCGCTGAGAAAATAAACATCGTCACGGCACAATGGCTGAATATACAATATGGCTGACAAAATATACAATCGCTCGCGGCGATGTTTTCATTTATGTTCGGGCTTCTCCGCATCGTCGCGATATCGAGTCCTCGATTATCGATTTACGATGAAAAATGCGCTTTCCGCTCATTGTACGGGTGACGAAATGGATATCTCCCGTTTCACGGCGAGCTTCTTCAGCGATTCTTCGCTCTTTGCGAAGCATGCCGCCATTCGTCGCCGCGCTTAGCCGCTTGCGCTTCTATTTGCATGCCGCGGCATTCCAAGCGCAGGAGCTCACGGGGTTCCGCGTGAGATCGCTCTACCGTTATCTTGTAATCATATCTTCCTTTGACTACACGCGGCATCGATTGCACCGACCGATCGAGCGATCGGTGGTTAGTCTCGGTAGCTCTGCTTTCTATCCTCCTCTGATCGGATGGTGTACGTGTACGCGCATGCGCATACATTGTCGGTACGTTGTGTCCGTTGGATTTAATTCACTTAACTCGAACTATGCGCTGCTCCCTCGAGCCACCTGGCGCGAACGGAAACCGCGCGGGTTTCTCGTAGAGTCTCGATGTCTCGGAACGGGAAATTAAATTGGTCCCCCGCATGTCGGACGCGTTGTTCCGATCACCGCGTTTCGAAAAGATGCGAATACTCGGAGATGGCGAGGATCATTTAGGGATTTACAGATGTTAGGCCGTGTATTATTATTCTTATGCTCCATTATTCTCAAATGAGACGTTGTCAGGGATGAATCAAGATTATATAATATTGGGCGTACAGATTAGTTCTGTTTTTTCATAAAGCTATAAAATTTATAAAAGTACAAACAAGAGTTTGATCGATAAAATAGTCATTTTCGATCATGAATTTCAAGCCCTATCCGGGGCTAATTGACTACAATAGAGACTTGATAGTTTTCGGTTAGATCCTTGAAGCAAGAAATTAATTTGCCTTCACCTGCATATGAAATTCAATATCCAGTTCTCTCTACAAATACTTTCCGTTGCATCATTCGTCGTGAATCGGAGGCATCCTATCGCCCGAAACATACAAGGTTCTAGTTTCCCCAGGCAAAAGTGGGAGTTATTCAGAGAATCGCAGAGCTTCTCGTTCAGTCGGTCGTTCTCTCATTCGGTATTTGCGTAGGAAAGTTAAACGACGAGTTCGATCGAGTCCACCTTACGTTGCTCCTGTTGACCGCTTTGGCGTCGCGTAGGTGGCCCGTACGCGAACGTATCTTACCGCCGAGTGGATTTAATTCACTTAACCCGAGGTCCTCGGTTTAATTGCGTAAGCCAGCTCCTCTCCTGGTCGACCATTAAAAGCTCGAATGCAGAAGGAAGCGGAGAACGAAAGGGCGATCCGTCCGATGGAAGGGAGCGAAAACGAATCGATCCCTCCGAATCGATCGAAGGTGCTACGGTTTGACCGTGCGAGAGAGAGAGAGAGAGAGAGAGAGAGAGAGAGAGAGAGAGAGAGAGAGAGAGAGAGGGAGAGGGTAGATGGTACGTTATCGCGATGGAATAGAACAGCGATCCTTTATATATTGCTAATGGATCCCGCCGGTCGACCAATTCTATTAACGATGGGATTACCGTTCTCTCGTGCCGGCATTCGCGCGTCGCAGCGCAACGATTAACGCGAGAGGCGGTTAACGCCCGCCGATATCTCGGCTCGGCTCTTTTCCTTCCCTTTCCACGGCTTCTTTTCGAAGCTGTCTCGTTTCGCGGATTACGGCTGGACTCTCGTCTGATCCGGAATTCGAGTTTCCCCCGATCGATGATCATCTCCCAGCGATATCCGCCGTGCAGATTCTGGGCTCACCGGAAGTTCTATCTTGTTTTTTCTTTTTTTTCTCTCTTCATTTTAATCCGCGATATCTCTTCCCGATTTTTATTTCTCCAGAATCCCGCTAGAGATTCCGGGGAATCAGCGAGCGACTTTCTCCCGTTAGACTCTTAGGGTTCCGGATTTACTGAAGAAGCCGATGTAACTGGCGATTCGAATAATCTACCGTTCCGTTAATATAGAATTGACAAGCATTGGGGGATGCTTTTCCCGGGGATTCCTCAGTTTACGATCTCCGGGGCCCCTAAACCTGTGAAATATCGCGCATTGCGTTCTCGTGTAACCGCATCCATTTCCATGCGCTCGTTAATTCCAGAGTTGCCAGGCGCGCTTGAGCCGACAGCGATGAAAGGCTGCGCGTTTCCCGCGTGGGTGACCGTTTTTTCTTCTCTCCCTCTCTCTCTGTCTTTTTTTTTTAGCTTTTTGCCTGCCGTCGCTCCGTGCGACTAGTCGTACACGTGCGCCCGTGTGTACACGTGTGTGTCACGCGTTATTTCTCGCAGTGCGCCAGCGCGATAAACGAAGTTTCGAGTAAGCCGCAGCGGGTAGCTGGCAAACCCCGCGCGACTCACCGCGCGCACCTTTTCTCATGAATGGAGCCGGATATTACGGATATTGGCCGGAGCGTGGAAACACGTACCGCGTTGAAACATCTGGGCGGGATGGGGGAGAGGATGGGGGGATAGGGGAGGTTCTCTGTAATTCGAAATGGTGTGTATCAGCAGCCTCGTCCGAACGATACTTGTTCCGCGATTGCGCGCGTAAATATTGACCTTCATCGCTTTATGTCGTCGCTATCGTTGCGTTACGTTTACGTGTCTCTCTGTTTTTGTTTTTATTACTATGCACTTATGAGTAGAATAAACCGAGCCTTCTTCTCTTCGCGCTACGACATGCTTCCATTACGAACTTCCATTACTTTATCCTTCGAGCAGCTCGAGTGCTCGAATTGAACGCTATCGACTTGCACTTAACGCGCTTGGATCTGCACTTGAGCTCTGCACTCGGATAGGCATCGCACGGCATAGCAAAAGTTGGATCCAGCCGTAAGCAGGAGGCGCTATTAAGCACGTTTTCGTCTCTCGCACTCGTTCTGCACTCGAGTCACGTTGTACTAGCGACGTATAAAACGCAACGAACACAAACCGCGTCTGGATTTAAGTGCGCGAGATACACGTGGAGTATCATCTGGCGGCAAGAGGAGCGGCATCTTAAATATTAAGCGCCGACCGTGATTGAACGCCCTGGAACGTGGGAAGGGTGAGGTGTGTCTGGACGATACTTCAAAGTACAAAAAGATTATTCTTTCACCGGTCGCAACCCTGTTCTCTGCTCCCTTCTCTTCGGAAGGGAACATCGGCTTTTATCGAGAGCGGTTTATACATTTATGGAATTTTTGAGTGGCTTCTCGTTTACAATGGCACAGACTCCCGTTTACAATGAACGAAGCACTATGGAAGGTACGCATTAGGTTACGCAAATTAATTTCTTGCCTTTGATTTCAGTGCCTTTGATGATTTTATCGACTCAAAACTGCCAGGTTTCAAACTTTGCCTGACAAAGCTCAAGATCATAAGAAAATAAGATTGGAGATTATTTTCATTGATTAAAATGTTTCTTGTATTTTTTGTAAATAAATTTTGTATCTCACAAAGAAGCAAGAAATTAATTTATACATAGGAAAGGAAAGATTTTATTTTGTAATAAAGTAAAATACGCTCGGTTTAGCCGAGCGTGCGTTATATCCTTTGTATCCTAAAATATAATTAAACCACGTCCGGGATAATGCAGCCGGTTCTCTAGAAATGATATTGCATTATGCACTTGTACGTATTAGGGGGAACATAAGCCTGACATATTGAGTCATTAAAGCTCTTACTCTATCCAACCACGCAATTCCGTCTGCTTGTTCATCCTCGCATCGGGCACCGCGGAAGGGCGTCGTTAAACTCGTCAACTTTGACGGCTCGATCTAATCTAAATTGCGGAGCAGCCCCCTGATCTTTCTCGACGAAATCCATTACGTTACTTGACGTCTTATCGGGGGAGGCTAGCGAGCAGCCAGGGCAATCCGCCTTTATCGCGTGCGAACGCGAATCCCGAGCGTTTTATCGATAACATCCTCCTTTACGTGTTTGCATTCAAATAGATAGCTTGTAAAGCGGTTACCGCGGAAAAGCGATATTTCTATCGCGATCTTCAAAGTCCAAGCAACGAAACGTAACGCCGGAGTGAGAAGCCCCAACGTAATCGATCGACGATGTGTTATATAGATGCAGATAACTCCGTCATTTCTGTCGACGTCGCTTTGCAAATTGCTCCGCGTTTATCGCGTTGGATGGCATGAAGAAGAATTCTCGCGGAAAATCGCGTACGTCAAGATTCGACGACGAACGAGCGTAGAGATGTTCAGCAAACAAGACGTCTTGAGAAATCGCAAAAATTCCGATACTTAAATGCATCGAATTGCTTGAGTGGAAGTGACTTTTCTGATTGATAATGCTACGTTTTTAAATTTAAAGCGCGGATTGCTTTCTCGCTTTCGTTTCCCGTTCACATCGTTGATCAGAAATAAGTGTTAGGACATTGATATGCAGTATAGATTCATTTGCATATTTCCACTCTCCAGACAATCGAATCCAATTATAATGCTTCAGTGATCACAATTGCAGGATTGTTCCTGCCATAAACGCATTTAAATCGAGAATTGGCCTTTCCAGAAACGAGCGAAAAGAATATTACTTTGCGCTCGACAAACCGTTTATGTCGAATGTTAACTACGCAGTAATCTACATCTACATGATACATCACTATCAGTAATAAAGTTTAATGTTAAACAGAGTGGAAAGTGAAAATGAAAAATCAGAAACTATTGATACGTAATATATAATATATACGATACATAATACTTGAGAATATAAAACGCTTTTGTTGTCTACTCGTTTATCTGATATACTATATTTGTAGATACGTAAAATGAAATTTTACTTTATTAGACACAAAGTTGAGTGTAAAGAAATGTATGAATTATTCGAATAATTAAGTCGCAATTAGAGATGATCGTTTGAGCAAACTGTATGACGGAATGTCGAATTGAAAAACGTTTTCATGTCGAGCAATTTTATCGATCATTCGCTTGATCGATACGCGTGATTCTGTATCTGGATAAACGATTGCCCCAAGCGTAAACGTGACAGATCCTGAAATAGATATCGAAAATTAATTTTTCATGTTTCTATATCTCTACGCGGGTGTGTTTCCATGTTAACTTCAAAAAGAAACTTTTGTACACGTACATGCACACACACACAATTTATAATTCAAATACCAATATGCTTCTCCACAAATTTCTATCCTTTTGGATGAATGTTGATCTGTTCATGATCTCTTTAAATGGAAAGATATTCACTTGCGTCCTCTTTTTTCATTTGACCAACAAGCGTTTGCATTTAAATTTATCTCCATAACTCGGACATTGCTGAATAATTCGTAGTTTAATCTGAAATATTTCTTGAAAAGATTGATTAATAATACAAAATTAATACATTAATTATATTTATATATATATATATATATATATATATATATAAAACTCATCTATATCATTCGACTGATCGTTTTCTTCTTCGTTAATCACAATACATAGACATAAGCAAATCTCGTGTAACTATATCGGTCACCTTTTACATCATCATCAGAGAATTGCCGTAAAAGTAAAAAGTTACTCCGTATAATCCAAACTCGAATAATCAATAGCATGAACCGAGATTCATACAAGATCCTATGCTAATTGAGCATGAGCTACTATATCCGTAGCCTGATAGGATACATGCAAATTGATGGCAGACCTAATCATGATCTCGGAAATGTTTGTTTGGGTATCAATAGTCGCGAATGCATGAACATACATGGTAGAAGCCAAATATCAAGAAATTCATATCTATGTCATTGTTTATATTTGCAGTTGAGATAGGTATATCCTACATTTACGATTAAGTCTCATAATACATAACAATCCGATGTATCAAATAACATCTTTGATTAAACGGTTTCATTCGAAGATCTATAATTTCTCTTATATGTTAGAATGAATAGAAATTCTCGCTTTCTGTTAAATTGCTATTGCTTTTTTTCATTTTATTCTTCTTTCAGTTTACTCTTTGATTTATGCTTTTATTTTAGTATTGTGTCGAATAGTAATAATAAAGTAGAATATCGAGATCTTTATCATCTGCAGTGAAAGATTTTTCTTTAGGATATATACTCATTGTTACTTATTGTTTCAATATATTTTATTTTACATCTATATATCTTATTATACAAATACATACCTTTATCGTGACGGATAATGCGCTAAACAGATGAGCGATACAATTTTCCTAGGAATTTTCAACAGGAAGAGTATCTGTAATTATGTACAAATATTATTATTGCACATGTAAAGAAGCTATATCATTATTAAAGAGTGTTAAATCTACGAAATTATGCATAAACAATAATTAAGAATGAAAAAACGATCTAGAAAGGAATGAGGAATGCAAAATTCAAAAAGAATTTATAGATGATCTTTAGTGTATGCCGATTGACGAATAAATCTTTTTTACCTCTTTTTTTGCTTTAAGATTGCAAAAAGAATCTTTATAGATATTTATATAATATGACTTACGTAACATATATGTCATTATTGTAATCCGTTATATTCCGTCCACCAAAATGGGCAAAGAATATCTATAAGATACAGGTATTTACAATAGTAAATGACATTAAAAGTTCCTTGAGGTTTTTCTAGAGATTAGATTTCGAGAAAGTTAAAATGAGAGTTTTTCATTAGATCCAAAGAGATTCTTATTTATGTTGTAATTACTCTGCGGAATACAATAAAATAGCAAGATTGGCTTGCATGTGAAAACGAGGTAGCACAAAAATAAACTTCGGGATAAAATATTACTTGAAAAGACCTACTTGAGACAAATTGTAAGTTTCTTTCAAAGTAAATACGCCACTCAAAGTAACTGTTGCCGATGTCTGTTAGTGACAAGTATGTTATCTCAAATTTTAAACTATATATTTGTTGAATATTCGAAAGCGAAGAAGTATTATTATTACATAATATGTGTCATGTATATATTGTGGGAGAAACAATAATAATAAATATTAACATTTTAACTTGTCGATGGATATTTACGACTCAGATTATCCTCTGCATTATTATTTCTCCATTTTTCAATTCGATATTTTGAATCGCATCTGTTTTTATTGCGTTTTTAATGCAATAATTGTAAACGATAGCCTTATTCACAAATATTGCATCTTCCATCTTTGTCAAGCTATATCCTCAGATTTGCTTAGTATAGTGATTCTAAATGTTTCACAAGTATGATAATTGTAGGCCAACAGCATTGTTGCTGTTATTGCTATTAACGTTGTTCCGATAAAAAATATTGCGTTCACGAGAAACAGGATGAGATAGTAATGTTTTTCTTCATCGAAAAAATCGAAAAAATATTCTGTCGCAGGCGATGATATGTTTGATAGCTCGTTTATGAAAATGAAAATGAAAAAATGAATTCCATATTGTTCTAGCCAAAATTAAATCATGATAACAGCAGATATGCTGCAAACATAAAATACTAAAAAATATTAAATAGAGATGGTTTTCTTTTTGTTATTTAATGTGTTTTATATATATTTTATGACACTTGATAAAACTCTTTTTTGCAATTATAATTTCTTTCAAATAAATTTATGTATGTTTTTTATTATTTTGAATACATTTATTATTTATTATATAAATATTTGATATATTTTCTGTGTTCTTTTTGGTATAGATACTATGTACTGTACACATATGCATAATATATAATATATATGTGTGCAAAAAAGTTTATATTATATACCAAAGAATAATTCGAGTAAGATATTGAAATCGTTAAAGAAAGAAAAAAAATAAAAAGAAATGCAGATATAAAATATCTAAACCTATATTGTGTATCTTACTTCTCAGCATAGTTGTAAGACATTTTGAGATATAATCATATCTTTGATTGGATATCTTGGATAGGAATTTCGTTTTTGTTATTCAATTCCTTACAAATATATTGAAGTTGCATGAATATATTCTTTATCTATAACTTTTTATTCGATTGTTGTTCTGATTTCTCAAGAAATTTCTAATTATATAAATTTATCTCTGAGAAATGTTTATTCTATATAGTTATCGTAAAAACATCAATGTACAGCTTTGATATGAATACAAAAACTGATATATTTTATTGTAAATGTGCTAAAAAAAAAGAAAGAAAGAATTTTCACGGAAAGATCCAGATTTGTTGTTATATTTCATCGTTATAGATATCGTAAACTGCAAATGATAGATTTATTATAAAATTCATATTTTAGAGTCTGATTTTTATGTAATTAGCAAACCGTAAATTCTATCTGATTGGATCTATTCTGATTGGATCAGATATTGTCAAACAAATTTTATATAAATTTTATACAGCCAAACAAGTAATATTAAAATGTTTAGATTGTCTCGTTACAACAATCAGGATAACATATATGTAATCGTGAGAAAGAAAGATACGTTTTTTCTTTACTAATAAACTAGATTTTGTGATTTCCTTTTTCTAGAATAAATTAGAACGCAAATTTTTCTGTAATTTGATGCTAAAACGTTGCAAAATATCATTATTAGGTCATTAGCAGTTTAAATCATGCGATGAAATATGTATACTTAGCGATTTGATGACTGAATAAAATTCAATAGATGCCCTGTTCAATAGATCCCATAAAGACTATTACGAGAAAATTATTTGTGGAAGTCACGCAGGCGTATTTTATTTTTCTCTTTGCAATATCGCGACTTTATTTTGCTGATCTATATTTGATTTTTGAAAAAACATTGCTCAACTTTCATCGTAATAAAAAAAGTTAAGATATATAAACCAAGAAATATATTTTTAGCATATTACTATGTTTATGAAATATATTACATAAAAGTTTGAGACAAATTTTGATGTTTCAAGAAAGTATATTGAATATGACAAAATTTGATCGTTGGAAATGTTTGTATCGAAATAAATGCACTCGATTATATATTCTTAATATTCCTGACAAATATATGATTTATGTTTAGTTATGTTAAATGCATCATCTTTATTAGAATGATTTTATTAATTCCTTGCGTGAATCTTTTAGCTATAAATAGTCTGTATAATTTGTTTGAAAGACATATAGTTTTCTATTTTTATGCGATTTATTTTTTACTTTGTTATATAGTCATTTTGATAATCATTTTTTTGCACCTTTTGTTTCACCGTGTAGAATATATAACAGTAAAATAAGAGACAGAAGCTTTTATCAGCTGTAATGAATTATATTCTGTATATTTGTTATATATTATAATTTTTAATATTTAATATATTTTAAAAGATATATTCTTTACCATTGCGAAACATTCAAACGATGCCACATACAATCCACCGCAAGTAAGATAAAACTCTTTGCTACTTCTTTGCAACAGAAATAATATTAGTTTTTGTACATGTATAGGAGCCGCATACCATCGAATTTTGTATCTGAAAAATTATCTAGTGATTTGCGAACTGTTAATTCGACGTTAACAAAAATTTCTATCAATAATATTCGTTGTATATATATATATTGATCCATGCTGCGGATAATGTTGATTCTTATGAAAAATGTTGAAAAAAAGAAAAAATCATATATAATTGCATCATAATATATATATATATATATCTATCTTACGTGACAATAAATACGTGATTATTGTGATCCGTTATATTCTGGCCAACATAATTGGCGCAAAACATATATATGATAGTGACAACTACACTGAAAAAGGGCAATAAAATTGTCTTCAGATCATTATCATATCCTATAATCTGAAAAATTAGAGTTACTGAGTTTCTCTGAGCTATTATTATCATCTCATTTTATGTATTCTTATCATTTCTGTATCCGCTATTTTACAAAATATTTTTTTTTGTAACGATCATGGAATTTTGCATAACGATGATATAATGGTACTACGTAACATTAGATAATTCCGACCGTCAGAATAATTAGAAGGAATTTAATATGAAGCGTGGCTTTTAAACATTTGCTGGAAGATATATTTAGAAAGGTAATTGGAGACTTGCCTGAAAAAGATTAAGACTCAAAATGATTACTCCAAATGATGTTAAACAAAAGTATGTTTTATTAAAGATGGATATTATATGTTCAGACAAACTGTAAAAATAAGAAAAGTTTTATATATAATATACGTATACTAGATAAGTATACGTATTAGATAAATATTACATTATCCTAAAAATATTTGCATAATGTATTTACGGTATGCAATTAATTAACATTACAAATTAGACAAAACCGTAGAAGATCAGAAAAGTTATTAATATTGATGATTAATACTAATTTTTTGCATGAAATTTCTGGAAGGAAAAGCTTTTGAAAAGACATAATACTGACTTCAGAGCTTGTCGATGAATATGTACGGCGTATATTATTTTCTTGCTTATTGAATTTTTATTTATCAAGTTAACATCTTGTAGTTTATCAATTTCCATTGCATGTTCAATACGATAACTATAAATAATATTATTATTGTAATGAACGATTTATTAAATCATGCATTTTCTTTATTAGAAAATAAATTGATTTTTTCTTTAATAAATTTATTTGAGCTGATAGAAACAGTTTTGCTATTTACAAGTTATTATGACTATTGTTTTATCCACCTGGCAATACTAAACATTCCGCACGTATATTGAAGATATGTAATGAACATTGCTCCTATTGCAATTATTGTACTATATCCTATAAAAAGGGCTGCATTTATGTGAAATAAGATCAAATAGAAATATTTCTCGTTATCAAGAAAATATTCCATCTCAAGGTCCAAATGACGCGGTCGAGTGTCATTTATTGGTAGAACAATATAAAGAATGCATGGCCAAAATTGGCCGATACATTGGCCAATAAACAGAATAAAAAGATCAAGTACTAGAAGATATTAGAAATAAATTATCATTTAAATTATTGTTATTTGATATTTTGATGTCAAAAAATATTTATATAATTTAAATTAAAATAGTGTTTCAATAACCTTTGAAGGTTGAATTTATATTAAATGATAATGAACCAATAATAAAGTAAAATATATATAAATTAAATATATATAATTCTGAAAATATCTTACATGCAAGTGTAATTGTATAATATTTTGCAGTATAATTATATTTTTTTAAGATAGCAATTTCATTTTCATCTTCTAATTCATCACAAGCATGCTGAAGTTGCGTGATCAAATCCTTTACCTGTCATTTTAACAACTTTCTATGCTGTCTTTATATAAATGGAAATATTTTTGGATATAAAAATTTATCATAGATATTTATTATACAAATCGGATTTCCTTAGCATTATCAGCTTACGTTTTTAATGTTAAAACGGAACGAGCTATATTGTAGCATAGCGATAGAAAAAACAAGCGTACTAGCAGAAATTTTGAGAATTAGAAACGGAGTACATCTTGAAGTAAGAAATGTCGTAAACTGCAAACAAAAATGATCTGAAGGTATATTTTAAAATATTTTATTCTTTAGATGATTAGTTAATGTGTTAATACGATTAATATATCGTGTGAAATGGAAATATTATATTACCTGGAATACAATAGCAGTCGCAAGAATACTAGAGAAAAGAATAAAGTGAATTTCAGTAAATTTCGATTGTTGGAAAGGCCACAGTCCAATGGCGCGCAAAAGAATTCTGTTCAAACTAAAATAATCAACAAAATGGATCATGTCTTTTTAATATCCAGAATGCTTGTGACTATGGGAAATATTCTAGAAGATTTGCGTTCCTTTTTCTTTCATTAGTCGATTAAATATACCATAATGTGTTTCCTCTAATGTAAATCGAATGTATACTTTTTCTTGATTTCAAAATGAGTGGAAGATATCGTGAGACTGTAACATATGCAATTCAATGTGCAATTTCTCGTATACGTAAACACGCACTTTAAGCAATTGATTTAAAATTTAATATAGATGTTTTTGCTTCATAAAAGAAGAAATCTCATACATTATGTATTTCTAACAATCAGTAAGTGTACTCTTTCGTTTTCGTCACGTTCTGTCTAGTATATTATATGTTTGATCTTGAAGACACGCCAATAAGTATCAGGTTTAGATTGGAAATTCTTCACATATGCATTAACAAATTATCATGTAAGCAATTAATGATATTGTTTAAATAAAATTATTTTGTTTATGCTTTTATAAGATTTTATTATATATCATTTCATTTATTATTATTCGTAAATTGTAATGAATTTCTTTCGTATCTATATTTATATGCCAAAAATATAAGATTAATTAAATTTATGTTTTGATTTGCAATCTAGATGGAATAAGTATAATATTTGCTTTAATATCATTATAAAAGTCTGACACAAGAATATTTTTAATTAGGATAATTGTTATAATACAATGTAGTTTTATGATATAAATCTTTGATCTTTTTTGAGCAAAAACGTAGTAAAAATGTTAATTATCTTATTTATCCAAAGAATTATAGTCATATATGTTATAAATGTAAAACGTATTATTATATTTTTAATAATTAGATTATTATTGTCTTTATAATCCATTTTTACTTATCATGTAGAATATATAACAGTAAAATAAGACATCGACGCTTTCACTAGCTGTAATGATCAATACTTATTGATTTTATTATGTTGTAAATAAAAGCTTATATTTGGCACATATTGCTGTTTTTTACCGTTGCGAAACATTCGAATGATGCAACGAACAATCCACCGCAAGTTAAATAAAAACTTTTAACAGCTCTTTGTAATAGGAACAGTATCAACTTTTGTATATGTAAAGAATACATGTACCATTGAATATCATACCTATATAAACAAACGATGATTAATTAACTTAAGATGAGAAAATAGAAAGAGTAGGAATAAAATATACAGAGTTAATAATTTCTATTATTATTTGTAGTATATAGAAGTATAAAAAAAGATATAAAATATATCCATGAACATGTATGAATATATTTTATAATATTTATATCTTATATTATCATATTATATTACTTATATACTATACTATACTATTAACATATAATATTAATATGTATTTTCTCTTTAATTCCAAAGAATTATGACAATTATGTACGCAAACAACATTCGTGTGCATAATTATATTAATAAAAGTATTTCTTACGCGGCAGCATATATTTGATTACTATGATCCGTGACAAGTTGCCCAATATAATTGGCGAGAAACATATACAGAATAACAGTACCTACAGCTATAACGGGATATATGGCTTCGATGATGTTTTCCGATTCTATAAACTTAAAAATCTGAAACGAATTACATTAATTCTTGAAGATTATTAATAAATCTTGAATGTTCTGATTGTTATTTCATATTATAATGCGTTAATATAATATTTTTATTATAGAAAGTTATCATCAATATATGATAACAGAAAGTTTATTTTGAAAAAGTTTATCTTGAAAAATATATTATCAGCTAATCGGAAGTATTAGAAAGGATAGAAGAGAATATATATTCATTTTAAATTAAAGTATATCAGATAGTTCGAAAATAACCAATTATAGACTTACTTGAAAAAGATTGAGACTCAGTGCAATCACTGCAATTATCGTTAAACAGAAATATGTTCTATCAAAATTGGATATTAAAACTTCGGACAATCTTGAAACATAAGGAAGTGATATTAATTAATTAAGTGAAATTAAATATCTTGTGCATTACGTAGTAGCAATACGTATTATATAGCTTTTTATGTAATGTTAATATTTTCTGAACGTGAACTAATTTAGCGAAACTTAATAAAAGAACATGTAATAAAATTGTAGGATCGGATGATCCGAATTTGACTGATGGCTAATTTTTTGTTATTTTTATATATTTATTTCTGCAGCATACTTTAAGAAAAAATATGTAACTAAAAAAACTTTTGTAATATGCTAATACCAACGTTATAGCTTGCCGGTGAATATTAATGGCACAAACTATTTTTTTAGATATTAAATGCTCGATGTTGTAATTGATGTCTTGCTGTATGTTAATCTCCATTGCATGTTTAATACGGTAACTGTAAAGAATGTTTTTCATATATGCAATAGGAATTATGAAAAAAAATATGATCATATCATATTTTTTCTTTGTCTTAGGATAAATTAAGATAATGAAGATAAATAATTTTTTGAGTTTCTATTTAAAGTGATAAGCAATACATTGGCGAGTTTAAAATTTTTGTTGTGTCCACCTTTTTTATACCTAGCGATATTAAACATTCCACAAGTATGGTGAAGATAAGTGATGAACATTGTCCCTGTCGCTACTAATGCAATCTTTGAGATAAAAACGGCTGTATCCATATGAAATAAAATAAAAAAGAAATATTTTTCCTGGTCAAGAAAGTATTCTGCCGTAATATGAAGCCGACGTAATCGAGATCCATTTATGGGTAGAACGATATCAAGTATTATTGGAAAAATTTGGCTGACAAAAAGACTAAATATGACCAAAAAGGCAAGCACTAAAAATTATTAAGAGTTCTTAAATTTTTTATGTATTATTTTTATAGTATTCAATGACATCATATATAAAATCGTATATAAATCTTATATAAATTATAATAATACGATTTAGTAATTATAATAATACGATTTATCGTATTAGTAATACGATAAATAGTAATACGGAAAATTTATTACAATAATAACGTGTCAAAATAAATTAGATATTCCCCATTAAGAGTTTTCTCACATCTCACTAGGTTTTGAAATATTTGCTATGCTAAATATTATGAATATCCACGAATACGTCACGAATAATATCACAATATAATTTTTCATATAATTTACAACGTTACATTGCGTTGTAATTTACAACGTTATACGGGATGCAATTTTTTATGTTCACTTACGTTTAATTTTTTAGTAAGATTTTGAATATATTAAATGAGAACTTTTAATTGGAAGTGTATAAATATCAATTATGTATGTAATAGTAATAATATATATTATCTTACTTGTAAATACAACAGTAAAACGTTTTCCAATATAGCCATATTTTTTTATGATGGCAATTTCGTTCTCATCCTTTAACTCTTTACATATATGATGAAGTTTTTTCATTAAATCTCTAACCTGTTCTTTGAATAATTTTTATTGTATCAAAATAATTTTTTTAGTCATATTTTGTTTGTGTAAAACTGTCGTCCTATCATTTGGATAATATCTTATTATCTACTTATTATCTACTTATTATCTAAATTTACCATTTTAATGTTAAAACGGAATGCACCGTAGTGTAATATTAACATTAGGAAAACTGCTGCACAAGCTAGAATTTTGAGAACAATTTTTGATGGGCATTCTGAAGTCACAAATGTTGTTAGCTGTTAACGGTAAATAATTAAAATTAAAAATATTATTATGAATTGCTTAGACATGTTTAAAGTGAAAATTCATCATTAGTTTTGATAATAACTTATACTATAACTTATACTATAACATAGAATTATTTACTATAAAATATTAATAATAATATAAACAATAACGATGTAAAATAAATTGTATACTATAAAATACAATTATCATCGTACATTATAATTTCCCGTAGAGGAATTAGAATTTATAATGTATAATATATAATCATATTATGATATATGAATTACAGAACTTATGATTTTATACATTTTATGTATGCACATGATACATTAATTCATCAGATTTAGTTAGAATATTATACTATTCATTATATACAGGATTTATGTTATATTTATGTTATCAATGCCTGATAACATATAAATATTTTCAATAAATGATAATAGTATAAAAATTTCATCTCACCTGACAGATGAGAGCGGACACTAAAATACTGAATAATATAGTAAATTGTAATTGAACTGGTTTCGACTGTTCGACTGTTTCGAACGGCCATAATCCAATAACTTGCAAAAGAATCTTATTTAGATTAAAATACTGAGCCTCTAGACAGATCATGTCTCTGAATTCAATTGTAGCCGCGAGAAATAAGCGATTCATTATTCTCTCTGTCTTTATTGATCGATTAGATGATTCGTAACTTTATATCTCTGGCATAATTTAGAATAAAAATTTTTTTAATTCAATATAATGTGCGATGCAAATTGTCATTATGAGATTGGAACATGTGCATCCCAATTCACTCAGTAAAGCATGTATGCTTATTTAATCGATTTGATGGTGAAATAATATTCGATATTATCTTATAAAAAAAGAGATACTTGAATGATCGCTATGCAAGCATAATATATTTTTTTCTTTCGTAAGAGTCATATTGTATCACATTATTAATTCTAATGCACTATTTCCATTGTAGATTTAATCCGGGAAATATCTAAGTTAGTGTACCAATATATTGAGTTCCTCAATTAATCGCTATGTGAATAATTAATAAGAACTCTTTAAGCGAAATAGTTTTATTTTCTATGTTTCACTACAATTCCATACATATCTTTCGTTTATGATTCGATATTTACAGGGTATGTGTTTATAGATAATTATAATTTTAAATAGTTGTTCGAGATTAACTGTGGGATTTTTATGAGATCAATAAACCTATAGGATAGCAATGTTTATAATATTAATAATTTCAATATAACTAGCATTTATTTTCGACAAAATTATGTATTTTCTTTACAAAGAAAGCTATAATTTTTGATATGTTGAATATGAAATATATTATTGTACTTTTAATAAATAGATTATTGATATGTCTTTTCTTTGATTTGCATTTTATCATTGTACGGAATACATCAAAGTAAAGTAAGACATCGATGTTTTTGCTAGCTGTAATGTATGATACATGTAATGAACGATTACCTCTTATAATCTCTTTTTCTTTACTGTTTGAATACGAAAATACAAGTTACTATTTTTTACCATTGCGAAACATTCGAACGATGCTACGAACAATCTACCACAAGTTAAGTGAAAGCTCTTAGTTCTCCTTTGTAAAAGTAATAATATTGATTTTTGTATTTGTTGAGAACACATATACCATTGAATATTATATCTATAAACAATAAAATCCAATAATTTAAAAAGTGAAATCAGTATTAAATAATGTTATGTATTATAAAATTATGATAATTAATATATAAAAGATCATGGATGGGAAATTCATAGATAACTGCATTTTGTAAAATGTCTTACGCGGCAATATATACTTCATTATTATGATCTGTTACATTCTGCCCAATGTAATTGGCCAAGAAAATGTACATAATAAGTATAGTTACTAATATCATAGGTATTAAGATTTCCATGACATTATCATCATCAGATGTCACAATCTGAAAAATCTGAATCACAATTTTCACAATTGTAATTAGTTCTTTTATCTTTTCGTAAGGCATTGTTCAATATGTAATGTATAATGAATCATTTCTTTTTCTTTTTCTTTTTTATTTGCTTAATTTGTTATATGCTGATACATAAAAGTGCTGTATGTTTAATTAAATTCATTTAATTAAGCCACAAGATATAACAAGAAAATATTGAGTTTGAAGAGATAGTCCGAATGTGCATTTAAATAAATAACTTATAACTTTACTTGAAAGAGGTTGAGACTTAATGCAATCACCGACAGTATTGTTAAACAAAAGTACGATGTATCAAATCTCGATATTAAAAGCTCGGATAATCTTTAAATAGAAAGAATGTGATGTGAAATGTATATTATTATTTATATGACATTTTATTAATATTGTTTGAATAAACATAAAGTAATGGGATAAAATTGTCAGAATCATATAACGATTTTGTTGATGATTATTTTTATGATTGATATATACAGTTTTCTAATAAAATAGGAATTTCTATAAAGATTTTTGAAAATTTGTACTAACTTCATAGCATCCCGATGAATGTTTATGGCATGAATTATTTTTTTGAATATCAAAGATACGCTATTTAAATTAATATTTTTCAGTACATTAATTTCCATTGCATGTTCGATACGATAACTGAAATGAACATGTGTGTTTTGATATAACAACATTCTCTTATATTGTTTTTAAAATATATTGTTTGGGTAGCAGTTTTAAATCAATAAACATTGTTTCTTTGATTTTTACGTAATATTTGTATACAATTTCATACCAAGCAATTTTAAACATTGCGCATGTATGTTGAAGGTATGCAAATATTAGTGTTCCCATTGCTATCGCTGCAAATGACCCAACAATGACGACTGTATTTATGTGTAATAGGATGAAACCAGAATATTTTTCTTCATCAATAAAATACTCAGTCGGTATCTGTACTTGCCGCAATTGGGATATATTTAGAGACGAACTGGATATAACTAATATTTGACTACCGATACCAACGAATGATCCGCTAAAGAAAAGTACTAATAGAAGTAAGAATTTAGTTTATTTTATTTTATTTTATGTTTTTAGATGCGTTACTATCATTAAAAATATTATGATACATAAGTGAATAGACAATTCCAACATTCTATAGTTGATTTTAGCGGTTTTCTTTGATATTGTCGTTTGTTGTTTAAATCAGAAACAGTTAAATAGATGCAATAGATGCAGCATATTTTGTAGATGCAGATATAACATTAGCATGGTTAATTGGAATTTATTTGAAAGCGAGTTTATAAGAAATACGCCAAATGGAATATATTTCGGAATGATGTTAAAATATCGTATAAACTTACTAGTAAGTATAGTTGAGTAACGTTTTGCATCGCAGCCATATTTATATATGATGGCAATCTCGTTTTTATCTCTTATTTCGGTGCATGCATAGTGAAGCTGCTTCATTAAGTCTCGTATCTATTATTTTGACAATTCGTAATATTTATATGTATATATACGAGAGATGTATATATATACTTATCTAAAGTATACTTATCTAAAGTTTGTTTTACATAAATGGAAGTGTCTCAAAAACCAATAATAATGTTAGAAAAAGATTCTATGTAATATTCTTAAGATAATGTTTGTCTTGTATTAAATTTTTCGTCATGGAATGTATTATAGAAATTCTGCTCAAAATTGTTACTAGTAGTTAGAATGTCTTGTTTAAAAACGAATAGGTATCATTAGTGGGTATCACTACTGGGTATCATTAGTGGATATTAACTTACGGTTTTTATATTAATATGGAATGAAATGTAATATATTAGTAACATAATGGAAGAGAGTACACATGATAATATTTTAAAAACAAATTTACATGTTAATTCTGTAGTTAAAAATGTTGTTATCTGTAAGTAATAGATATGATTTAAAAAGTTATTATGAAAATCTATTTAGTTATTTAATTTTGTTGGATTATTCCATTATACAATTTGTTATTTTAAATGGTTGTTTTCTTATATAATACATACATATGGAAAATATATCTGACTATTTATATTGTATATTGTATACATAGATAAGTATACATACACAAAACATCAGATTTTACATGTAATACAATTTTATCTTTTTATTTTATATATATAATATTTTTATATATATTATTTTATATATTATTTTACTATATTATAGTTAATAATTTAATAAACGTGATAACTATGTTACATGCATTAGATATATACAGTTACAGTTTTTATATATAGAGAAATTTCGTTATTGATTATGTAAAATCATAGTCAATTATAAATCAAATATACTTTATAATATGCTTTTTATTTCGAAATATGATGAACTTGTAGAACGAAGATATGATATATTAAGACATGATATATTAAGATATGATATATTATGATATATGACATATTACATAAAATTACCTTACATATTTTTGTATGAAATTTTTTAGATGTAATATTAATTGCATATTTGTACTTCTTCAGTGCAAACAATTTATTGTTTTTTACCTGACAGAGAATGCCAGATCCTATAATAATCAGAATTATAATGTACTGAAGTCGGGCAAATTTTGATTGTTGAAATGGCCATAATCCAACAGCTTGCAAAAGAATTTTATTGATATTAAAATATTCCGCTTCAAGACAGATCATCGTAGCACTACATTCAGAACACATGTGATTACAAAAGAGGACAACACATATTCTTTCCTCTTTCTTTATCGATTGATTGAATATTTTATGGTGTAATTGAGGATTTAAGCAAATTTTTCTATTTTGATACAATTTGCAATGAATTATAATGTGTTAACATAATGAATAACATTACATTGAATTTAAATTGTTGAATTATTTGCGTGATCGATTTAATATATAAAAGTATAATAAGTGTTTAATGTCTTACGAAGAAAATGTAACACGAAAATATTCTTTGTATGAATCGCATTCTTATATTTTTATTACAGTATTTATTAGTTGAGTATGCTAACTGCACTTCTCAATCTTGCAAACATCGATTTTGTAGTATCATCTCTCTGTTACTTAGTTAATTGCTAGGTAAGTAAATGAGGTTAAGAGAAAGTATCCCTTGTCTTTTTTCAACTTTTCTACATTCTATTTGTCATGAATTGTAGACTTCAGTATTTCTACATCGTAATCAAACTGTTATCTGAGTACTAATTAAACTGTTTGTTATAATATTATTGAAATGCCTATATTATACCTTTAAAATTTATGTATTGGCGTATAATCAGATTAAAGCTAATTATCATGTATATATGTTCGGTTTTGATATTACTGTAAAGTATGTATCATATCAATTGAATCTTTTAAAACTTTCCATTGAATGCCAAACCATTGAAGCAAGAAAAAGTTTAATTAAATAGTATTTAATTAAATAAAATTGAATGTCTCTATATTATTTAATAGCATATTGTATACATTTTCTGAATGAAACGATAACTAAATTGGCGAGCTGAATAAAAAACTGATGTAATAATTGTAGTACCGGATGGTAATTCGATTAATATCTGATTTTTTCTTATATTATGTATTTACTTTTGTAGCATAATTGAAGGAAGAACATGAAGATTTTTGAAATATGCTAATACGAATGTCATTACTTGCCGATAAATATTAATACTACACATACTATTCTTTTAGGTTTTAATTGTTTAAACTTATAATTAATGTTTGATGATATATTAATTTCCGTGTCATCTTTAATACGACAAAATAATATCTGTGATAATACGGATTAGAAAATATACATATTTTTTTGCGTGAAAATAAAAAAGATATATAATTCATTATAATAATTACTTTTATTTGATATGATAAACACATAAAACATATTTTTGTATATAGAACTTGCGTAATTAGTGCTGTGTTCATCTTTATACCTAGTGATATTAAACATTCAAACATGGTAAAGGTTCATGATGAACACTGTTCTTATAACTATTGATGCAATATTTGAGATAAAAAAAAATGGCTCCATATGAAATGAAATTTGAAAAAAAGTATTTTTCCTAATATAGAATATTCTGTCGCAATGGAAAATTGATATGATCGATATCCATTTATTGGTAAAACAGCAGCAAGAATTATCTATCCAATTTGTCTGATAAAGGGATTAGATACACTGAAGAGAACAAGTAGTAAAGAGTGTTAACAATTTTTCAACTTTTTGTGTATTGCTTTTAAAATATTCAATGACATCATATATATATTATAATTTTCGATATCGGTGTAATATAATAAAATAGTTTATGTTAAAATAAATTTCTAATATTCTCTATTAATAGTTTTTTACATTTTATTAGATTAAAAAATATTTGCTAAATATTACAAGTATGCCAACGTAAAAATATATGTTTTTTATAGTTATATAGTTATATAGTTATATTGTTTATACCATTATAGAATATAACTTTTTGTAATCTAATTGTAAAACCTAATTGTAAAAAAAATAAAAGAGATGTTAATTGAAATTTTTAATTGGAGATATGTAAGGATTGTAGTTATCTTAGCATTAAATACAATCGTAAAACATTTCTCAATGTACTATGTCATGTTTCTATAATGATTATTATTTATTTCATTCTTATCTCTCAACTTTTGATATATTTGATGAAATTTCTTCGTAAATGCATTAATGTTGAATAGTTTTTTTCATATCAGAGTAACTTTTTTAGTTATAATATCACAATTGTCTAAAACTGATAGTATAATGCTGTATTATTAATTTACTTACTCTTTCAACATCGGTGTGAACCACGGTGTAATATTAGAAGATTGCCATATTAAAATCTTGAGAATACTTTCACATGGCATTCTGAAATCGCGAATGTTGCGAAATATTAATGATGGATAAAGAAAAAAAGATTTAGAATATTATTACATTTAATGCAAAAATTTATCATACAATTGATAATGAATTATATATTATAGAATATCTTTGTTTATTATACAATACACATTAAAAAATAGTAATAATGAAATAACGATAATAGAAAATAAATTATGTCATCATACATCATAATTTTCAAATAGAGTTTAGTTATAGTAACAATTAGAGTTAGAGTTAAATTATATGTAATTATGATTGTGGTATATCAATTACAGAACCATTAACATCATGATGTTATAGATTTATCGTATACACATTTGAGGAGACACGTTATTTCATCACAAAGCACAAAATGTTATATTGCTCATTATATATAAGATTTATGTTATATAAATTCGGTTGTATGATTGAATTTAATAACATATAGATATTTTCACAAAATGGTAATAATACAAAACTTTCATCTTACCTGATATATGATAGCGGATATTAAAATATTGAATAATAATATTACATTAATAAATCGAAGTTGAACCTGTTTCGAATTATAATTATAATCGAGTAGCTTGCAAAAGAATCTTATTTAAGTGAAAATCTCCAGACGGATCATGTCTTTGAATATCACTATCGGGATGAGAAATGAGTGTTTTATTATTCGCTCTTTATTAATTGAGATGTTCGGTAACTTCACATTTTATTACATAAGTTAGAATGCAAATATTCTTAATTTAATATAGTATGCAATATGTATGGTATCGTGATATTGAAATATATATGTCTCACTTCACTCCTTTACGGCGAGGTATATGTATTTATGTAATAGATTTCATCATTCAATTCTTCTATAGTAAAAAAAGAAAAATAAAAGAAAAAAAAAAGAAAAGAAAAGGTACTTCTGATGATCAAATAAGCAAAATTCATTTCTCTTTCTTGTAAGATCTATATTCATATCACACCGTCATTCCTCATTTTAATATACTATTTCCATTGAATTTGATCCTAGAAACATCTACATTATTGTACTAAGATACCAATTTTTAGTTAATCTGTATATGTAATTAATAGTGGTATAAGTAATAGTATTGTTTTACATATTTCCATCAATATTTTTTATTTATGGTTCAAGATTTGGACATGTGTTTATAGATGCTATTCATAATTTCTAATTATTTTAAGAAATTAATTTAACATAATTTCGTAATCGATAAATAGATGACATGTTAATTTCTTCTGTAGATTATTTCGAAATAGCTACTTATTATTTTTGATTTTTTCGTAAGAAATATAAACAATTAGTAAAATTATGTATCTTTGCAAGTAATTTCAATGTGGCTACCAATTATCTTCCATAAGGACTTTTTTCTATGGAATTTAAGCAGTTAATAAAATTATATGTTCCATTTATACGCAGAATTGTAATTTTTAATGTGAAGAATATGAAATATGCTATTATATTTTTAATAAATATATTCAGTATCTTTTTTTTGTGATCATTTGCTTCATTTCTGAGATATCATTTATCATTTATTATGGAATACATTACAGTAAAATAAGACATCGTTGTTTTCACTAGCTGTAATGAATATTATATGTAATGAATAATTGCTTTTTTCGTATAACCTTTCCTTTTTTCTATTGTTTTGAATACAGAAATACATGCAATATATATTACTATCTTTTTACCATTGCGAAACACTCGAACGATGCTATAAATAATCCACCACAGCTTAAGTGAAAGTTTTTAGCTCCTCTTTGTAAAACTAATAGTATTGATTTCTGTATTCGTTGTGAACATATGTACCATTGAATATTATATCTGTACATAAGCATTAATATCCAATAATTTAAAAAATGAAATTATTAGTATTAAGTATTAAATAATATTATGTATTATAAGATTATCAGGATGATAATTAATATATAAAAAATAATCGATGGAAAATTCATAGATAAGTGCATTTTGTAATATCTCTTACGCAGCAGTATATACTTCATTATTATGATCTGTTACATTCTGCCCAATGTAATTGGTCAAGAACATCAACATAGTAAGTGTGGTTACCATTGCCATAGGTAGTGAAAGTTTCATGACATCATCATGAGATATCACAATCAGAAAAATCTGAATCATAATTTTGACAATTGTAATTAGTTTTTTTATTTTCTCATAAAACATTGTCTAATCTGTAGTGCATAATGAATTGTTTCTTCCTTAATTTGTTATATGCTGGCATTTAAAAGTGTTATATGTTTAATTAAACATATTGATATCAGAGGATATAACGAAAAGATATTGAGTTTGAAGGAATAGTCCGAATGTGCATTTAAACTACTTAAAACTTTACCTGAAAGAGATTAAGAGTTAATGCAATCACCAATATTATTGTTAAACAAAAGTACGGTGTATCAAATCTCGATGTTATAAGTTCGGATAATCTATATAGAATGAATGTGATATGAAATATACATTGTTATTTATATGAAATCTTATTAATATTGTTTGAATAAGTATATTAATAAGTTTGAATAAATTAGTACAGCAATAGAATGAAATTGCAGAATCATATAACGATTTTATTGATAATTATTTTTATAATTGATACATAGTTGATATAGTTTTGTCATAAAGTAAGAATTTATATAAAAGTTTTTGAAAAGTTATACTAACTTCATGGCTTTCCGATGAATGTTTATGGCATGGACTATGTTTTTCAATATCAAAGCTATGCCATTTGAATTAATATTTTTTAATACATTAATTTCCATTGCATGTTCGATACGGTAACTGAAACACACATGTGCATTTTTGCAGAACAACATTTTCCTTGATTGTTTTCAAAATATATTGTTAGCAATTTAAAATCGATAAACATTCTTCGATATTTACGAAATGCTTGTGCACAATTTCATACCAAGCAATTCTGAACATTGCGCATGTATGTTGAAGATATGCCATCATTAATGTTCCCATTGCTATTATTGCAAATATCCCGATAATGATGGCTGCATTTATGTGTAATAGGATAAAAGAGAAATATTTTTCTTCATCAATAAAATACTCAGTCGGTATGTGTACTTGACGTAGTCGAGATATATTTGTAAGCGAAATGGTACTAGAAAAAGCTATTACGATTTGACTGCTAATACCAAGAAATGATCCCCCGAGGAAGAGTACTAATAAAAATAAGAATTCAGTTTATTTTATTTTATTTTATATTTTTAGATGTGTTATCATTAAAAATAAATTATGATATATAAGTGAATAGAAAATATCAACATTCCCAATGTATAGTTGATTTTAATGCTTTTCTTCGATATTTTGCTTGTTGTTTAAATCAGAAACAGTTAAATAATGCATTAAGCATTTTGCAGATATAACTTTTTTATGGTTAATTAAAATTTATTTGAAAGTGAGTTTATATGGAATACGTTAAACGGAATATATTTCGG
Source organism: Eciton burchellii (assembly GCA_020341155.1). NCBI lineage: Eukaryota > Metazoa > Arthropoda > Insecta > Hymenoptera > Formicidae > Eciton > Eciton burchellii. The sequence goes on along the minus strand of JAHMML010000059.1, from coordinate 371,463 downwards.
AATAAGCTTACTAGTAAGTATAGTTGTGTAACGTTTTGCATCGCAGCCATATTTATATATGATGGCAATTTCGCTTTTATTTTTTAATTCGGTGCATGTATAGTGAAGCTGCTTCATTAAGTCTCGCATCTATTATTTTGACAATTCGTAATATTTGTATGTATATATACGAGAGTATATATGTGTATACTTATCTAAAGTTTGTTTTAAATACATAAATAGAACTGTCTCAAAAACCAATAATAATGTTAAAAAAAGATTCTATGTAATATTCTTAAGACAATGTTTGTCTTGTATTAGATTTTTCGTAATGGAATGTATTATAGAATTCTGCTCAAAATGGTTGCTAATAGTTTTAGAATATCTTGTTTAAAAACGAGTGGGTATTATTTACTAACGATACTAACTTACGGTTTCTATTTTAATATGGAATAAAATATAAGATATTAGCAACATAATGAAAAAGAATACACATGATAATACTCTAAAAGCAAATTTAGGTGTTAATTCTGTAGTTAAAAATGTTGTTATCTGTAAATAATAGATATGATTTAAAAAGTTATTATGAAAATCCATTTAGTTTAGTTATTAATTTGGTTGGATTATTCAATTATATAATTTCTTATTCTAAATGGTTGTTTTTTTATATAATAACATGTATATAATAACATGTGGAAAATATATATAGTTTATGAATATCTATATAGCTGTATACATGTACAAATATGCACACAAAACATCAGATTTTATATATAATACAATTTTATCTTTTTATTTTGTATATATAATATCTTTATATATATTATTTTATATTTTATATATTGTTTCACTATATTATAATTAATAATTTAATGACCGTGATTAATATATTACACGCATTACGTATATATAGTTATAGTTTATATATATTTATATATTTATATGAGGAATTTCGTTATTGATTATGTTAAATCATAGTCAATTATAAATTAAATATACTTTATAACATGATTTTTATTTCGAAATATAATGAATTTGTAGAACGAAGATATGATATATTAAGATATGATATATTAAGATATGATATATTATGTAATATTTCCTTATGTATTGTGTTTATATGAAATTCTTTAGATATAATATTAATTGCATATGTGTACTTATTCAGTGCAAGCAATATATTGTTTTTTACCTGACAAAGAATTACGGATACTAACGTAATCAAAATTATAATGTATTGAAATTCGGCAAATTTTGATTGTTGAAACGGCCATGATCCAATAGCTTGCAAAAGAATTCTATTGACATTAAAATATTCCGCTTCGAGACAGATCATGTCAGTGCTATGTTCAAAATATATTTGATTGCAAAAAAAGAAAACGCATATTCTTTCCTCTTTCTTTATCGATCGATTGAATATTTTATGATGTAATTGGGGATTCAAGCATATTTCTGTATTTTGATACGATTTGCAATGAACTATAATATGTCAACATAAGGAATAAGGATAATATTGAATTTAAATTGTTGAATTGTTTGGATGATGGATTTAATATATATGAGTACAGGTGTTTAGTGTTTCATGCCGAAAATGTCACATTATGACACGAAATTACTTTTTATGAGGAACACATTCTTATATTTTTGTTGTACTTATTAGTTGAACATGCGAACTGTACTTTTCCATCTTGCATCGATTTGTAGTATCATCTCTCTGTTACTTAGTTAATTGTTAAGTAAGTAAATAAGGTTAAGAGAAATTATCTCTTGTCTTTTTCCTCCTTTTCTACATCCTATTGGTCATGAATTGTATTCAGACTTCAGTATTATATGGTAATAAAACTATCTCGTTTATAGTAATTAAATTGTTTGTTATAATAATATTCAAACATCTATATTACTAAAAAGTCCATAAAATTTGTGTATTGATGTATAATCAGATTAGTATATTAAATCAGATGTCATAATGTATATAATATATTCAGTTCTGATATAACTAAAAAGTATGTAATTATGCGGAATGTATGAAAGTAGTAAAACATCCTATCTTTTGTTATCTGTAATGTTCAATATTTATTGATTTTATTACGTTAAATAAAAATTATTTTTCACATATGTTGCTGGTTTTTATCGTTTTATCGCGAAGCTCTTGAATGATTCAGCGAATAGTCTGTCTCAAGTTAAATAGAAATTTCTAACAACTTTTTGGTATAGTGTCAACTTTTGTTATATATGTAAAAAACATATGTATCATTAAATGTTATATAAATAAGTGATGATTAACTGAAAACAAGACGATATGAAAATAGAGTAGAGAGAAAGAGTTAATATTTTATGTTCATACGTTTATATATTTTTCACATACGATATTAAAAATATATTTTCTCTTTGATTCCAAAAAGTGATAAAAAGAACATTTGTATGCAATAGAACTTTCCATGCAAAATATAATTGACGAGAAATATATACGTGCAACTATAGCAAGATATATAACGCTTCAATGACTTTTGATTTTTGTGATCTCAGACTGAAAAGTCAAATAAGAATTTGATAGTTGTTAATAATTTTTGAACGTTCTGACTGTTATTTAATATAACAATATGTTAATATTTTTGTTATAGTTTTGCCATTGATATATGATAACAAACTGAAAAATGTTATCTCGGAAATTATATTGTTGATTAATCCAAAGTGTTAGAACAAACAGAAAAAGAGAAAAAGATTTTTATTTCTTTCGAAATTCAGAATGTCAGATATTTGTTCGTATATCGTAGTTGTATAGATACATTAATTAATCAAAAAATTTTTAATATTATATTCCTCATTATATGTTTTATGTATTCAGTTCAGATGAATGAATGTAACAACATATAGATACTAAATGTTAATATTAAATATTCATCTTATCTGTCAGGTAAGAGTGAATGTTAAAATATTGAATTTTGTATTATTAAGTTGAAGTTGAAACTGTTTCAAATAATCGTAATCCAGTAACTTCCAAAAGAATCTTATTTAAAGAACCTTCGGATCATGTCTAACTGTGGCCGCGAGAAATGAGCGTTTTATTATTCCTTTTCCATTAATTGATCAGATATTCTATAATTCCACATTTTTTCACTTTTAGAATTCAAATGTTCTTAATTTAATGTAACATACAATGTATTGTGGTATATGGTATCATGAAATTGAAATATATCTGTTACAATGATATTTTACAGCGGAGTATGTGTGTTTATGTAATAAATTTCATGACATGTTCAGTCTTTTCGTACGCTAAAAATAAAATGAAAAAGATATTTCTAATGGTCAAGTAAACAAAATTAATTTCTTTTTTTTCTAAGATCTGTATTCATATCATATCACCGTTATTCGTTTTAATATATTATTTCCATTGTTTGATCCTAGAAATATTTACGTTATTACTAATTATCAATTCTCAATTAATCCCTATAAGAAATATGAGTGAAAAATTAGTAATACTATAAGCGAAATAGTTAGTTTAGGTTTGTTTTATACATTTCCATCAAGTTCGTGATATATCTTTCATTTGTGACCCGAGATTTGGACAGTATGTGTTTGTAGATGTTATCCATAATTTTTAATTAGTTTAAAAAATTAATTATATGATTTCTTGGTAGGCATATGACATAATATTTTTAATGTGGGTTATTTCAAAGTTGCTATTTATTGTTCCCGATTTTTTCGTAAAAAATGTAAACAATTAGTAAAATTATGTATCTTTAATGTAAATAATTCCAATGTAGTTATCAATTATCTTTCATATGTTCCTTTTCTTGAGGAATTTAGGCAGTTAAGATTATGTATTTCATTTATATGAAGAATTATAATTTTTGATGTGAAGAATATGAGATATATTATTTTTAATAAATAAATTATCAGTATTTTTTTCCTGTGATCATTCGATCTATTTCTCAGATCTAATTTATCATCGCATGGAATACATCACAGTGAAATAAGACATCGTTGTTTTCGCTAGCTGTAATGAATATTATATGTAATGAATAATTGCTTTTTTCGTATAACCTTTCTTTTTTTCTATTGTTTTGAATACAGAAATACTTGCAATATATGTTACTATCTTTTTACCATTGCGAAACACTCGAACGATGCTATGAATAATCCACCACAGGTTAAGTGAAAATCCTTAACTCCTCTTTGTAAAAATAATAATATTAATTTCTGTATTCGTTGAGAACACATATACCATTGAATATTATATCTGTAAAATTATGCATAATATTTATCAATTTCACAAATGAAATTAGTGTTGAATGAAGTTATCTATTGGACACCATACATGGAGTGGAATTATCAAAATAGTTTTATATGAAAAATCCTAAAAAGCAAGTTTATAAATAACTGCATTTGCAAATATGTCTCTTACACAGTAGCATACACTTCATTATTATGATCCGTTATATTCTGTCCAATGAGATTAGACAAAAACATATACGCAGAAAGTATGATTGCATTTGTCATGGGGATTAAAACTTCTGCGATCTTATCGTCAGATATTAAAACCTGAAAAACCTAAATCGCGGATTTGAAGATTATGATTTATAGTTGCTTTATCTCTCTGTAAAGCATCACTCGATATGTAGTGCATAATGAATTCTTTTCTCTTTTTCTGTAATCTTTATTTTCTTGAAAATAATTCGATAAATATTAACATGCGAAAGATGCCATATTATTATTTAATTAAATACATTTAGTTAAACATATACACTAATAGAAAAGACGAAAAAAAACAAGAAAATTTCATTGAATTTGGAGGAATAATTACATAGTACATTTAAATAATTTAAAATTTGTGGAATTTACCTGAAAGAGATTAAGACTTAATACAATCACTGAAAGTACTGTTAAACAAAGATACATGGTATCAAATCTCGATATTAAAAGCTCGGACAATCTTTGAATAGAAAAGATATTGTATAAGATATATATTATCTAGTATTTTATATGACATTATGTTAATCTTTTTTTGATTAATATAAGTTAATTGAATAATGGGATTAAATTGTAGAATCACAGATTTTGTTTATATTTTTATGATTTATATATTCAGTTTCATAACAAAGTAAAAATTTACATAAAGATTTTTGGAGAGTTCTTATACTAACTTCATAGCTTCTCGATGAATATTTATAGCATAAATTATTTTTTTGTATATCACTAGTCCGTCATGTGTATTTATACTTTTTGGTACATTAATTTCCATTGCATGTTCGATACGGTAACTGTAATTAATGTCTGTTTGTAACTGTAAGGTTTGTTTTTAAAGAACAACATTCTTCTTTCTTATTTTTAAAATAAATCATTTTGGCAGTTTTTACGAATCATTTTAATCAATAAATATTTTTTCGTTTATTTTTTATGATCTTGCTTGTGCAGAATTTCATACCAAGCAATTCTGAACATTGCACATGTATGTCGAAGATACGAAAGCATAAATGTTCCCACTGTTATCTTCGCAAGTATCCCGACAAAAATGGCTGCATTCATATGAAATATACTTAAATAGAAACATATTTGTTTATCAATAAAATATTCCGTTTCTATCATCTGTATTCGATGTAGTTGAGATCCGTTTGCAGACGAAACAATATCAGGAGAAATTATTAGAATGCCGAAACCAAAGTTGATCAAAGCCGATACGATAAAGAAAAGGACTAAAAGAAATGAGAATTCGTTAAAGTTCATTTTATTTTGCGTTTTTAAATATATTACTATCATCAAAAATTGTATAACATATTAATGGATAATAGCAAATATCAACAATTCTAATATATAGTTGGTCGTAACAGACTTCCTTGATATTTTATTTGTTATTTTAACTAAAAACGGCTAATTTGTTAAATATTATAGAAATGTATATAATTTTTTCCACAGTCAATTAGACTTGATTTAGAATTTAATTTGTAGTAAATACATTAAATAAAATATATAACAGAATAAAACATCATATAAGATTGCTCACTAGTAATTATCATTGTATATTGTTTTGCATTGCAACCATATTTATGTATGATAGCAATTTCATTTTTATCTTTTAATTCAGTACATGCATAATGAAGTTGCTTCATTAAGTTCTTGATCTGTTATTTAAAAAATTCTACATTATATACATTTTTTTTATGTGCATATATATATAGAAAATTATAAAACTACCAGTAATAATATTAGTGACAGATTATATATAACATACTTAAGATAATATTTCTATTTTATATAAGTTTTCATTATAGGATATATAGAATTTTTAGTCAGAATTATTACTAGTGATTAGAATATTTAGAATATTTTTAGAATATTCTGTTTGAAAACGGATAGGTAATATATTATTTATTAACTTACGATATATTTATTATTATGGAATGAACTGTAATGTATTAATAATGTAATAAAGAAAAATACACATGATAACACTTTAACAATAAATTTTGGTGTTAATTCTGAAGTTATAAATATTGTTATCTGTAAATGATAAATTTGATTTAATAAACTATTATGAATAATTATTTCGATTCTGTTCAATTCTGTTTCATTGAATGAATTATAAATTTTATTATGTTGTAAATAGTTGTTTTCTTACATGTAATCGAAAATATGTTTATGTATTCATGTATATAAGTACATATACACGAAATATCAAATATTATGTATATATCATCCAATTTTGTGTGTGCGCGCGCGCGTGTGTGTAATATTTCCATTATATATAGTTGTATTGTATTATAAATGATGATATAATTAATATTATTAATATGTCTACATAGTACTCATACACAGTTGTAATTTTCATATGAAAGACAACTGTGTTGTCAATTACATTAAATCATAATTAAATATATTTTATATTTTGATGTTTATTTTGAAAAATATTATGAACTTTTGGAATGGAGATATCAAGATATAATAAGTCATTGTATTTATGTAAAAATTCGGCATCTATTGTATTTGTATAAATTTCCTTACATATGATAGTGATATGTGTACTTTTTGCACAAATAGCATAATAATGTTGTTTTTCTTACCTGAAAAAGAATGCCAGATCCTAAAATAATCAGAATTATAATGGATTGAAGGCGGGCAAATTTAGATTGTTGAAACGGCCATAATGCAGTGCTTTGCAAAAGGATTCGATTAATATTAAAGTATGGCGCTTCGAGAAAGATCATGTTGTGCTACGTTCAGAACACATGTGGTTGCAAAAAAAGAAAACGCATATTCTTTCCTTTCTCTTAATCGATCGATTGAATATTTTATGATGTAATTGTGGATTTAAGCAAATTTTTCTACTTTGACGCAATTGCAATGAATTATAATACGTCAATATAACAAATATGGATAACATCGAATTTAAATTGTTATGTGATTGATTTAATATATGAAAGTCTCACATATGTTTAATCTTTCATGGAATAATGTCACATTATAACACGAAAATATTTTTTGTGCGACATTCTTATATTTTTTATTATTTATTATTTGAGAATGCTATTCTAACCATATTTTTTGATCTTGCAAACATTTTGTAATATCATCGTTTTGTTATTTAGTTGATCGCTAGGTAAGGAAACGTAGTTAAGAAAAATTAGGCCTCGTCTTTTTTTAATTTTTTCACTTTAGTTGTCATGAGTTGTGTTAAAACTTAAATATTTCTACACAGTAATTAAATATTAAACGTTAAATTGTTTGTTGTAATAATATTTAAACACTTATTATTATTTCTACAGAATGCATAAAGTTTGTGCATTGGCTTATAATTAGATTATTACTGTGATAATATATTCAGTTCTGATATAACTAAAATATATAATCATATTTTCGGTTTGTAATTATATATAATTTTATTGTAATTATATATCATTCTGTAATGATATTCTTTATAGCAAAACCTTTAAGTATTTCATGTTTTATCAGAATTATAATTTTTTATTTTTGAAATCATTTATGTTAAATATATTGAAATATATTGATATATATCTTACTATAATTTTTAGGAATATATTCTATTTCCTCTATGATATATTTTTATCTTATTACCTTATGTGGAATATAAAAAAGTAATAAGACATTATTGCTCTTGTTAACTGCAATATTTCATATTTGTTTGTTATTAATAATTCTATTATTCTAAATATAAAATATAAAAATATATTGAATATGTATTATTAACTTTTACCAATGCAAAACATTTGAATGTTGCTGCGAATAATCTTCTGCAAGTTAAATGAAATTTTTTAGTTTTCTATTGCAAAAGTGACAATATTAATCTTTGTACTTTGGAGAACACATGTAAGACCGAATGTCGTGTCTATAAATTTTATACATGAGTAACGATTTTATAATTTGAGAAGGAAAAAAGATAAGAAGGAATATTTTATACTAAACGATAACTGAGCTTTATATATTCATTTTTATAGAAACTTATGTATAAGGTTTTCGAAATGTTCTCACATTAACTTCATAGCATCTCGATGTATATTTATGCCCTTATTTTCTTGAATTACGAAAGTTCGCTATTTGAACATTTTGTCTATTGATCTTTTTTACATGTTCGATACGATAATTGTCACGAATATGTATAATGTTAAATTGCGATTCTTTATCTTGCATTGCATAAAACTATGTTGTTTTCAATAATAATTTTGTTATCTTAAATTTATAAGTATCGTTCTACCGAATTTTCATGTCTGTTCTTGTGTTCAATTTCGTACTAGGTAATCCTAAATATTTCATGTATATGTTAGAGATATGCAGTTTGTAATGTTCGCAGTACTATTGCTGCAAAGGGCCAGTAAAAATTAATGTATTCATGATAAGAAGAATGCAAAATATGTTTCTTAATATTCTCTTAATATATTTCTTAATATTCTCTTAATGTGTTTCTCATGTTCTTTAACTGAAAATAATCGCTTATCTGTAACTTTTTCAATGGTCAATTGGTCAATTAGAATTTATTTTATTGAATTTATAATTATAATGAATTTATTGATTAAAATGAGTCCGTAATATATATGTTAAATGAAATGTATTAACATAATGTTAAAAAATCATATAAGATTGCTTGTACGTACAGTTGTGGAATGTTCTCCGTTCCGACCATATATACGATAGCAATTTCGTCTTTATCTTTTAATTTGAACCTGCTTTATTAAATTATTTATCTGTTATTTCGATTCTTTTCAATATTTTATTTCTTTATATATGGAGGATATTAGAATTATTATAATAATGTTAAAAGGTAATAATATTAAGTATGAATTCCATTTAATATTTTTAAGACAATTTTTTTATTTTATATGAATTTTTTGTCGTGGAATTGTTGAGAGAACCATAATGCAGCTCTTTACAAAAGAATTTTATTCAGATTGAATACTGGCGGTACCAGCCAGATCATATAATGCATTGTTTTGAACACACATGACACACGAGGAAGTTTGATATTTTCTGTTTTTCTTTATCGAAAAATATTTCATAACTTTATATCTCTAATACAATTCAGAATGCAAATTTTCTTAATTTAATGTAAAGTGCAATGCAAGTAATATTGTGAGATTGTGCATTTCAGTTTACTTCGTAAAGTGCATATATTTATTTAATTGGTTTGATGGCGAATAATATTTGATGTTTTTATGCCATAAAAAAAACGATATTCTGATAGAAACGCAAGCATAATACATTTTTTTGGTGAAATTTCTATTCGTATTATGTCATTGTTTTTAATTTTAATGCACTGTTGTCATTGTGTATTTGATTTTGAAAACATTCAGGTTATTGTACCAATTCCTAATTAAGGATTGTTAGATATAATAATTAATAGAATTATTTAAGCAAAATTATTTTGTTTATATGTTTCTATAAAGTTTTCCATATATATTTTTTATTTGTGATCCATTTGTATTTCATTATTATATAGAATACATCAGAGTAAAATAAGACATCGTTGCTTTCGCTAGCTGTAATGAATGATTGTACTGTTTCTTATAATATAATTTTTTCTTTATTATTTTGGATATAGAAATATATATAACTGAATTACTGTTTTTACCATTGCGAAACACTCGAAAGATGCTATAAACAATCCACCACAGCTTAAATGAAAATCTTTAGTCCTTCTTTGTAGAAGTAATAGTATTGTTTTCTGTATTCGTTGAGAACATATGTACCATTGAACATTATATCTGTAAAATTATGCATGAACAGTAATATCCAACAATTTCAAAAATGAAATTAATTAAATGAAATAAGTAAGTTAAATATTAAATAATGTCATATATCGAAGGACATAATATGATATGAAATTATCAACATAATAATTAATATATAAAAGATTATGGAAAAGAAGTTAAGATAGATAATAGATTCTTGTGAAATATATCACTTACGCGGCAATATACACTTCATTATTATGATCAGTTACATCCTGTCCAATGAAATTCGCCAAGGACATATACATAGTAAGAACGGCTGCTATTACCATAGGTACTGAAACTTCCGTAATATCATCATCAGATGTTACAATTTGAGAGATCTAAATCGCATATTTGACAGTTATAATTTTTTTATAATCATTCTATAAAATATCATTCGATATGTGGTGCATAATGAATTTCCTCATCCTTTTTCTGTATTTGTTATTTTTTTGAAAGTAATTTGATAATTGCTGATAGACGAAAATGCCGCATATTTAATTAAAGACACAAATACATAGACATAGGAATAGAGAAGATATAGAAAAGGTTTCATGAAATTTTAAGGTATAATGTGAAAGTGCATTTAAGTGAAAGTGAATTTAAAACTTGTAGAATTACTCGAAAAAGATTAAGACTCAATGTAATCACCGAAAGTACCGTTAAACAGAAGTATGTTGTATCAAATCTTGATATTAAAAGCTCAGATAATCTTTAAATAGAAAAAATATTGTATGAAATATATATTATCTATTATTTTGCATAACATTTTGTTTTTTGAATATAATAAACATAAATTGATAGAACAACATGATCAAAGAATTATATAATAATATGGTTGATAATTTTTTTGATTATTTATATATTTGTTTCTTAATAGAATAAAGATTTATATAAAAATTCTCTTACTAACTTGATAGCTTTCCGATGAATACTTATACCGTAAACTAGTTTTCTGAATACCGAAAATTCGTCAGTTGAATTAGAATTTTTTAGTTTACTAGTTTTCATTGCATATTCGATACGATAACTATAATGAATATATATATATATATATATATATATTTAAAAAATAACGTTTTTTTGTTGTTTTTAAAATAAATCATTTTAGTAATAGTTTTTATTTTTTATTTCAATTGATAAATATTGTTTCATAATTTTTACGATCATGCTTGTGCATAATTTCATACCAAGCGATTCTGAACATCGCACATGTATGTTGAAGATATGAAAGCATTAATGTTCCCATTGCTATCACTGCAAGTACCCCAATAAAAGTAGCTGTATTCATGTGGAATAGAATTAAATAAAAATATTTTTCTTTATCAATAAAATATTCGGTTTATTTGTACTCGACGCAGTCGGGATTCGTTTGTAGGCGCAACGGTATTAGAAAAAACTATTGCAATTTGAGTACAGAAGAAAAGGAATGATCCGCTAAAGAAAAGTACTAAGAGAAGGAAAAATTCATCTAAGTTTATTTTATTTTAAGTTTCTAAATGTATTGTTATGTTTAATTTTATAAGACATAAACAAATAAAAAATATGAACAGTTTCAGTCTATTAACTTCAGCAGTTTTTCGATCTTTCGTTTATTATTCGCTTATTTAAATTAAATTAAAAATTATTAAAAAATTTACTAAATATTATATAAATATGTATATGTATATATGTATATGTATGTGTATGTATATGTATATTCTTTATATTGTGAATTAGGATTGATTTTATAGCGAATGTTTGATAAAAACATTAAATGGAATATATGTTAGAGCGAACATCGTACAGAAATGCTTACTAGTAATTATAGTTGTGTAACGTTTTGCATTCCAGCCATATTTATGTAAGATAGCAATTTCATTTTTATTTTTTAATTCGGTACATGCATAGTGAAGCTGCTTCATTAAATTCTTTATCTATTATTTTAATAATTTATAATTTCCTGCATGTGTATGTATATATAGAGGACTTCAAAACTACCAGTAATAATGGATTTAGTTAAAAACAGATTCGATATAGCATTTTTAAGATAATATTTCTGTTCTATATGTTTTTTCATAGAATGCAATATAGAATTTTTTCTCAGAATTATTACTAGTGAATTTAGAATATCCTGTTTAAAAACGGATAGATAAGGTAGTATTTACTAACTTACGATTTTTATATTAATATAAAATGAACTGTAATATATTAGCAATATAATAAAGAAAAGTATACAGGATAATACTTGGAGGATAAATTTTGGTGTTAATTCTGAAGTCACAAATGTTGTTATCTGTGAATTATATATATTTTTTAATAAATTATTATAAAAAATGGTTCAATTGTTCAATTTTATACATGTGTATATACATACACGCGCGCACATACACATACACATACACATACACATACACATATATACATGCATACATGCATACATACATATATGATATCTTTTATTATGTATAATTTGCCACATTATAAATAATATTATAAATATATAAATAATAATATTATAAATAATAATAATTAACATTATTAATATATGCATTACACACAATACACATACATAATTATAATTTTTATTTGGAACAGGATTATATTATCGATTACATTAAAATATTGTTAAATATAATTTATATAGTGATTTTTATTTTATAATATGTTATAAATTTCTGAAATGAGGATATGATATGTTAAGATATGAGACATTGTATTTCTGTAAAAATTCCATTTGTTTTGCGTCTGTGTAAAGTTTGTTATGTAACATGATGATATGTATATTTTTGCAATGCTTAATCAATATCAAGTGATAATGTTACTTTCTTACTTGACAGAGAGTGCTAGTTCCTAATATAATTAAAATTATAATGAATTGAACTCGTGCAAATTTCGATTGTTGAAATGGCCATAATCCAGTGCTTTGCAAAAGAATTCTGTTGAGATTAAAATATTGCGCATTGAGACAGATCATATCATTGCTACATTCAAAATACATGTGATTGGAAAAGAAGGAATGGATATTATACCTTCTTCTTTTATTGATTATTTGAATATTTTACGACTTTCCGGTGTAATTTAGATTTCAAGCAAATTTTTCTATTTTGATACAATTTGCAGTGAATTGTAAGAGTAGATGTAAATGTAGATATAAGAAATAAAGATAGCATGCTATTTAAATTATTCAGTTATATATATTTAATGCATATTATCTATTTAATGCATATTAAATATAATGCTTAATATTTTATGAATGTCGTATTAAAATACGACAATATTTCTTATGAGAAACAGCCTTGTATTTTTCTCAAGCTATTTTTTATTTTAGTATGCTATTCTGGCTATACAACTCGGCTATACAAAGAAATTATGATATGTTTTTGTAGGGTTTTTGTACATTTTATTTATCATGGATTGTACTTAGACATTACATATTACTATAGTAATATATACATATGTACATATTTTTAATAATCAAGCATTAAATTGTTTATTGTATTAATATTTAATAACCTGTATTATTACTTTCAAAAAGTGCGTTAAGTTTGTGTATTGGCTTTTAATCAGATTAGAACTGTTATAACGTATGTAATGTATTCAGTTATAAGTAAAAGATATATAACGTACTAATATTTTTGGTATGTGTAATTTTACTATAATTATATATCATTTTATTATCACGTGCTTAGTAACGAAAACTTTAATTATTTCATCTAATATTACAAGTACAATTTTTTATATCTTAAAGGTAAATATATTTATAATCAAATATATAATCAAATATATTCAGATATATTACTTCAGATATATTCAGATAGTTTTCAGGAATATATTCTATTTTCTCTGATATATTTCAATTAATATATTTTTATCTCATCATCGTGCGGAATATAAGGGGAAAAAAAAAAAAAACTAAATAAGACATCGTTACTTTTGTTAACTGCAATATTTCATGTTTGTTTGTTATTAATTCTATTATTTCTATTATTATTATTAAATTCTATTATTTTAAATATAAAAATATATTTAATATATGTTATTAATTTTTACCAAGGCACTCGAACGATACTACAAATAATTCTCTGCAAGTTAATTGACAATTGAAATTTTTTAGTTTTTCGTTGCAAAAGTCATCCAATCTCTGTACTTGGGAGATACATATACCGAATCTCGTATTTATAAATTGTATACATGAGTGATGATTCGATAATTTGAGAAGGAGAAAAGATAAGAAGGAATGTTTCATATAATAACTGAACGAAACGATCTTATAATGATTTATATTTTTTATATAAAAGATCATAAAGAGCATTTCCATAGATAATTGTATTTAATAGAACATTTTCTTTACGTGATACCGTTTATTTTATTATTGTGGTCCGTTATATCCAAAGAAGGCACCCAAAGAAATATATGTAATATGAGTACGACTACAATAGCAATTATAGCTTTCGTTGTACTATTTTCAGATATCATAATATGAGAAATTTAAATCATGAATTTTACAAGTAGAATTAGTTCTTATAGCTCTTCTTTAGAACATCATCTGATGAGCGTTACATATCCGAGTGTTTTCTCCTTTTCCTTTTTCTGTTTTTATTACATTTCTGTTTTTGTTGCTATTATTTGCATTTTTATGAGGTTTTAGTACATTTTATCTGTAATTGGATATCTAGTTTTATGTATTTCATGGCAATTATAATATCAAACTATTTGTTGTAATAATATTTCAGTACATATGTTATTAGAAAATATAATGAATTAGATTTATATTTTGGCATATAATCAGAACAATTAATATATAGCGCTCAATTCTAATATAAGTAATAAACATAGAATGCAATAATATTTTTAGAATAAATAACTTTATTGTAATTATAGTTACATATCATCTTCCTAATAGCAAAAATGTTATATATTTCCAGAATTATAACATTCTGTAATAAATATGAAATATATAACTACATTTTTTATAATTACATTTCTCTTTCTTTTGATATATATTTTTATCTTATTATTGTGTGGAATATAAGAGAGCAAAATAAGATATCGTTGCTTTTGTTAACTGCAATATTTCATATTTATGCGTATTACGAAAAATTTTATTATTTTAAATAAAAGAGTATTTTTAATATATATTGTCAATTTTTACCATTGCGAAACATTCGAACGATGCGATGAATAATCCACCGCAAGTTAAATGGAATTCTTTAGCCTTTCTTTGTATAACTAATAATATCAATCTTTGTATATAAAGAGGACACATGTACCATCGAATATTATACCTATGAATTTTATGCATAAACGATGAATTCGATAATTTAAGACTACAAGAGATGGGATATTTTACATTAAATGATGGAATGTTTTAAATTAAAATTGAACAAAATGGCTGAGTAATAATGTATATTTTCTATATAATCTATTTTATATGTAATTAATCATGTAAAACTTTTCGTCAATTGCATTTAATAATGTTTTCCTTACGCAGCATCATACACTTCATTATTGTGGTCCGTTATATGCTGTCCCAAGAAATTGGCAAAAAACATATATAAAATAAGGATCAGTACGGTTCCAGTAGGAATTATAGCTTCCGTTATATTATTTCGAGTTATTACAATCTGAAAAATCTATAAACACCGCGAATTTGATAATTAAAGTTAATACTTTTAATTAATATTTCCTTTATCATCACTTTATATGCATATTAAATTTTCTTCTTCTTTTTCTTCTTTTTGTGGAAGATATTACTATAGTTTATACTATACATGATATCTGCTGTCACGCTTTATATTATCGAAAGTATTATTTATAAATATTTTTAAGTACAAATTATTGTAGTAAACACATTTGTACTATATTGAACGATTCTTAATAACATGAAACAATGGAATAAAATTATTGGAAAAAATAAATAGTTGAATAATAGACATTTAAAAATTCGCAGACTTACTTGAAAAAGATTGAGAGTCAATGCGATCACATGAAGTATTGTTAAAAAGAAAAATGTTATGTCAAATCTGGATATTAAAAGTTCGGTCAATCTTTAAAAATAACAAAATATTGTATGTATAAAGCACTTCATAATTTGTTAATATAAGATTTTATTAATATTTTTTAAGTAAATATAGATTAATAGAACGTTAGGATTCAAATTATCGAATTATATAATAATTTCATTTATAATTTTTTTATTCATGATTTTTTATATACTTATTATATCTATTTTATTAATAAGGTTTATAAAAAATTACGCAAAATTTTTTTAAAAGTTCTCACTAACTTAATAGCTTCCCGTTGAATATCTATAGCATAAATTATTTTTCTGAATACCAAAGATTTTCTTCTTAAAGTAATATTTTTTAATATATCGATCTCCATTGCGTTTTCAATACGATAACTGTAACAAATATATATATTATTAAATAGAGATTTTTTATTTTATATTATGAGACTAATTTTTTCCAATAATAATTTTGTAATTTAAATTCTATAAGCATTATTTTGTCGAATTTTTATGATTATTCTTGTGTTTAGTCGCATACCAGGCAATTCTAAACATTCCACATGTATGTTGGATATATGCAATCAATAATGTTCCCATTGATAGGAATGTAAATATTCCGATAAAAATAGCTGCATTCATGTGAAGCAAAATTATATAATAATATTTTTGTTGATCAATAAAGTATTCGACCGCTATTAGTAGTTGACGCGATCGGGATCCATTTATAGATGTAACGTTATCGAGAAAAGATATTGTAATTTGACTCGCCCAAAAAATAAATTCCAGGATAAAGATGACTACTAAAATGTGAGTATACTCGTTTATGTTTGTCTTATTTTATGTTTTCAAATATTTCATCGTTATTAAGAACTTTGTATTTTGTAAATGGATACAAGATATCAACAATTGTAATTCATACTTGTATCTTAGCATCTGTTTAGCAAGTTCGTATGAAGTTATGATATACCACATACGGTATATAACACAACATATAATTTATAGATATATATGAGGCGTTTAATATTTTCTGATAAGTTAGAATTGATTCCCTAATGAAATATTTATTATAAATACATTAAACAAAATGTATAATTAATATGCTAAAATTTTATAAGTTCGTCTTACCAACAAATGTAGCAGTGTAACGTTTCGTTTCCCGACCATATAGTTGTATTATAGCGATTTCGTTTTTATCTTTTAGTTCAGTACATGTAAAATGCAGTTGCCCCATCAAATCTTTTAGCTATTATTTCAACAATTTTTAATATCCCATTTATATATTAAAGCATATACATATTAAAGCATATAAACATAACAAAGCTTTTTAACTCTAACGATGTTAAATGAGTATATTCATCATAAGGAATGATCAGTAATGATAATGATTTGAAGTAATGATGAGTAAAAATTATTGATTTTTTTAAATGATTTAACTCGTGTTTGTCATTTTATTATAATTAATTGAAATTTACAAATTTACAAATACAAATTTACAATATATATTTATTCTGCATTTGACAAGTATATTCATTGTTGTTTGATTTAAATTAATTATGCAATCAGATACATATTTTCAAAATAAAATTTCAACGTTAAAGGATTAATTGTAATATTCCTTTTATATGGAATATTTATTATACCAGATAGATATTACTTTAACTTACGATTTTAATATTACATCGGAATGAGCTGTAATGTAGAATTAAAATAATTAAGAAAAAGACACTAGAGAAAACTTTGACAGCAAATATGGGTGTGAATTTTGATGTCATAAATGTGGTTATCTGAAAAAAAAACAGTAAATGTTTTTCTAGATTTACTAGATTTTTATATTTTATATGTATATGTGCGCGCACGTGCGTGTATATTTTATTTTTGATGATTGAATCGTTTGTAAAAATTATATGTAAATTAAGCTTTAAATTATAATTGTTTGGTATAATAATATATCGAGAAAGGCATTATGATGATTAGATTATCTACAATTATAAAAATAATTCATAGTATAAATCACGATTAATATCGCAATTAATATCACATTTTTGTGTATTATATGTAATACTTATAGTATTATTCATATAGCTGATATATATCACATATTAGCTATATTATCGACGAAATCAAATCTCAGTTGAATGTATCTTAAAATAAGGCTTTCTTAAAAAATGCTATCCATTCTTCATGAACTAATATTACATATTATGTATTTTGTATTTTTATGAAAAAGTTTTCCTGTATATAATATGAGTCATGTATGAATACATGTTTATGTCTCTTCCTCTCTTCTGAATTGAATGAATTGTTACATAAAATAATTTTTTACCTGACAAATAACAGCAGCTATGAGAATGATCAAACTTATGATGAATTGAAGTTGGGCAAATTTCGATTGTTGAAACGGCCATAATGCAGTACTTTGCAAGAGAATTCTATTAAGATTGAAGTATTGCGCTTTGAGAAAAATCATGTCAATGTTACGTTGAAAATACATATGAAAATGAAGAAAACGCATATTATTCTCTGTTTTTTATTCATGGATAATATAGCTTATTTTTATATCTAGTTTAATTTAAAAATTTCTGTAACTTCGTATAATCTGGAGTAATATGCAATCATAAAATAAGCATAATATGCATTTTAAATTACTCAAGTGTAGTGTATGATTAAGCGATCAATGTAATGCATAAGATGTAACAGATGTTACATTCATGAGGAAAAAATGTTATATTAAAATATGAAAATATTTCTTATAAGGAACATAGGCACATTGTTTAATTTTAATCATAATATTCTTTACTTCAATGTACATCGCGCATTTTGATTGCAAATTTGGGTCAATCTGGGAAATATTCACTTTATCATCCTATTATTCATTAATTATAGTAAACAAACAATATTATTTGTGGAAATGTATTTTATGTGTGTCTGAAGCTTTATTACATCAGATATTTTAATTAGATATTTGGTGCTATGTATTTCTACATGGCAATTATAATACCATTTATTATTATTGTATTTTCAAATATAGTAATATTTGACTTATATATTCTGTTTTTAAAAGATCTGATGCATTATATTGATATTCTTTTTCTGGTATTCTGAAGGAGAGAAGAAGAGTAAGTTATTAATTAGCCTCGTTCTGCATTCTAGTTAAAAGAAAAAGGTTGTTTTTATTAAACGTATTAGTATTTATATTGCAAATGATAAGTACTAATGTAGAATAAAATATGTATTTTATAAATGACGGATTTGTTATACCGACTTGTGTAATGAATTCTATAATAAATATAATCAAAATAAAACTAAATTTGTTTCGTTCTGATGTAATAAACTCGCTTTAATATGGATTATTTTATTATAATCATATATCATTTTCTTATTATTCTTTCGCCTTATTTTACATGTTTTATTTATTTTCTAAATTGAAATTTTTTATATCTTAAATATGAAATATATTATTATTTTTACAAATGTATTACCATCTTTTATCATATATTTTATCTTATCGCGTGGAATGTAAAAGAGTAAAATAAGACATCGTTGCTTTTGTTAACTGCAATGTTTTATATTTATGTATTATTAATAATTTTATTACTTTAGATATAAGAATATATTTAACAATATTATTAATTTTTACCGATGCGAAACATTCGAACGATGCTACAAATAATCCTCCGCAAGTTAATTGAAATTCTTTAGCTTTCCTTTGCAAAAGCAGTATTATCAATTTTTGTATATGGAGGGGACACATATACCACTTCATGTTGTACCTATAAATTTTATACATAACGATGGAAGATAATTCGATAATTTAAATAACACAATACAAAAAATGAAATATTTTACAACAAATAATAATTGATAAAATGATAAAATAATTATTTATATGTCCTGTGTAGGTCCGCAAGAAGAACTTTCGTATTTAATAATATTTCTCTTACGCAACATCATACACTTCATTATTGTGATCCGTTATATGCTGTCCAAAGAAATTAGCAAAAAACATGTATAGAACGAGAACGAGTACGGTCCCAGTAGGAATTATCGCTTCGATTATATTGCTTTCAGATGTTAAACTCTGAAAAATCTAAACCGCATATTTGTTCATCAATTCTTATATCTTTTCCATAGATCATTATTCAATATGAAGTTGCATATTAAATTGTCTTTTCTTTTCATTTTTTCTTTCTTTTTTTTTAGAGACATTACTATTGTTTCATCTATGCTGTATCATAATATGTTATTCTTTTCACTATATGAAAACTCTATGTATCGTTTAAATAAAAATATTAGTTATCGTTCTAAGGAAAAATTCTTTATAACGTGAAAAATCAGATTGATTTCCTATAAATAAAGTACATTTAAACAATTTGAGACGCATAGACTTACTTGAAAAAGGTTGAAGGTCAATGCAATCACTGTGAGCACTGTCAAACAAAAGTAGGTTTTGTCAAAGCTGGATACTAAAAGCTCAGTCAATCTTTAAACACAAAATATAGTGCTATATGTAATACACATTTCTATGATCATATAGATATTAGATTGTAATAAGTATTACAATTTAATTATGAATTATAAACCGTTCTGCATTATTTAATCTTATTTTATACAATATTTTGTTAACATCTTTTTAAACTAATTATTTAATTAACGAAACTATCAAGAAGATATAATCAAATTGCCGAATCGTCTTAGAATGTCAATAACCACGTTTTGATTCTCATAATCATATTTCTATTACAGTTCTTCAAAAGTTTGTAAAAAATTGTACAGCGTATCGAAAAAGATATAATACTAACCTCATGGCTTCTCGGTGAATATTCACAGCATAAACTATTTTCCTGAATATCAAAGTTTCGCTATTTAAATCAATTTTTCTGAATATATTAATCTTCATTGCATGCTCAATGCGATAACTAGAATGAATATACATAATATTGAACTATAATCTCTTATTTTTTATTCTTTTAAAATAAATTTTTGTTTCTGATTAAAATTTTTAATCATTTTGATATAAATACTAGTTCGCGGAATTTTGTAGTTTATTTTTAATTTCATACCAAGCGATTCTGAACATTCCGCATGTATGTTGGAGATACACGATCATCAGTGTTCCCATTGCTAGGAATGTAAGTACTCCGACAAAAATGGCTGCGTTTATATGAAGCAGAATTAGATAATAATATTTCTGTTGATCAATAAAGTATTCGACTGCTATCTGTAGTCGATGTGATTGAGATCCGTTTGTAGACATAACGTTATCGAGAAAAAATATTGCAATTTGACTCGCCCAAAAAATAGATTCCAAGGTAAAGAAGACTACTAAAACATAGTTAGAATACTTGTTTAATTTTGTCTTATTTTATGTTTTCAAATGTTTCATTGTTATTAAAATTTTTGCAATCTGTAAAGGGTTACAACGTATTAACAATTCCAATTCATACGCATTTCAGCATTCGTTTAGCAAGTTTAGCAAGTTTATCAAGTTTATCATATTTAGTGTTTTTTGATGATCACTGCATTATTATGTTTAATATATTTTATATTTATGTAGATACATATATATATAAGATACATATATATATAAGATGTCTTATATATATGATAGTCTTATCTATGACAAGTTGGAATCGTTTTTCCGATAAAATTTTTATTATAAATTATGTTACAATAAACAACATATATAATTAATATGTTAACATTTCATTAGTTCGTCTTACCAATAAGTGCAACTGTATAATGTTTCGCTTCCCAACCATATTGTTGTATTATAGCGATTTCATTCTTATCTCTGAGTTTAGTACACGCAAAATGAAGTTGTCTCATCAAATCTTTTAGCTGTTATTTTAACAATTTTTAATATCCCGTTTATGTGTGTTCATGTTGAAACATACGTACATAAGAAGTTGTTTATTGTAATATTTTTTCCATCCGAAATTTTTATTATACTTATTATATCTATATTATATAGATGAATAATGTTTTATCTGATAACTTACAATCTTAATGTTAGATCGAAATGAACCATAATGTACGACCAAAACAGTTAGGAAAATTACACAAGAGAAAACTTTAACAGCGAATTTGGGTGTGAATTTTGACGTTACAAATGTAGTTATCTAGAAAAAATGTAAAGGTAATTTGATAAATTATAGTAATATATATAAATTTAGTTTTTAATAATTAAATCTGTTTATAAAATGAAATAGAAATTTTAAACTTCAAAAGATAATTATTTTTGATATATCAAACTAGATATTGAAGAGACGTATGTAATATTATGATTATGTGTTATTATAATAATAAATCATTATATAAATCATAATACGATTAATATTATAATCGTGCGCATTACAATTATTGTTCATGTGTATAAAGAATGTATAGCTATTAACGAAAATAAGTTTGAGCTAAAGATATTTTAATGATTCTTATTTGGAAAAGACTATCAATTTTTTAAATGAACCAATATGTATATAATATTATTTATTTTCTATGTAGTATTTATCTCGTATCTATATTATTATTATACATTGTGTGAAAAATAATATCTTTTATAAAAATAATATCTTTTAGATATAACGTAAACATTTCTTCTTCTCTTTTACTGAATAATTGCATAAAATAATTGTCTTACCTGACAGATAATAGCGGTTACTAAAACAGTCAGAATTATACTAAATTGTAATCGAACGAGTTTTGATTGCTGAAACGGCCATAATGCAGTGCATTGTAAAAGAATTTTATTCAGATTGAAGTATTGCGCTTTCAGACAGATCATGTCTGATACTATGTTCAGAAGTGACTAAGACAAATGAATAAGAATAAAAGATCCTCATATTGTCCCCTCTCTTTTTATTGATCGATTAGAATTTTATCTGACTGTTTTTTCTATAATTTAAAAAACGAATTTCTGTAATGCAGTGTAATTTACGATATAACATAATCATGAGATAGCGATGCAATTTAAATTATTTAATGTTTAAAGCGATTCATTTAATAATGCGCAAAATTTAACAGGCATTCGTTTTATAAAAGAAAAAAGATATCATAGCAAGATATGAATTATTTAAAACAATCTTATATTTCTATCATCATATTCTTTATTTTAGTGCACTGTTCTTATTATATATCTAATTTTGCAAACATTTAATTTAAAATACTGGCATGCCCATCAGGTGCATGTCTGTACAGATAAGGAAAATAACTTTGTCGTCATGCACTTCCATAAGATTTTAAATTAGTCTATTTATTTTATGTATTGTGGTCATTCCAACTCTTTTGTTTTTTGCAATAATCATGATATTTAATTATTTCCTTGAGTTTATTATATGTGTAATTTACATATATTATTATTTTCAAGAATTTAATGTATTAAACTTAACGTATTAAACGTACTTAACGTATTTATTTTAACTTGTAGTTAATAAAATAATAGTGTGCTTATTTCTCATATAATTAATGTACATATGATATGATAATATCTCAAGTTTGAACAACGTTGTTATAATTATGTATTTATTCTTATGTATTTATACACGCCTTAGTAGCAAAAATTTAAAAGCTATTTTATTTATTTCCAGAATTATAATTTTTTGACTCTTAAACATGAAACATGATTATGTTTTCTTTAATCAATGTTATCTTAATAAATTGATATATTATTTCTATTTTCTGTATTATATTTTTATTTTATCGCGTGGAATGCATGAAAGTAAAGTAAGACATCGTTGCTTTCACAAGCTGTAACGTTTGATTAGTTATTATTAATAATCATATTTTAAATATAAAAATATATGTAATATATGTATTACTATTATTTACCGTTGCAAAACATTCGAATGATGCGACGAACAATCCACCACATGTTAAATGAAATTCTTTAGCTCTCCTTTGCAAAAGCAATACTATCAGTTTTTGTACATGAACAGGGCACATATACCACCGAATATTATATCTATCAAATTGTAAGTAAGCAATAAAGTCAATATTGGAATAGATTAAGTAATAAAATATATCAAGCGATAACTGAATGAAACAGTGAAAATGAATTTTTGTTATAAGATATTAGAGGAACGAATAATCGTAAATAATCGCATTTAAATACGGCAATAAAATACGTTTCTTACGCAGCTCTATATATTCCATTACTGTGATCTATTACACTCTGTCCAAAATAATTAGCGAAAAACATGTAGAAAGTTAGAACAAGTACTAATACGATTGGAAATGAAATTTCTGTTATGTTATCAGTTGATGCTATATTCTGAAAAATCTAAGTTACGAATTTGATATTTGCGATTAATTCTTGTATTTTTCTTCAGAACATTAGTCTGTGTGCGGTGCATGTTGTATTGTTATTTTTTTCGTCATGAAGAAGTCACGATTCGATGTATGGAATACAAAATGTTAAATGTATAACTAAAAATGATTTGATTGAAAATGTATTATCGGGAGATAATCTTTTGCGAAAACATGAAACAATGAAATAAAATACAATAAACATTTGCAAAGTACGTCTAAATTTAACAATTTAACAATTTAAAAGTCGCTGACTTACTTGAAAAAGATTCAAACTTAATGCAATCACTGAAAACATTGTTAAACAGAAGTATGTTGTATCAAAACTGGATACTAGAAGCTCGCTCAATCTTTAAACATAAAATATAATGTTATGTGTAATACACATATGTATATTGCTACATAGATGTAATGTTATGCAATAATGCTATGGGTCTTCGCTTTGTTTATTATTTTATTTTATGTAATACTTTATTAACATTTTTTGAGAAACTTAATAGAAATAGCATAATTATGTGATCAACTATGCAAGATATGTATAATCTTGAAAATATAATGCTGTATATAATATACATGCATAATATACATATTCAGTTATTAGATAAAGGTTATCGACTTTGTATATTATTTAATCATGAAAAATATGATATCTTATTAACATAAAGTTTAGAATAAATGATATAAATATTTCTTAATAATTTTCGTTAAGAAGACTAACTTTATGGCGTCCCGATGAATATTTACAGCATAAACTATTTTCTTGGATATCGAAGGTTCATTCCCTAAACTAATATTTTTTAATACATTAATTTCCACCGTATGTTCCATACGGTAACTGTAACAGATATGGAATATTTAATAACTATTTTATATCTTTTATTATTTTACACGAATTTCTATTTAGTAGCAATTTTGTTATTTAAGATCAATAAATATTTTATTGACTTATCAGTTTCATGATAATTCATACCAGGCGATTTTAAACATTGCACATGTATGTTGGAAATATGCAATTAACAGTGCTGCCATCGCTATGAGTGAGAGTATTCCGATAAAAATGGCTGTATTCATGTGAATCAGAATTATATAGAAATACTTTTCTTGATCAATAAAATATTCGGTCTCTATCTCTAATGGATGTGATTGAGATCTATTTTCAACGATATCAAGAAAAGGTAATATAATTTGACTGGCCCAAAAAGTAGATTCCAGAAGAAAGAAGATTACTAAGAGACAGTAAGAATTTTTATTGAAGCTCGTTATATTTTATTATCATTTTTATTGTCATTTTGCAATTTATAAATGTAGGTATAACATATAAACACTTGCAATTTATACTTAAAATTTGACGTATAATAATTTTAGTATCTTTATTAATATTTAGATATTTAGATTAATGATGCTCATTAGATGATATACCAAATAATACACAAATATATTTAATTCACAGAGTATCAAAAAACTACCGGTAATAATTTCTAATGAATATATTTCTTATGTGAAAATATAGGGATCGAAATGATTAGCGAAAATCAGTAGTAGAGTTGAAATTTTATATCAAAACATACAGCATATATCTCATTATCTTGAATTTTAAATTATGTGTATATATTTATTATTCATAATGTATTGATTACAAAAGAATTATTTACGAAATTATTATTACATATCTAAAATTATCTCCATGTTACCAAAGATGTTTTGTTTGCTAAAACATTTATACTGTATATATTTTAATATATCTAAGTACACAAAATTTAGCTGATTAACTTTGTTTAAAAATTTCCTAATTAAAAACTATTAAGTTTCAACATTTACGTAGATTTTGTTATAAGATATTTAATATTATAAGGATTTAAAATAATTATTCATGATTATAAGACACCATGTGTTTGTAATTCATGCTATCTTGAGTTGGACCAAGTATTAGAGTTATAAAATAAAATAGAACTGATTTGTTTTTGTGTGTTATTATTTTGTATGTAAATAAAAAATGTAAATATATATGTTAAATTTATAAAATTATAAATATGAAATTGATAATAAATAATTAATAAAAATTTCACAATCATATCTTACGGAGAAATGCAGTTATATAACGTTTTGCTTCCCAGCCATATCGTTGTACTATAGAGATTTCATTTTTATCTTTCAGTTTGATACATGCATTGTGAAGTTGCGTCATTAAATTTTTTAACTATTATTTCAAGAATTTTTATCGCGTTTATGGATACCAAAACATTAAAACATAAGAAAATTCTTTAATTATAATGTCCTTTTAATCTGAGATTTTCATTATACCAGATGCATTATCTATTAACTTACAATTTTTATATTAATGCGAAATGAATTATAATGTATTAATACAGCAATGAAGGGAAGTACGCAAGAGAAAATTTTAAGAGCAAGTTTAAATGTATATTTTGTTGTTGCAAATATAGTTATCTGTTAAGGAGATTGAATAAATTATTATACAAATTATATTGTAAAGATTTGTTTTTAATTAGAATTAGTTTAGAGTTTTTTTGATCAATGAAATAGGAGTTCCAAAATTTAAATTTATTTAATTTTATCTATGTATGAATATATATATATATATATATATATATATATATATATATAGAATAGCCTGTTAACTCTACTTCTATCTACTGTACTTCTATATACTTTTATATACTTCTTTCTACTCGAATTATTTATGTTATTATAAAGGATAGAAAAAAAGATTAAATTTGCATATAGTCAAGCTTCCAATTTTCTTAATTTTTCATATAATCTTTGAAACATCCAATATAAAACATATCTCGAATTTACAAAGTTTTCTAAAAACTCATAAAACTCGTGCTCTGATTCATTTTGATTGAGTTTCTTTATAAATGAGAATCACATTTATCTGTTTCTCGAATAAAAATTTCAGAATGATTATTTAATTCATTGATTGACTAATTGATATCAAGTAAATGTACTAAATATACTAAACAATACTGATTTAATTCCTTGTTTAATTAAGAAAGATTATACGAAAGTCAATATTCATTACGCAAACTGAAAATATGAAATATAAACATTCATTTGAAATTTAACATCTCGAGATTTGTTATAATAAATGTGTCCGATATTTCTTTTAAGATTTATTATTAGAATCCTACCATGAAAAATGACTAATCCGTTAAAAAAATGTAGTTCAACTTAAAATCTCTTTTACGTTTTCATCTATAAAATTTTTACAACAAAGATGTTATCGTATAATATCTCTTACAAAATTATAATGTTTTGTAGTTTCATGCTTTTTTTATTATTTATAGTAGCGAAGTTAATTTGACTGGATAGAATGGTTATCATCTTGCGTATATATAATATTTTAATGTGCAGTTTTAATGTAATCTCGATAGTAATGCAATTAATACAATTATTACAATTTTTTATATACATATTATAGGTAATATACCTATCTAGTTGTAGGTTACAAAGAATTTTATATATATATTATTTGTATTATCGATTGAATTAAATTAGAATTAAAAAGAAATTTATCTTTACATTCATAAAAATATAACAAAACTTTTGGGATAATATTGTATATTATGTATTGTGTTTATATAAAAATGTGTTCTTTTATATCTAATACTCATAATATGAATGTATATGTGTGAATATATTATAGGTGAATACTATGATAATATAAAATATTTTCTTTTTTTACTTGAGAGATAATAGCGGTTACTAGAATAATAAATATTATGATAAATTGAAGTTGAACGAATTTCGATTGTTGAAATGGCCATAATGCAATCCCTTGCAAAAGAATTCTATTTAGATTAAAATATTGCGCTTCGAGACAGATCATATCGATGTTATGTTCGGAACACATCTGACTGTGAGAATCAGAGTTTTGCATATTATCCCTTCTCTCTTTATTGAACATATTCTAACCACTTTTTTCTAATATAATTTAAGAACTGAATATAATTGGTGTAATTTGCGAACAGTGTAACGTGTAATCATAAGATAGAAGAATGGAATTCAAATTACTTAAGGGTATGCTTGAGCGATTGATTCAATAATGTAAAATGTTAGGTGTTTATGTCGTAGAATAAAAAACCTCATATCAAAATATGAAAATATATATTTTTTTTAAGTCCACAAAGACATTCTTTCATCTTGTCATTTGTTATTTTAGTGTATTATATTTATTGTATGTCTGATTTTCTGGACGCGAATTTATCACGATGTTAGTTAATCTCTATCTATAAGTAATATTATTGAAAGTAATAATATTTAAAGGAAATAAGATTTTTTCTTATGCATTCCCATAAAATTTTGAGCATTTATTTTATTCAGCATATATATTCCGACTTTCGTATATGTAAGTAGTAATTATAACACTAAATTATTTAATATAATAATATTTAAATCTATATCCTATTGTTTCGAAAAATGTTTTTAAAAAATGTATTATATTTGTACTCCGCAATTAATATGAAGCTAAATAGTGTTCTGAATTCTATATAATAATTTATATTCTATACAATAATATATAAACATATAATATAATGAGTTATTTCGAATTTGAATAATTTTACTATAATTAAAGATTTATTATCATTTTAATAGCCACAATTTTAATTATATTATTTATTTTCGGAATTATAATTTTTTGTATTTAAAGTATAAGATGTTTATGATCATATCTTTATTAAATATATTATTCCCGTTTTTCATATATTTTTATCTTATCATCGTGCGGAATGTATAAGAGTAAAATATGACATCGTTGCTTTCGCAAGCTGTAATGTTTAACATTTATTTATTATTAGTAATTATATTTCAAATGTAAAATTTATGAATATAAAAATATAGGACATAATATGTAGTGCTATTATTTACCGTTGCAAAACACTCGAACGATGCAAAGAACAATCCACCGCATGTTAAATGGAATTCTTTAGCTCTTCTTTGTATCAGTAATACTATTAGTTTTTGTACATGGATAGAACACATATACCAACGAATGTTATATCTATAAAATTATGTGTCATCAATAACTTAAAAAGTAGAATGAAAAATAAATGATATTAATATATATGAAACATTAACTAGAATTAATGAGGAAAGTAATAGATATTTTTTTAAAAAATTACTTTGACAGAGAATCTTAGTTAATTAGCATAATAAGATACGGTTCTTACGCGGCAGCATATATTTCATTGTTATGGTCTATTATATTCTGTCCAAAAAAATTAGCGAAGAACACGTATAAAATTAGGACAAGGACAAACGCGATTGGAATTGAAATCTCTGTTATATTATCGGTAGACGTTATATTCTGGAAAATCTAAGCCATGAATGTGATATGTATGATTAATTTTTTTACGTTTCTTTAGAGCATCATCCTGTGTGCAATGCATGATATATTATTATTCTTTTTATAGAAATTAGTGCCATAATTCGATATATACTAAGATACAAGATGCTAAATGTTTTATCGCTTATTTAAAGAAGCATTATTGCAGGAAAATGTTTTCTGGAAAATGTGAAAATATGACACAGAGAAATAAATTGTAAGAAATATTTGAAAGGTATATAGAAATAACTTAAAAGCCGCAGACCTACTTGAAGAAAGTTCAAGCTCATTGTAATCACCGAGATTAATGTTAAACAGAAGTATGTCGCGTCAAAGCTGGATATAAAAAGCTCGGTCAATCTTTAAACACAAAGTATTATATCATATACAGGTGTTTTAGTACAGTATAAGATTACATAGTATAGGTGAATTATTGATTTTGCATATTATTTTTCGTGATGTCTTGTTAAAATCTTGAATAAACTATATAAATATCTTTGAACAATTTTCATACTAACTTCATGGCTTCCCGATGAATGTTTACAGCATAAACTATTTTCTTAGATATTAAGGGTTCATTTTCTAAATTAATATTTTTTAATACATTAATCTCGATCGCATGTTTGATACGGTAACTGTAACAAGTATGGGATATTTAATAACAATTCTTCCTTATTCATTATTTTAAACGAATTTTTATTTAGTATCAATTTTGTTACTTAAGATCAATAAATACTATTTTATTGAATTATCAGTTTCATAAGGTAATTCATACCAGGCAATTTTAAACATTGCACATGTATGTTGGACATATGCAATTAACAATGCTGCCATTGCTATGAGTGAGAATATTCCGATAAAAATGGCTGTATGTATGTGAAATAGGATTACATAGAAATATTTTTCTTGATCAATAAAATATTCGGTCTCTATCTCTAGTGAATGTGATTGAGATCTATTTGCAACGATATCGAGAAAAGATGTAATTTGAGTGCACCATAAAGTGCATTCCCCAAGAAAGAAGACTACTAAGAGACAGAGACATAAGAATTCTTATTAGCTTATCATACCTTATCGTCATTTTTATTATTATTTTGCAATTTACAAATAAATATATAAGATATGAATAATCGCAGTTTATACTTGGAATTGAGCATCTAGCAATTCTAACATATCCGCTATATTTAGATCGAAAATGTTTATTAAATAATGTTACTTATAAATAATACACAAATATATTTAATTCATAGAGTATCAGAAAACTACCGGTAATAATTTCTAATGAATATATTTCTTGTGAAAATATGGGGATTGAAATTATTAGCGAGGAAGTCAGTAACAGAAATTTGAAATTTTATAACATACAGAATATATTTGAAGATTTCAAATTTTAAATTATATATATGATATTTAATTATTCGTAACGTATTGATTACAAAAAAAAACTTTATTCGAAATTATTATCACATATTCAAAGTATATCAATATTACCAAAGATGTTTTGTTTTACTGCATTATTAAGCATTTATGCTATACGATATTTTAATATATCTAAGTATGCAATATTTAACTGTATTATCTTTATGAAGTTGTGAACTTTATTTAAAAACTTTCTAATTAAAAACTACTAAGGCTCAACATTTATATAGATTTTGTTTTAAAATATTCCATGTTATGAGGACCTATTAAATTATTATTGATCATTATAAGACGTCATGTAATTCATGCTATTTTTGATCGGACCAACTATTAAAGTTATAAAATAAAATGATAGAACTGATTTGTTTTTTTGTAATTTTGATATATATTAATGATATATATTATGGTATATATTAAACGTAATATAAAATTGATAATCATAAAAATGTTACAAATATATCTTACGGACAAATGCTGTTGTATAACGTTTTGCTTCACAGCCGTATCGTTGTATTATAGCGATTTCATTTTTATCTTTTAATTTGATACATGCATCGTGAAGTTGTTCCAATAAATCCTTTAACTATTATTTCAACAATTTTGATATCGCGTTTATATATATATATATTACAATACATAGGCATAAGAAAGTTCTTTATTTATAATATCTTTTTCTTCTGAAATCTTTATTATATTATATGCATAGTCTACTAACGATTTTTATATTAATTCGAAATGAGCTATAGTGTATTAATAGAAAACTGAAAAAGAGCACGCATGAGAGAATTTTAAGTACAAGTTTGAATGTGTATTCTGTAGTTGCGAATGTAGTTATCTGTAAACAGTAAACAGGATTAAATGGGTTATTATATCATAAAAATTATATCATAAAAGTTTTCTTTGGATTAATTGATAAAATATGAATTTTAGAATTAAAATTATATTTATTTTATTTATATAGTATATATAATAATGCATTATAAATGTGAAGAGACAGAATAATCGAAGTTAGTCAACTAACTCTGTCTTTGAATTATTTGTACTATTATAACCAATTAAGAGAAAGTTTAATGTATGTGTGTGTATATATATATATATATATATATATATATATATATATATATATACATAAACTTCCAGTTTCTCTTAAATTTTCAGATAATTTTTGACATATATATCTAAGTTATAAAATTCTCCGCGTAAATATTTAAAATTGATTTCTGTTGAATTGAAAATCTATCCATTTGTCTCTCAAATGAAAATTTCAGAATAATCATTTAATTCAGTGATTGATTAATTGATGTTAAGTAAAAATATAAATAATATTGACTTAATGGATTCACTGTTTAATTAAGGAAAGTCATTCGAAGATTAATATTCATTAAACAATATGAAATAAGACAAATAAAAAATATAAACACTTAAATCTTGAGATTTATTATTGTAAATGTATTTTTTAAATGTATTTTGTAAATGTATATATTTCATTTAAAAATTTATCGCCATATGAAATCCTATCATGAAGAATAATTATGAAATTAATGTTGAACTTAATGTTATTTTAACCCACAAAATTTTCATCATTCAAAATATTTTCATCATATAATTCTATAATATTCTATAACTTTATGTTTTTTTATTATTTATAATAGCAGAATTAATTTAGTGCAATTAATATAAATATTATAGTTTTTCACATTATTGGTAATATACATATCTAATTGCATATTATATAAAATTTTAGATATATTAACTGTATTATTAGTTGTATTAAATCAGAATTAAAAAATAATTCATTTTCATGTTCAGTTATAAAAATTTAACAAGCTTTTCGTATAGGATAATATTGTTTGTTATATATTGCGTTTATGTGAACATTCTTTTATTCTTTTATACATAATACTCATAATATATCAATACTTACTTCGATAGTAATATAAAATATTTTTTTTTACCTGACAAATAATAGCGGTTACTAGAATAATAAAAATTATGATAAATTGAAATCGAACGAATTTTGATTGTTGAAATGGCCATAATGCAGTCCCTTGCAAAAGAATTCTAGTTAGATTAAAGTACTGCGCTTCGAGACAGATCATGTCGATGTTATGTTCGGAATACGTCTAATTGCGAAAGTCAGAGTTCTGCATATTATCCCTTCTCTCTTTATTGATCGAACACATATTCTATCCATTTTTTTCTTGAATATAATAATTTAAAAAGTGAATTTCTATAACAATCGGTATAACTTGTGATAGTGTAACATGTAATCGTAGAAAAAACGTGTAATAGAAAAATAGAATTTAAATTTACTTAACTATGTTTAAGCAGTCGATGTGCGATAAAATTTAACGGTTGTTTGCAAAAGGGAAAATATATCATAAAAAATATGAAAGCATTTCTTTTTAAACTCACAAAAACATTTTATCATCTTTTATGTAATTCGTTATTTTAGTACTTACTATTAAGTGTCTGATTTTGAAGATGTAAACTTATCATGATGTTAGTTAATCTTTGTCTAAAAGTAATATTATTGCAGTTATTGTAATATTATTTAGAAGAAATAAGATTTTTTATTATGCCTTTCTATAAGCTTTTGGTTTATATATTTTATTTTATTTTATTTTATTTATTAACACTAAACTTATTTAATGTAATAATATTTAAAAATATAGTATTGCTTTTAAAATACGTAATGCATATTACGAATTCATATTATGTAATTAATATAAGATTAATATAATATATTGTTATATGTTATGTTATAAATATATATATGTATATATATATATATTATATAATAAAATATAATTAATAAACATATATAATACAATAATCTCTTGATATTGAATTTTATTATAATTATATATGGTATTTATTTTAGTAATAAAAACTTTTGTTATTTTATTTATTCCCAGAATTATAATTTTTCATATCTTAAATATAAAATTTATGTTAATATATGTTTCATATTTCTATATATACTATTACTACTATATACTATTCCTATCTTTTATATTTTTATTTTATCATGATATGGAATGTATCAGAGTAAGATATGACATCGTTGCTTTTACAAGCTGTAAAATTTGATTTATATTTGTTATTAATGATTTTCATGTTTGAAATATAAAAAGATATATATAACAGGCATGATTTCATTATATAATACCTTTGAAAAAGTTTGAGGATTGGTTTTTTTTTTTTAAAGAATGTACCAATATCACTATATCTCATATCTTTTTTTTTTATGATAATTAGTTCATTATTAAATTTGCATGTAGCATATGTTTAAAATATGTATGTTTGAAATATGTGTCTTTTCATGATATGATTTCAATAGGGAAACAGTATGTGATTTTGAAATTTTATTTGAAGAATGATAATATTCCAATTGAAACATACAGAATAATGAAACATGTTTACGACAATGAATATTCAGCTAAATCGAAAGTTTTCGTATTAGTGTAAACATTTCAAAGATCGTCAGTCGCTAGATGACTCTAGAAAAGATCGCCCTATAAAAAAGAATATGAGAAACTAAATATCTTTTCTTTGCGCAGTTCAGCAAATCGGCTGTTCTATCAGGTTTTATTGAATCATTCTAAAAAATATTCAATATGTTGAATCAGAATCATATCAAAACGAGAAAATGGTTTTCTTCGTGACCTATACATTCATTATCTATTGTCTTTCAATTTTTGGCAAAAAAGGAAAAATTGATGAGTTATATATTCACTCTATTCATCGGATTTATCATTTCATTTTATTTTCTAAATTTATGATGAAGAGAACTCGATATAATGATGCTGCAACTGTTCAAACAGATATTCACAAAACTGTAACACGTCTAAACACAATAGCTGAAAAATTTTTCAAAATCTTCTAATTTGTATATAAATATATATATTTGTATATAAATATATATAAATATTTTACTGAATATGTCATAATTAAGGAAGTATACATAAAAAATTAAATATGAAAATTTAATTTATTTATATAATATTATTTTTCATGAGATCAATCCTCAAACTTTTTGAATAGACTATATGTATATCTTGCTTATTTACCATAGCGAAACAATCGCACGATGCAATGAATAATCCACCGCAAATTAAATGAAATTCTTTAGCTCTCCTTTGTATAAGCAATATTATTATTCTTTGTACATGTAAGGGACATAAGTACCAGTGAATATTGTATCTGAAATTATGCGTCATCAATAATTGAGCGAAATGATCCAAATAATAATTGATATTTTCTATTTAAAAGATTATGAGAACAATCGTATTAGCATTTAGTAAAATATAACTCTTACGCGGCAGCATATACTTCGTTGTTATGATCTATTATATTTTGTCCAATAAAATTGGCGAAAAACATGTACAGAATTACAAAGAGAACGATTAAAATTGAAATTGAAAATTCTGTTATATTATTGTTGGATGTTACTTTCTGAAAAATCTGAACATTTGCAAAGATTAATCACAAATATCAAATTGGTTTGATATTTGTGATTAATCTTTGCATATTATTTTAGAATATTATGCTGTGTGCAATACACATTTAATTGTCATTTCCTTTTTTCTTTCTTTATGAAAATTAATATCATATATCAATTCGATATGTGTTGAGATAGAAGATGTATTATTATTTGATTAGAAATATTGGCATTATTAAAGGAAAATCTTTTGTGAGAGCAATGAAGAATGAAATAGAAACCCAGACAATATTTTAAAAGTATACTTAGAGTATATTTAAGTATACTTAGATTTAAAAATCGCTGACTTACTTGAAAAAAGTTGAGACTCAATATGAACACCGAAAGTACTGTTGAACAAAAATACGTTGTGTCAAAACTAGATACTAAAAGATCGGACAATCTTTAAACACAAAATATAACGTTTTACATAATATTAATGATTATCTTCATATAAATATTAGATAACATTACAAATTTGGGCATTACGAGTCTGTATATTATTTAATATTATTTTGATATTTTGTTAACATTTCTTTAAATTAATAAAAATAATGTAATAATGTGATCAATTTATTCGAGTTTTCTAATGATCTTATTGATGAGCATTCTACGATTTATGTATTCATATCCATAGCAAATTTTATAACAAATTAAAAATTTATAAAAAAGTTTTAATACTAACCTCATAGCTTCTCGATGAATATTTACGGCATAAATTATTTTCTCATGTATCGAAGGTTCATTTTTTAAATTAATATTTTTTAGCACATTAATCTTTATCGCGTGTTCTATACGATAACTGTAATAAATATAGATAGTATTAAAGTACAAGTTTAACTTTTTTATTATTTTCATTTATTTTATATCTGGTAATTTTATAATTTGAAATCAGTAAATACTATATTATCGAATTTTTGTCTTTTAATTCATACCGAGCAATTCTGAACATTCCGCATGTATGTCGGAGATACATAATCATTAAAGTTCCCGTTGTTAAGAATGAAAGTGCTCCGATAAAAATGACTGCATTCATGTGAAGTAGGATTAAATAGAAATATTTTTGTTGATCAACAAAATATTCGACGGTTATTTGTAATTGATGTGATCGAGTTTCATTTATAGATGAAGCAACGTCCAGAAATACTACTGTTGTTTGACTGGCCCAAAAAATTAATTTCGCAATAAAGAAGAATGCTAAAAGACAATAAAAATTTTTGTTTAATATTTATCTTTGATTTTTAAATTTGTCATGAAATATTTTACGATATAAATGGATACACTACTATTATTCATACAATTATAGTATTTTTTTACCTCCTTTACACATTTCTATCTTCTTATTATTATCTTTTATCTATTATTTGTTATTATTGTTATTATTATTAGCATTATGTTATCTTAATTGTTTTTTTAATAATAGTTTCTTAAATCATATCAAATATTCATATTTTATGTATGATTTATATTTATGTTCATATTATTCAAGTTTTGTACAAATTCGATTACAAATTATTTTTTCATGAAATATTTATGAAATATGATATTAATAGAAAATAGAATATAGAATTGACGTGTTCAAATTTTATCAAGCTATCTTACCAATAACTACAGTTGTAAAACGTTGTGCGTTCCAGCCATATTTTCGTATTATATCGATTTCATTTTTATCTTTTAGTTTGATACATACATCATGAAGTTGCATCATTAATGTTTTTAGCTTTTTTTTTAACAATTTTCGATATTGTATTTGTATGTAGATATTAAAACATAGAAAAGCTCTTTAATTATAATAATTTCTTTCGTTTGAAATTTTTATGTTATTCATTCTCATATCAAATGGATAATAGATTATCTACTAACTTACGGTTTTTATATTAATTCGAAAGGCACTATAGTGTATTAATACAGTAATTAAAAACAGCATATGTGGAAAGACTTGAAGGGCAAGTTTGTATGTATATTTTGTGGTCGCAAATATAGATATCTGTAAACAGTAAAGAGATTTATATAAGTTATATAAATTATATTACAGAAATTGATTTGTTTTTGATGATTAAAACTTATTTGATTAATAAAATATGAATTTTTAAATCTAATTTATATTTATTTTAGTATATGCAATAAAAATTGTAGTATGCATAAATAAAATAGTCTGCGTAAATAAAATATTATTGATTCCATCCATTTGAATTGTCTGTTCTATTATAAATGGGTAAAATATGTTAATCAAAAATGAGAAAATAATCAAACTTATGTATAACTAAACTTGTAGTTTTTAATTTTTTACATAATTTTTAAAAAATCCAATATGTGAAAGATACATCTAAATAAAGCATTTTCCATTTTCCATAAAGCATTTTCCTTTTCGTATTTTTATTACTTTTTTATGAATTACTCTGTAAATCATATTCACCCATTTCTTGAATAAAGATTTCATAATGATCAAAAAACTGATTAACTGATTACTTAACACTAAATAAATGTGTTAAATGCAAACAATATCAATTTAATAGATTCATTATTCGATTAAAAAAAATCATGATCAATATTCATTCATGCAAAATAAGACATTAGAAACTAAAAAATTATGAAAACTATAAAATTATGAATGCTTATCTACAGTTAAATATCTCGAGATTGATTATAGTTTTGGAATATAAATATACTTTATCATTTTTTTAAATATTTATCATTTTATCAAATCTTAGCTTAAAACATGATCTATGTTTAAAAAATGAAATTCAACTTAAAAACTTAACTTTGCCTTCATCCGCAACAATATTATAATACCATTATTTGATATTGAAACTATGAAATCTTGTTTCATATTTTATAATATCTGTAATAGCAGAAATAATTCAGATCGATAGAATTAGTATATACCGCTTTGTATATATATACTTGTATGTATACTTTATGTGTAATTATATTCAATTACAATATATTTTAGATAATAATACAATTAATACTACAATTGCCCGTATTAAAAGCAATATAGATAAATAGTTATATTTTGTACAGAACAGTGATATTGATATTATTTAGTGAATTAAATTACAATTAAAAGTATTTTATCTTCATATTTATCTATAAAAGTATAATAAACTTTTAAAATGGTTAATATTGTACATCATGTATTATACATCATGTTTATGGAAAAAGGTCTCTATGTATAATATAATGTATATGTTTATTTATAAAAGTTTCTTTACATATAATGTTGATAGCGTATGAGTATTAATTGATAAAAATATAGGAGCAATCAATTTTACCTGGCACATAACAGCAGTTACTAGAATAATCAAAATTATAATAGATTGAAGTTGTACAAGTTTTGATTGTTGAAACGGCCATAATGCAATGGCTTGCAAAAGAATTCTATTCAGAGAAAAGTATTCTGCTTCAAGACAAATCATGTCGATACTACATTCAGAACACTGTAAGAAGGGAAACGGTGCAAATTGTCGCCTCTTATTTTATCGATTAGCATATTTCATGACATTTTTCCAGTATGATTTAGAGAGCAAATTTCTGTAATTTATAGTATAGTATAGTTTGGACTATAACATATAATCATGGGATACAGATAACATACAATAACATGCAATAATACGCAATTTAAATTATTAAAGTATATATGATTAAGCAATCAATTGAATTCATAAGATATAATAGTTATTTTATTTCATAAAGGTAAAATATATTAAAATATAAAAATATATCTTATGAGAAATGCGTAGACTCACTCTTTTATTCTTATTATTCTTTAGTGAACTATTCTGATTGTATATCTCAATTTTGAGAAGACGAATACAGTGACCATAAAGATCATTACGAATATAAAATTACGAATATAAAAAAATTGAAAAACAAAAGTTCATTACCTAATATTCGAATGGGCGCATTAATGCGTATTTTAATTCATTCTCTGAATGATCTTTCGATCTTTGTAGAATATTTGGCTGAATATTACGATACACAATTATTATCCTTCTTTTCATCTTGTTTGGAATTTGAAAAATCAATTTGATCATCAATTCATCAATTAATCTGAAAAATTTCATTTTTGTATGGTATTGCAAACAGGTATATTGTTGCTTTATTTTTATAATGAGACATAACAACAGGAGCTGTGTAATTTTGTTTCAAAATGAACTTCCTGCATTTTTGGTAAATGTTAATTTTTTAAAAATTATAGACTTAGACTTGTGATTCCAGCATGATGCTTTTGGACAGCATAATACAAATTGTGTTCATGACAATTTATAAGCAATATTTGTTACATGCAACAATTTATGTGTATATGTATATTTAATCTCGCACATTTTTACTTAGCAATCATAACATTAAACTTTCATTGTAATAATATTTTAGCACATATATTATTGCTTTTAAAAAATATAATATGTATAATTTATGTTTCATGTAATTACAACTGCCGTAATATATCCAATTCTAATAATGAATAAATAACACAGTAATAAATAAATAACATAGTAACATTTTTTTATAGATATTTTTATTATCCCAATGTAATTGTACATCGTCTTCTTAGTAACAACTTTCTAAGTATTTTACTTATTCTTTTTACTTATTTAGCAAAGTTATAATTTTTTATATCTTAAATATGAAATGTATTATCATATTTTTTACAAATATCATTTATATTATTCTGTCTCTTCTGTAATGTATTTTTGTATCATCGTACGTATTTATCATCGTACGGAATGTAAAAGAGTAAAATAAGACATCGTTGATTTCGTTAACTGCAATATTTTATATTTATCTATTATTTTATATTAAATATTTCATATTAAAATAGTAACTTTATTATTCTAGATATAAAAACGTATTTAATATATGTTGCTAATTTTTACAGTTGCGAAACACTCGAACGATGCAATGAACAATCCTCCGCATGTTAATTGAAATTCTTTAGCTTTTCTTTGTAAAAGTAACAATATCAATCTTTGTACGTGGACAGGACACACATACCACCGAATGTTATATCTATAAATTTTATGCATGAGAGATTTCTTAAATTCGATAATTTAAGAAATAGAATATAAGGAATGGAATTCCTTACATTAAACAGTAATTGACAAAATGACCAAGTAATAATCCATATTTTCTATATAATAGAGCATAAGAATTTTTATGAATTGCATTTAATAAAATATCTTTCTTACGCAACATCATATATTTCATTATTGTGATCCGTTACATGTTGTCCAAAGAAATTAGCGAAAAATATATACAAAATGAGAACGAGAACGGCTGCAATAGGCATTACCGCTTCCGTTATATTATCTTCAGAAATGACGGTCTGAAAAATCTGAATCACGAATTTGACAGTTACAATTAATCTGTACATCTTCTATGTAACTCATTATTTAATATACGATGCATATTGCATTTTCTTTTTCTTTTTTTTTCCTTTTTTTTGTGATGATTTTGCTATAATTTGATTTCTATAGCTGTGTTTATTACTGAAAATGCTACATATTGTTGTTTGTGTAGACACATTGTTATTATATTGGAGAAAAATTCTTCGCAAGATGAGAATAGAATAGAATTCCAATAGTTGGAAAGTATATTTAAACAATTTGAAACTCACAAACTTACTTGAAAAAGATTAAGAGTCAATGCAGTTACCGCCAGTATGGTTAAACAAAAGTATGTTGCGTCAAATCTGGATATTAAAAGCTGGGTCAATCTTTAAATACAAAATATAGTGTTAAATGTAATATATACATACATACATACATATATATATATATATATATATATATATATATATATCTTCATATAAATATCAGATTGTAGTAATATTATGAATTGTCACTTATTTTATTTTATGTATTTTATGTGCTTTATTAACACCTGAGGAATTTAATAGAAGTAGTATGATGTGATTAACTAGCAAGATATCTAACAATCTTATTGGTGAGCATTCTTGATTCATATTCTCTTCAGAAAGTTACGCAAAGCTGTTTGAAAGAAGTTTTAATGCAAACCTCATGGCTTCTCGCTGAATATCTACGGCATAAACTATTTTCTTGCAAATCGAAGTTTGGCTGTTTGAATCAATTTTTTTAAATATATTAATCTCTATTGCATGTTCGATACGATAACTGTAATGAATATATATAATTTATTTATTATATATATATGTTAAACTACAATCTAACTTTTATTGCTTTGAAATAAACTATTTCAATTTTTATAATTTTGACTCAATAAATATTGCTTTGCGTAATTTTTATAATTATTCTTATATCCAATTCCATACCAAGCGATCTTAAACATTCCGCATGTATGTTGAATATATGCAATTAGCAATGTTCCCATTGCTAGGAATGTAAGTATTCCGATAAAAATAGCTGCGTTCATGTGAAGCAGAATTATATAATAATATTTTTGCTGATCAATAAAGTATTCAACTGCTATTTGTAATCGACGTGATCGGGATCCGTTTACAGATACATCATTGAGAAAAGGTACAGCAATTTGAATGGTCCAAAAAATGCATTCCATAATAAAACAAACTACTAAAATATTAAGAATTTTTTTTCAAATTTATCTTATTTTATGTTTTTAACTATTTCATTGTTATTAACAATTTTGCAATTTATAAAAAAATACCAATTGTATTGGTTACAATTATTGTAAACAAATATAGGATGCCATACTTGTCTTTTAGCATCTGTTTAGCAAGTCTGTATCATAGAATATTTATTTATATAAAGTACTTATTAAACGAGCATATTATATATTACATAGTTGTATTTAATATATGATTTAGATTTATATTAGAAATATAGATCACATATATAATTCTGTGATCAATTGGAATTGATTTTTGAATGGAATGTATTATAAATTCATTAAACAAAATATATTATTAATAATGCGTAAAAATGTAATGTCTTACTC
Organism: Eciton burchellii; assembly: GCA_020341155.1. Classification (NCBI taxonomy): domain Eukaryota; kingdom Metazoa; phylum Arthropoda; class Insecta; order Hymenoptera; family Formicidae; genus Eciton; species Eciton burchellii. The sequence continues at coordinate 328,786 of JAHMML010000059.1, read as the reverse complement.
GTGAGTACAACTGTATAACGTTTCGCTTCCCAACCATATTGTTGTATTATAGCAATCTCATTTTTATCTTTTAGTTTAATACATGCAAAATGAAGTTGTCCCATTAAATCCTTTAACTATTATTTCAACAATTTTTAATATCCGTTTGTATATGAAATAAGCATGTAATAATAAAAAAGCTTTAATTGTATTATTTCTTCCACCTTAAATTTTTTGAAATTTTGTTATATCAGATGGATAATATTATTCACTAACTTACGATTTTAATATTATATCGGAATGCACTATAATGTACAATCAAAACAATTAAAAAAAATATACAAGAAAAGATTTTAACAGCGAACTTGGGTGTGCATTTTGACGTCACAAATGTAGTTACCTAAAGAACAGCAAATGATTTAATGAAATTGTTAAAAATATATATATATATATATGGGCATGTAAATTTTATTTTTAACAATTAAATTCTCTCAAAAGTGAAATATAAATTAAACTTTATTATATAATTGTTTTATCATGATAATGTATATCTGATAATGTATTGAAAATAAATATATAATATTTTGATTATATACAATTATAATAATAAATCAGTTTTTGATAATGCACAAATATAAATATAAATAATATAAATCATGAGTAATATTTACAATTAATGTTATAATTATATTAATATTATAATATTATAAGTATTATATGGAATACAAATGAATGGTCTGTATTTATATATTTTGGTTATGTAGCTATGTTATTAAAGGTAAATCTGAAGATATCTTACAGATTTTTATTTAGAAAATGCTATCGATTCTCCAAATGAATTGATATTATATATTATATATTATGTTTTGCGAAAAAGTTGTTATATTTAATATGAATATTATATAGATATTTTCTCCTCCTTTCTCTCTCTCTCTCTTTTTCTCTCTTTTATTGAAATGATAATGATATTAAATTATTGTTTTTTACCTGACATATAATTGCGGCTAGGAGAATAATGAGATTTATAATAAATTGTAACTTGACAAGTTTTGATTGTTGAAACGGCCATAATGCAGAGCCTTGCAAAAGGATTTTATTTAGATTAAAATACTGCGCCTCAAGACAAATCATGTCGGCGATATGTTTAAAATATATGTGACGAGAATGGAAGTTTCGCATATTATCCCCTCTTTCGTTATCGATTGAACATATATTCCATCCCATTATTTTCTCTAATATAACTTAGAATGCGAATTTCTATAATGCATTGTAATTTGCAGTACAATGTAATGAAATGATAATAATGAAATAATGATAATTCTTTTAACAGTATGTGAAATTTGATAAGAGTTTGTCTTACAACGGAAATATCATATTCATCAAAGTATGAAAATTTCTTTTTAGGAGCACATGGAAACGTTTTTTTCATTTTTCTTATCGTCTTATTTTAAGAGGATAATATATATATACAATATATATACATATATATATATATATATATATATATATTGTATTTTTTATATATATCTTGAAAACATGAATTTTCAAGTATCAGCAGATTAGTGTATTATCTTGTGTAAGTAATTGAAGGAAAATGAGATTCTGCACCTTCGTGACATTTTAATATATCTACTTTATTTATCGTCAAATATTAAGACTTACATATCTTTAGATATTAAATATAATATTATGCTAATTGTAAAACTCGTTATATCTCATTAGTATATACATTATTATTTTTAAAAAAGACATTTTTTAAAAATACAGTACATTTGTGTTTTGGCAATAATATTATATTTACATAATTTTATATAATTTTGCAATTATATCTGTTTTCTATTATATCTTGATAATCTTAAGCTATTTTATTTATTCCAGGATTATAATTTTTTGTATTTTGATTATGAAAGGAATTATTATAATTTTTGGCAAATATGTTATTCCTATCTCTTACTATATATCTTCTTGTGCGGAATGTATGAGAGTAAAATAAGACATCGTTGCTTTTACAAGCTGAAATGATTATCTACTTATTATTAACAATTTCCATACTTCTAATTCAAAAATATATATTAAATATTATTTACCGTTGCAAAACACTCGAACGATGCTATGAACAATCCACCGCAAGTTAAATTAAATTCTTTAGCTCTCCTTTGTATAAGTAATACTATCAGTCTTTGTACGTAGAGAGGACATATGTACCACTGAATATCGTACCTGTGAAATTGTATATTATCAATAACTCAGAAAATGAAATAGGAATTAATTAATGCATGAAATGATAACTAAATCGAACGATTAAAGTAGTAAGTAATATTTTATATATAAGAGATTACAGAGATTATAGAGATAGAGATTATATTTAAGAGAGGATCGTAGAGAATTTCATTTAATAAAATATGATTCTTACGCGGCAATATATACTTCATTACTGTGATCTATTATAGTCTGTCCAAAGAAGTTAACGAAGAACATGTATAACATTAGAGCGAGTACAATTATAATTGGAATTGAAACTTCTGTTATATTATTGGTAGATATTAGATTCTGAAAAATCTAAACCGTAAATCTGATATTTGTAATTTATTCTTGTGTCATATTTTAGAACATCATTTAGTGCGCGATGTGTATTACATTGTCATTTTTTTCTTTCTTTTCCTTTTGTGGAAATTAGTGCTGTAATTTGTTATGTGTTGAGATAGGAAAGTGTTTCATTGCATAAAACCTATTATCGGAAAATCTTTTTTTTCAACAATATAATATAATTTATTACATAATATCCTCCCAATTATATTCTCTAAGGGAAAATAATTCTCCCGAAAGTGCAAAAAGAGATAAAAACGTACAATACGAAACAATATGAAACAATTACAATATGACAATATGAATATTACAATATGAAACAATTGCGAAATGAAATTTATAATAGTACAAGGTAAATGGAAGGTCATAAGTTATATCAAATAAAAAAATTAATGAAGATTGGTAATAATGAGAAGTGTCATTGAGAACATAGAATACAGTGCAATAATTAATATTATAATAATTAATATTCGAAAGCATCTCGGTGGATGAAAATGTTGAAAGAATGAAACACTGGAATAGAATTTCAAGATTATGTACAATATATCTTCAAAAGTATATTTAAATAATTTAAAAGTTGTTAACTTACTTGAAAAAAATTGAGACTCAGTGTAATCACAGTAAGCATTGCTAAGCAGAAATATGTTGTATCAAATCTGGACATTAAAAGCTCGGATAATCTTTAAATACAAAATATATAGCTACATATAATATATATGTGTATTATGATATAAATATTATATTATATAGATCATCACGTGAATATTATTGACTTTGTTTATCATTTAGTAGCATTTTTTGTATCGTTTTGTTAATATGGAATTTTGACAAAAATTATACTAATAAAAGAAATTCCAACTGGAAAAAAAATTATACATAGATTCTTCGACGATTTTCACACTTACTTCATGGCTTCCCGATGAATATTTACAGCATAAACTATTTTGTCCATTATCGAAGGTTCATTTTTCAAATTATCAATATTTGGTAGTAGATTAATCTCCATTGCGTGTTCGATACGATAACTGTAACGAATATGAACCGTGTTAAACAACAACAGTTTCTGATCACTTCAGTTTCTGTTCTAAATTAATCTGTGGTTGGCGGTAGTTTCTTAATTTAAAGTCAATAAACACTATTTTTTTGAATTTTTTTTATTGTGTTCTATGTATCTAATTATCTAATGTGTCTAATTCATACCAGGCTATTTTAAACATTCCACACGTATGTTGAAAATACGCAATTATCATTGCTCCCATCGCTATGTATGAAAATATTCCGATAAAAAGGGCTGTATTCATGTGAAACAGGATTATATAGTAATATTTCTGTTGATCAATAAAATATTCGACCGCTATCTGTAGTGGACGCGCTTTAGATTAGTTTATAGGTGAAGTGACATCAAAAAAAACTATTGCTATTTGGCTTCCCCCAAAGCTACATCCCCCAATAATGAAGATTACTAGAAATTAGTAAAAATTCTTGTTTAAGTTTATCTTGTTTTATTGTCAAGTATTTTGCAATTTATAAATATGCAGGATATAAATATAAATAGTTACTATCTATACTTGAAATTTAGTGTTTAGTAGTTTTAATATCATATTTAAATTAGTAATACTAATATATTATGTACACAGACACACATACGTGTTTCTTTCTGGCAGAAAATATTAAAAAGTATGAAAGTTTTCTTTTCTCTAATGATATACGCATGGATTTCTTCACCTCTATCATTATACTTGCTATTTTAATGTGCGATTCTTATTATACTTCTGATGTTAGGGACATCTACTTTGAAGTATTAGTATATTAATTAATATATAAATAAATAATATCGTATTAAAGAAATAATAGAATAATAAGGATGAAATAAGAGTATGTAATACATAAAATGTTAAAATTATTAAGATAATTAATAACTATGATTTATAATAAGTGTATATAATAAAATAATATCTTCAATTTATAAATCATTTTATTTAAGTCATAGAGTTTTTATAACTTAAATATGAAATGTATTTTTGATATTAATTTTTTAATTATATTTTGAAGAAATGTATTTTGGCAATTATTTCTGATCCATTTTCATCTTTATCGTGCGGAATGTATGAGAGTAAAATATGACATCGTTGCTTTCGCTAACTGTAATGTTTGATATTTGTTCGTTATTAGTAAGTTTGTTATTTTAAATATGTATATATTGCTTATATTGCATATACATATATTGAATAATATTATATTGAATGTTATTTACCGTTGCAAAACATTCGAAAGATGCAATGAACAGTCCACCACAAGTTAAATGAAATTCTTTGGATCTCCTTTGTATAAGCAACAAAATCAATCTTTGTATATGTACAGGACACAAGTACCATTGAATATTGTATCTATAAATTATGCATTATTTATGCATAATTTAAAATACATAATAGATTATAAGAGATTTTAAATGATAATTAAACTAATCAGACAAAATGATAATCGTGATATTTTCTATGAATGAAAAATAAATAACTGCATTTAATAGAAAATCTCTTACGCGGCAGCATATACTTCATTATTGTGATCCATTACATTCTGTCCAAAGAAATTGGCGAARAACATRTAAAAAGCAAGAGCGATTACRTTTACAATTGGAACTGAAATTTCTGTTATATCTTCAGATGTTACAGTCTGAAAAATCTAAATTAGGAATTTGATAATTATGATTATTTTTTATTTTATTCTTTTATTATATGTTATCTTATTTCGTCTTATTCTATATATTTTTATAACATCGTTTTATGTATATTGTAACTTGTGAATTATTTGTTTTTTCTTTTTTTGTTTACTTTTCTGTAACAATTAGTGTTATAATGTCATTTATAAGACAATACGACATGCTATAATTTCATTTATAAGACAATATGACATACTTGTCATTGTATGATTAAATTAATATAATTTATGAGATTAATGGTAAAATCATTGAACATTAAATCATTGAATTCTCATCATTTGAGAGGAATCTTTTTATGGTATAAAACAATAGAATATAGTTCTAAATAATAATATAAAGGTATATTTCAAGATTAGAGAATTGAAGTTTGAATATCGTAAACGTACTTGGAAAAGGTTGAGACTCAGTGCRATCACCGTAAATATCGTTAAACAAAAGTATGTTGTGTCAAACTTCGATACTAAAAGTTCGGACAATCTTGAAATATAAAATATAATACTTTGTGTGGTTATTATTACATTTTTATTATTAYGTAGTTGCCGAGTATAATAATATTGGTCACCGTTTATTAGTATTTTGTATAATGTCTTAACGTTTTCTGAATAAACCAGCTTAATTTGCTTAAAATAATGAGATTAAAGCATTGATTCATGCAACTTTYTTCTTGACGATTATTGTTACGATTTACATATCATTGTAAGGAAGTTTGTAGAAAATCATGTATATTGTGAAGCTTTAATACTAACTTCATAGCTTCCCGATGAATATTTATKGCATAAATTAGTTTTTCAGAAATCGAAGATCCTATCTTTAGATTTGTATTCTTTGATATATTAGATTCTATCGCATGTTCAATACGATAACTGTAATAGATATGTATAATATTAAASAATTRTTTYTCATTTTCACTRTTTTTAAAAGAAATCGATTTCATTAATAGTTATGTAATCTTAAATCTATAAATACTGTTTTGACAAATTTCTATATTCGATATTYTGTYCTAAYTCATACCAGGCAATTCTGAACATTCCGCATGTATGTTGGACATATGCGATCATCAATGTTCCCATCGCTATAAATGAAAGTATTCCAATAAARAAGGCTGCATTCATATGAAGCAAAATTAGATAGAAATATTTTTCTTGATCAATAAAGTACTCAGTCACTATCCGTAATCGTCGTGATCGAGATCCGTTTATAGACGATGSGACTTCAGGAGATGATATTGCAATTTGACTAGCAAAAAAAACGGATGCCGCGCTTAAAAATAGCACTAAAATGTAATAAAAAATTTTGTTTAAATGTATTTTATTTTATATTATTTTTGAATATTGTATTGTCATTAATCATTTTGCAATCTCTTAGAAGCTATAAAATACTATGAATTATAATACATTTTAATATTTTTTTAGCAATTTTATTTATATTGGAAATATTCAAAAATGTATGTTATGAGCGCGTGGCTGTGTGTGTAATATATGAGTTTAATTTACGTTATGTATACATATAACATATATAATTTTTGTCGGAATAATGGAAACTGATTTTTCAATAAAATGACTGCAATAAGTATATGCGCATATACGCAGTGAAAGTTGAATCAAATATGATTGAAGATATTTAAAATTTTTATATGCTTTGCTTACCAGTAAGTGCAGTCGTGTAACGTTTTGCATCCCAACCATATTTCTGTATCATTGCGATTTCATTCTTATCTGTTAGTTTCTTACATGCATAATGAAGTTGTTCCATTAGATTCTTTACCTATTTCATTATAATAATTTTTAATATTCAATTTGCATATATATGAATGAAACTTCGTAATTATAATATTTTATCAGTTTAGAATTTGTACTATATCATCGATGAATAATATGGTATTTAATAACTTACAGATGTCATGTTAATTCGAAACGAACTGTAATGTATTAGCAAAACGATAAAGAAAACTGTACAAGCTAAAACTTCAAGAACCAATTTGGATATGATTCTTGAGGTCATAAATGCAGTTATCTGTAAACAGTGTAAATACTTAATATACCATTGTGAAAGTTATAAAAAATTTGTTTAAAATTTATTTAATTTATCATGTTTAATTCATAAATTCTTATCTTAATATCATGATTTCTTAATATATCTGAATAAAACATGTAATTATAAGAATATAAGAATATGCGTGTGTACGCACGCTACATACGTTCGAAGAATATATTATTATTATAAGATAGATTTAATGCAATTAATATTATAATTTCAATTATATGTTATATATTATATATATAATTATATGCAATAATTTATTTGAAACGAATTGGCAATTCTATTAAGGAATGAATATGAAAGTCAAATTTATCAGAATTATAACTGAAAATATTTTGTGTCGTTATTTATGGAACAGATACTATGTTCTTATGGGTGGGTAAATTATACACATTATGCATTGTGTTCGTCTAAAAAAAGTTAATATTGATAACATATTTACCGGTTGATAATAATGTAAAAGTAATTTTTACCTGACAYATAATAGCGGTTACTAGAATAGTCAAAATTGTGATAAACTGAAACTGCACGATTTTCGATTGTTGAAACGGCCATAATGCAGTGGCTTGCAAGAGAATTCTATTGAGATTAAAGTATTGCGCTTCGAGACAAATCATGTTGGTATTAGATTCGGACTCTATACAGCGAGAAAGAATGTTGCGCATATTATCCCTTCTTYCTTTATCGATCGACCATTCTATCCCATTTTTTTGTCTGATATAATTGAAAAAGTGCATTTCTATAATGTACTATAGATTACGATCCGGAATTATGCAATTAATGATAGAATTTAAGTTACTTAAGCATATATTTAATGAAATTAATAGTATGATGTTTAACGGATACATATTTTACAAAAGAAAAAATATGTCGTATCATAATATTAGAATATTCCTTCTTAAAAAACCGTAAAAGTGATACATTTACATTACACATTTTTGTCACATTTTATATTAGACATTAGTCTTGATATATCTATGATCTTAAAAACATGAACTTTGAAATGTCAAGCAGGTTAATTAATCATTATACATAAGTGATATTGTTAAAATAAAACTTTATCTTATGCATTACTATAAGACGGTACATACATTTTATTTGTTGAAGATCTTTAAATGACCAGCATTTCCATTAATGGTGGCATTGAATAAAATGTCACCAACGCTCGTTATTCCATTGCTGGGTTTGAAAACAAGTCTCGAATACTCTTCTTRTCCAGCGATGCTCTGTTATGGAGTGCCATAGTGACCCAATCGAGTTAATTTTTTTCACAAAATTTGCTACGACTTCTCTGTCGCAAGGCACTGCTTTTGTGTTTCATCATAGAATGTTCTCGCAATGTTGGCACCAGACATCCATTTACTCTTTGTATTAATTTGCTCTAAACTTAAGATTATGGAGCGAAGTTTAAATTCTATTAGAGAACTAATAGAGAATAGACTCTATTAATACATTGAATCTACTGATATAACGAACGACTGATAACAAATCGAGTATCAATCAATTAGTAATAAATTCTGAAGATTTGTGTCTTATGTCTTAAAACTTATTTTTCTTAGATAATCATCATAACGATATTAAGCGAATTGTATAAATAAATAATTGTATAAATTTATTATGTTTAATAAAAATTAAAAAGTATTTATCTTAAGATCATTATCTTAAAAAATCGTAATGCGTTAAAYGAATGTTTTGGTTTTTAGTCAGAATGTAAGGATATAATATACTTAGCTTTGATTATCTAATTATTAAATATAATATGATACAATAAACACAAGAACATGTTTTTAGTTTTATCGTAATTACGGATTAGTTCTTTTTTATGTCTTAGCGGAATACATGTTAGTTATTTCCTTATTCGGTAAATTTTAATATCTTATTTCATAAATATAGAACACGTTACCAAGTTATTAAGAAAGGTATTATTTGTGATATGTTATCTTTTATGATATGTTTTTATTTTATCATCGTGTCGAATGAATAAGAGTAAAATAAGACATCGTTGCTTTCGCTAGCTGTAATGTTCGAAAATAATTTTTAACTGCTGAATTTGTTATTTTCGATGTAATATATTTTTTGGATGTTTTGTTATTATTTACCGTTGCGAAACATTCGAATGATGCTATGAATAATCCACCGCATGTTAACTGAAATTCTTTAGCTCTCCTTTGTAAGAGCAACACTATYAATCTYTGTACATGGAGAGGACACATATACYAGCGAATRTTGTAGCTAATTRCATTAATAATAAGTTCATTTGAGAAATAGTAATRTTATACATCAAATGATGACTGAGCAATTCATGATAATCGATATTTTTTGTATAAGACATTAGGAATAAATGATTGTAAACAATTGCATCTAAGAAAATACAGTTCTTACGCGGCAGTATATACTTCATTATTGTGATCAATCACAATTTGTCCGAAGAAATTAGCAAAAAACATATACAAAGTAAGAGTGATTACGATTACAGTTGGAACTGAAATTTCTGTTATGTTATCTTCAGATGCTACAATCTGAAAAATCTAAAGCATAATTTCGTTTTATAATTGTAATTTCTGTTTCTTCTAGAACATTAATGTATGTGTAATATTCAATTACTTTTTGTWTTATTTTTGCCTAAAATTAGTGTTATTGGATAATTTATATGAAATATAAATGTGCTACTTGTTATGTTTGGATTAAAATCATTGGTACTAGTCAGAAAGAATCTTTTATAAGTATGCGATAGAATCTAATTCAAAAAAAAAACAGCTTAAAACTACGTTAAATAGTTCGAAAGTCGCAGACTTACTTGAAAGAGATTCARACTCAATGCAATGACTGTGAACACTGTTAAACAAAAGTACGTTGTATCAAACCTGGATACTAAAAGCTCGGATAATCTTTAAACACAAAGTATTACTATATGAAATACACTTATGTTACATAAACATTTGTTTGTCATTGAGTATTATTAATTGTTGCATGTTAGTTCATATTTCATGGAATATTTTACTAATATWTTTTGTTCAAAGTAGCAAAAGTAATGATAAGATCAACTTATCAATGCATGACATTATATATAACATTGTATTTCGTGTTGATATGTTGATTTTTATGATATGTATAATTTTTCTAATGTAAAGAGGTTTATTAAAACTTTAGAAAAATTTTGTTACTAACTTCATGGCTTCCCGATGTATATTTATAGCATRTATTATTTGTTTGTATATCAAAGGTTCATTTTTTAAGGTAATGTGTTTTATTATATTAGTCTCCATTGCGTCTTTGATACGATAACTGTAATAAATATGGATATATAAATAACAACGTTTTAYAACATTTTACCACAACATTTCTTATATGAACCTAAATTCTTTTCTGTGATAATTTTATAATTTTAAATTGATAAGCACTTTTGACAATTTTTGATAAGTTTTCATTGCTCTCGTATTTAATTTCATACCAAGCAATTCGAAACATTCCACATGTATGTTGGAGATACGCAATCATTAATGTTCCCATTGYTATKAATGATAGTATTCCGAAAAAAATGGCTGTATTCATGTGAAACAGGATTAAATAGAAATATTTTTGTTGATCAATAAAATATTCGACCGCTATTTGTAGTTGACGTGGTCGAGTTTCGTTTATAGGCAAAACAAYGTCGAGAAATACTACTGTTATTTGACTCGCCAAAAAAATTAATTCCGCAATGAAGAAGAATGCTAGAAGCCAATAAGAACTTCCATTTAATATCTACCTGTTTTTAAATGTTTTATTGTTATGAAATGTTTTATGATGTATAGATAGATAGATGGATAATTGTAAACTTTATTTAAGTTGTCTTCTGCTTTTTTGCATATTTATTTTGTTTTCTGTTATTATTATTTTATTATTATTTTATTATTTTCATGACGTTAATTTTATGGAATTTAATAATGTTTCTTGAATTACATATGGATTATATGCTTCATAAATTTATATTCCTACTATTTATATATTATATGTAAATTGTAAATTTTTTCTTCATGATTAGATACAAATGATATCTCAGTGAAATATTTGTAATGAATATATCAAGTGAAACATATAACTGATGATATGTTTAAGTTTTTGTTCGTTTAAACCAATTCAAGTTTACTTTACCAATAAGTGTAGCTGTATAAAGTTTTCCTTCACAGCCATATTGTTGTATTATAGCGATTTCGTTTTTATCTTTTAGTTTGATACATGCATTGTGAAGTTGTCCCATTAAATCCTTTAACTGTTATTTCAATAATTTTTATAATGCATTTGTGTATACGCATTATAGAGAAAATAAATATTAAAAGTTTAATTATGATATTTTTTATTTAGTTATAGTCTTTAGTTATAATATTCTTCTGTAATTTTTATTACACCAGATGTTTTATATAATAACTTACGGTTTTTATATTAATTCGAAATGAAGTATAATGTATTAATAGGATAATGAAGAAAAGCACACAAGAGAAAACTTTGAGAAAAAATTTAGGTGTATATTTTGTCGTCGCAAATGTAGTTATCTGAAAGAAAATATAAAAACATGATGATTATATATCAAATATCAAATTATTCTGAAAAAATATATTAAAGTTTCGTTTTGTATGATATACACCATCCTCTGTGTGTGTGTGCGCGCGCGCGCGTACCTGCGCTTAACTCACCCTCTCTCTCTCTTTTATTTATATTGTGTCTGCGCAAAGATCGGAGCCAAGCGTGTACATTGTATCAATAAAATAAATAATAGGTGAATTAAGTTAAATTTAACTGGAAATATTTTAACGATTTTTGTCGAAACAAAGTTATAAATTTCTTAACCTGATAATTTTTTAATTATTATTATCCTATATGTATATTGCGTATTATATTTTCATAGAACAGTGTTTTATTTATATAGTATAAAAGAAAGGGATTATCGGTGGCAGCATGTATCAAAAGCTTGTAATCAGAGAAGCCGACGGGCACGTGCGTGTGTGATACGTCGCGTCTAGGACAAAGAACAACCGCGAAAGAAACCGTTGACACTCGCGGGACAAAGTGATTCGTCCAGATCGAAGGATAATATGTAGCGATTGGTCGACACTCTGAAATGTAGCATCATTTTTGAATATAAAAAGGATGTGGCAGAGTGAGAGAGTGACGCCGTGTGTGACAGGTAGTAGTCGAGTAACTGTGTAGTTGCGAATGGCGAAGGTGTAGAGTCAGCTAGCCTATCGAGAGATGTTATATCTTTGCGAAGAGGAATAGTCTTTTTACTTATTGTCCCATCAATCTGAGGCGTCGAAAACCCATCATACTTAATAATTCCATCAGAATAGAAATATCTTACATATACAGTACCACTTACACAAATAAAACAGCTAATTACTTATTTATTATATCATAAAGAAATATTTCTTACCTGACAGATAACCGCAGCTATGAGAATGATTAAACTTATAATGAATTGAAGTCGGACGAATCTTGATTGTTGAAATGGCCATAATGCAGTGCTTTGCAAGAGAATTCTATTGAGATAAAAGTATTGCGCTTCGAGACAGATCATATCAATGCTGCATTCAGAATACATATGAATGTAAGATCGAAAGTTCCGCATGTTATCCCCTTTCTGCTTATCCATTAATGAGATATGACTTTTCTAATGTAATTTATAAAACATATTTCTATAACTTAATATTATTTCCAATATAATGTGCAATCATCGTGTAAGAAAAGTACATAGATGTAGATTATGCAATTATGTAGTTTAAGTGATTGTGGTTTATGTGTTTAAGTGATCAATATAACGTCACATAAAATTTAATAATGCAGATGTTTCTTTCTGGCAGAAAATATTAAAAAGTATGAAGGTATTTCTTTTCTATAATGATATACGCATGGATTTCTTCACCTCTGTCATTATACTTATTATTTTTAATATGCGATTCTTATTATGCTTCTGATGCTAAGGACATCTACTTTGAAGTATTAGTATATTAATTAATATATAAATAAATAATATCGTATTAAAGAAATAATAGAATAATAAGAATGAAATAAGAGTATGTAATACATAAAATGTTAAAATTATTAATATAATTAATAAATATGATTTATAATAAGTGTATATAATAAAATAATATCTTCGATTTATAAATCATTTTATTTTAGTCATTTTATTTTATTATAGAATTTTTATAACATAAATATGAAATGTATTATTGATATTATTTTTTTTATTACATTTTGAAGAAATGTATTTTGGCAATTATTTCTGATCCATTTTTATCTTTATCGTGCGGAATGTATGAGAGTAAAATATGACATCGTTGTTTTCGCTAACTGTAATGTTTGATATTTGTTCGTTATTAGTAAGTTTGTTATTTTAAATATATATATCTTGTATATATTGCATATACATATATTCAATAATATTATATTGAAGGTTACCGTTGCAAAACATTCGAAAGATGCAATGAACAGTCCACCACAAGTTAAATGAAATTCTTTGGATCTCCTTTGTATAAGGAATAAAATCAATCTTTGTATATTTACAGGACACAAGTACCATTGAACATTGTATCTATAAATTATGCATAATTTATGCATAATTTAAAATAAATAATAGATTATAAGAGATTTTAAATGATAATTAAACAAATCAGACAAAGTGATAATCTTGATATTCTCTATGAATGAAAAACCTTCATAAATAACTGCATTTAATATAAAATCTCTTACGCGGCAGCATATACTTCATTATTGTGATCCATTACATTCTGTCCAAAGAAATTGGCGAAGAACATATAAAAAGCAAGAGCGATTACATTTACAATTGGAACTGAAATTTCTGTTATATCTTCAGATGTTACAGTCTGAAAAATCTAAATTAGGAATTTGATAATTATGATTATTTTTTATTTTATTCTTGTATTATATGTTATCTTATTTCGTCTTATTCTATATATTTTTATAACATTGTTTTATGTATAATGTAACTTGTGAATTATTTGTTTTTTTTTGTTTACTTTTCTGTAACAATTAGTGTTATAATGTCATTTATAAGACAATATGACATATTTGTCATTGTATGATTAAATTA